>JANAVB010027998.1:2443729-2673729 GCA_029216955.1 Iris pallida | reverse complement strand
GTTGCTCCCCATCTCGGATAAGCAGTGAAGTACACGAGCTGAGCCTGAGTTGCTAGGACAAACGGTTCGTAGCCTTGATATCTACGCATGTAGTTTATATTCACAAGACCATGCTTGTCAATTTTCCAACCTTGATTTTCAATCGGATCGAACCATTCACACTTGAACAACACGATCTTTGTAGGTTCTCTGCCATTATTATATGACAACTCCACAATCTCTCGCAAGATGCCAAAGAAATCATTTCCTGGATCGACGTCTTTGTAGTTCGAAGACTTGATACACAAACAACTGTTTTTCGTGGAATCAAGATCCAAGAAGCTGTCTCTGATCGGAGCATTTGTCGACTTGAACCGAAAGCCATTGACACAGTAACTTGGCCATATTTTAACAAAAGTAATTGGTCCCTTGGCAAGAGTTCTAATTAATTCAATCTTGGGTGAAATTAGACGATCGACCTGAATATCAAAGAATAGATAATAAGTTATTTATTGCGCATTTGCGTTAGAAGATTCCAGTAATTATCGAGCTACTTACATATTCGCTCAACTAAGAAGAAAAATGATGCCTCATTTCTTGTTCTAATGCTTCGTCTGTTAGGTAGGGTCTAACCAGCCTCAACTCATCATTATATGTGCTGGAAAACAACGAAGCAACCGCCGATTAGTACAATAATATTAGCTTATACTATTATATTGAGATGACGTAAACTCATCATCCTGAGTTACTTACCCCTCTAGCTTCTCCACTTCATCCTCATCGCAATTGAGTAATACATACAACTGAGCAGCCCTTAGCTCTTCGTCATTCAAATATCTCTTTTTAATTTTCCCCAAAGGCTTTTCGGACGCATTGAATACTTTCAGTATTCCTGTCACGACCCGCACCCGCTTTTCGGATACGAGACGTGTCCAAGCCAGCCTACGCCGCAGAGTCGGCAGTAGAACGCTGTCAAGCCCACAAGAAATAAATGCTCAAAATATACCATTTGCTGCTAATTCACATTTCTAAAATTTTTACAACATTCATAATTAAAGAAAATACAAGATTTTACAATTAATGAAATATTACAACTGCTATCTATTTCTAGGTCGACCACATCATACCCAAGCCTTCCCCAGTGCTAAGAGTTGATCGCGGCTAAACCTGAAAAATGTTGGTTTTCAGTTAGGAATGGAACAATACACAAACCGACGGCAATGCGAAAACACAATAGAATTAACAAGACATAAAAATAACATATGAGGGATAAAAACTGGAAGATAACTGATGACATGGCATGATGGAGAAATAAAGGAAAAATAAAAGACATCTATCTAGGTGGTGTGAAATATCCTTTTCGTCATGTGAACGGCTAGGGGGTAAATCCGGCACATGCACGTGTCGTGTACAGGTGCTATTGTTCACGAATAAACATCATGGGATAGTTCTGGATAGTTCACATGTCTACTAAGATATTTCCCCTCCCGACTACTCCGTGTGACGAGCGTGTCAACAAGCAGCAAGACATATATATAATCATGAAATGAAAAGACTACTATGAATCGAAAATCAATCAGAAAGTGTACTTGCCTGCGGTCCTTAGCTAGTGAAATCGACAATCCTGTTGCGTTTGGAATAGTCCACTTAGCCTAAGGTGAGGTTCGGGTTGCAAGAAAATAGGAATTTATCGATTAGTTACGATCAAAAAATGATTTAAGTTAAAGGTTGTTTGACTTAGAAAACAGTCCCTACTTTAGAAGGTATATGTACCTATTTTAGGAAAAATAGATGTTTGGTTTACTATAGTTTATATGAAAACTACTAGGCTTGAACCCAATATATTTATTTTAGAAATACTTACATATAAACTCTTATCTAATTATCCTTTATATATATATATATATATATATATATATATATATATATATATATATATGGAAAAGTCTAACCCGGATATTTATATGGCCCAAAAGTACTTTGAAATCATTATAATTAAAGTTACAATAATGTGTATTTAAAGTCCATAAAGTTAATCTTATATAAATTATGTTAAGAAATATTCTTATTATTTGGAATATAATAGTTTGGATAAGGTTCAAAGCCATTAGCAAAATAATCCCAAAATCCCATTCTTTTTATAGCTTATATCTGAAATAACATAGTATATAAAAAAACACCTAAGCCCAGTGGTATGAGACCGAGCCCAGTAGATTAGCCCACCAAACCTCAAATAACCAATTTAATTACTAAGCCTATTGGCTCAGCCCATATGAATAATTATTGTCTACAAACTGATAAAATCATAATTTATTAGGGCTCAAGCCCAGCCCAAAAATACTTTATTGTTACAAGTATACTTTCTAGGAAAATTTTACTAATATATATAGCTAATAAAATAGTACATATAATTAATACCAAAATATTATATTAATTATAGTACCCACGTATACATACTAATACATACATTATAATGATACATATATATACATAAATATACCTATATTTCTAAGCCCACACCCTAGCCCACGAAAATTTAAGGCGTACATTATGGGTGTTGGGCTTGAAGCCTACAACCAATTCACTAATTCTTTAATGTAAATAAAAGCCCAACCAAATCATCAGGAGAGAGAAAAATAATGAGGGGAAGTGGGTTTCACCTTGGTCGCTCCGGTCGGCGCTGAGCGTGGTCGTGGGCTACTGGCGGCGGAGCCTGGCGCAGCGAGATCGCCAGCGCGTGAAGGCGCGGGAAAGGGCAAGCTCTGGAGGGTTGGCGAGGAGCTCGCCTCCTGCTGGGAGCGGCGGAGGCAGCAGGGTCGCGACGCTCGCCGAGGGTTCTGGCGCGGGGACGGGTTCGTCCAGTCAGCGTCGACGACAGCGCCGCTGCCTCTGAGGATGGCTAAAGGCGGCGCTCGACTTCTGCGGTCCTTGGATGTATCGGCTCAGGTCGACACTGGCGTGGAGGAGGGGCGGTCGATCGACGGATCGACGGAGTTTGGGGACTCCGGCGTCGTGAGGCACCGGGAGGATCGACGGAGCGGGCGGCTTTAGGGTCGGGTGGTCGAGCGCAGACTCGACCACGGTACGGTCAACACAGGTGAGGTCGGGGCTGGCGGGGGCACTATGACAGGAAGGTTAGGTTGATCGTGTCCGGGTCGGACACATGCATTGACTGTATTTGTAAAATTAGAATAAGATGGATCTGACACGGACGCACGGGTCCGGACACGATTGATACTGTAATTTCTGTTGTGGACACAGGGACACCATCAGGCACAAGTACGTTGATTGTGGTTGTGATGTTGTGATGTGATGATGACGATTGCTGCTTGGCGGGAAAGTTGACCGGAGTTGGTGGTCGAAGATGGACGAGCGTAGGTGGTAGATGGCGGACACGCAGATATGTGGACAGGATGATGGTGATGATGGACATGACCTAGGGATATTAGTGGTGATGGATGAGGGAAGGATTGGCTTGGTTGTAGGAGAATTGCTCTCCTTAAATAGGAGACTAAACTCATAGTTCGATAAGGAGTACAATTTCTAGTAGATAAGATATTCTCTTTAGTTTAAATCAAATATACATTTAAATAAAAATCAATGCAATCAAAATCTATTAGTGATAATAGTAACATTTATTTAAATCGCCATTTAACATTATCAAAATGATTTAAGTCGTACGAATTTAAATCCAAGTCGAATAAGCGTTCAACATAAATTTTTTGAAATAATATTTATTGCTATCACATCATATAATTTAACTCAAATCAAATAACTGATTACTATAATAATTCAAAATAAGGTTTGGAAGCATATTTTTATTAGTCAAAATCATATTAGAAATGTTTCAATAAATCTTTTTAGTGAAAAATATAATTTATGATAACCAAAACCATTTCTTAAAATAAGTATTTGAAAGCCCAATAATTACTACAGAATATTTTTGTAATGCTAATAATAAAAAATAAATATTTCTACGAAAAGTGAATGGTAATCGCAATCATCAATTTAAAACAGTTTTGGAAAGCCGACAAACAAAAATATCTTTTAGAAAATCTCAACGAACATCACTTTTAAAATCAAAGAATAATTTTCAAAATTCGGGAATAGGAGTTACAAATCCATCATTAAATTCTTGATATCCGTCGTCGTTTCTCGGAGCCCTCGTTCTATTCGTAGCAACATGAGGTTTGAAATAGGAGGAGCAGAAATTTGTAATCTCCTCGAGAATATAGGCTTCACAAATAGAACCCTCGACCCGAGCCTTATTTTTCACCTTTTTTTAGGTGATTCAAATGTCGCTCGAACGGGTACATCTATCGATATTCGACGGGTCCACCAACGCTTGCCTCGTAGGAAAGATGAATCGGTAAATGCTCCATAGAGTCAAAGAATCCAGGAGGGAACACCCTCTCTAGCTTGCACAGTGTTACCATAATGTCCTTCTCTTGCTTTTCTAGACGATCAACGAGCAATTTCTTACAACAAAGGTCCCTGAAGAATATGCTAAGCTCCGTCAATGGATCCCAAACTGCCTGCGGTAAGAATTTCCGATATACAATCGGAATTAACCGCTCCATGAATACGTGACAGTCATGGCTCTTCATACCTGTCAGTTTGTTCTCCTTGAGGTCGACGCATCTTCTCAAGTTCGAAACATACCCATCTGGAAATTTCAGACCTTGAATCCACCTACAAAGCCTCACTTTATCCTTCTTCTCCAGTGAGAAAATTGTCTTAGGCTGCTTCAACTTCTCATTCCCGTCCTCTATCAAATGCAATGTAGGACGTCTACATATTTCTTCCAAGTCCAATCTAGCCTTTGGATTGTAGCACCCCGCTTTCGACAGGCGATGGAACTTCATAATTTGCTAGCGCCGAGTCAGATCGGCCGGGAACTTAGATGGCCGTCTGACTCGATCGCTAAGCTTGGTAAACGATAACGCCTTGCGGCATTGATTCAAATCGATTTGGACGGAAGTTACGAGAATCGATCCAACTAATGGAACGACTTCTGTTGGAATAAATCCTAGATGCAGCGGGCTGCGTCTCTCCGAGTGAGCTCTTTATAAGAGTCCCTTCGATGGGACTGGACCGCTGTATGGTTTTCTTGGAGATTTGCCGCTGGGCTTGATGAAGTACTTTCGCGTCGTTTTCACGGATGCAATTACAATTTCGATGCAAGGAGAAAAGAAGAAATTCTAACAAAGCGTTGGTGCCATTGCAGGAGCTCGCGTAACTAAGGATTGACGTCGCGTAACGCTTGGACGATCGGCACGAAGCAACGTAATCGGTGGGTGATTCTACCCTTCTTTTCTACTCTGTCCCGCAAACTTATTCGTTGCTTCGAATTCATTCAAATCGAACGATGCCAAGTTAATTGTATGCCAATCCACTAAGTCAAGAACTCAGGAAAAACATATTAATTTTGAGTAATCTACTCTGAAAAATACAAGTTTCTCACATAAACAGAAAAGTTTAAGGTTCTAGTAAAAAGATAGACTATTTCACGTGCTGCAAAATAATGTGAAATACCGATCATGGGTTATGATGCCTCGGACAATTTGGTGCCCACGGGACGCTAAATCGGTGTACGGCTTTGGGGAAAATGAATCGTTGCATGAGTTACGAGAAATGATAATGTCGTTCGATACTATCAGCGCTATAAGAAACTGGTTGCATATATTAAACTGTTCGCACATAGGCATGGTAATGGACAGCTTGTGCACAAGTTCGTTTTCCTCGAAACGGTATTCGGGACATCGGAACCGATTCGTCCTAGGGGGAATAATTTATCGTGCTTCGGCGCGAGGCATGCGGGACCTTCAGTAAGGCTTGCAACCTAGGCTGAAAGGGTAGCATCGCATGCCAACTTCGATTAAGTCCCTAGTGGTGCGTAGCGCCAATGATCACATATAAGATAGTTGCATGCTCACCTATTGTCTTATGCATGGTAAATATTATCTCTGTTTTTATGCAGGAACGAGCACGACCGTGGTAAGAAATATGATAAACTGCGATGTTATACTGTATGCTTTATTACTCAAAGACGGATATCGAATATGAACTGAATTCATTTAGTTCTAATAGAAAGACAACTCTAAAGCATGCCTACCCTAACAATCAGAGTCGGTTTAGACGAGTTGGTTCGTCTCGTCCACTTAGCAAGTGTGCTAATCCCCTCCCCCAATTTCCTTAGGTGCGGCGGGCGCTACAACCTAAAACGAAGCTGAAGTGCGGAGAGGCGTTTTGAAGCTCTTCCTATGCTGAAGTATTTTGAAGCCAATTCAAGTCGACGGCTTATGTATAAAGGGGCGAATGTATGGGACGACAAGCGTAGTTCAGGCAACTTGTCGAATGTATTTTTTTTCTGTTTTCAATCAATGTAGCCGCAACGGCATCCAATGTAATTATGACTTGCACTTCGTTGCAAGCTATAAATGAAAAGCATTTCTATCTTCCTATACTGCGTCTTAAATTCTGATGTGATTTGTGAAGTTTCAACTTGGCGTATTTATATCAAATACAACGTAACGTTCTGTCTTGTACGAGTGCAATTCCAGACTCGTACGGCATCACGCCTTAGTGAGGACGATTGAATCGGCAAAATTAATATCGGGGACGAACGTTGCCGACTCGGGACGTGACAAATTGGTATCAGAGCTCAGTTATATTTCCTCGGATTTTTGAAAGATGTTTCATTGTTGGAATGTCCGTTGCGATGGCTTGATTGAATGCTTGTCGGCATGCTGCATGAAATACAAGTTCCATACAGGTAAGCCCGTAGATATTTTTGAAAAATACTAACGGGTTTACACTGTTTGTAGGAATAACTAAGCGAGAAAAGAAAATCGCCAGCCCAACAAACCAAACCGTGGATAGTACGTCGAGCACAAAAAGTACTGGCCCTAGAGAGACGACTATGGAGAAGATGCTACAGTTAATGGAACTGTAGCAACAACAGCTTCAGACACAATTCAAAGCCCAATTTGAGGCGTAACAGAAACAGATGAATGCCCTGACTCAGATAGTGAGCAGAATGGCAGGCAATACCAAGACGACGGACGAAGAGCCCGAGGAAACGCAAGGTGATCAAGAATAAGACGAGGAGGAAGAAGTCTCCCCGTAAATGTTGAACTCTCCTTCTATGTTCAAAGTGAAGGAGTTTCGCAAAATGAACCCGCCAAAGTTCAACGGTCGAGCAGAGCCCGATGTGATAGTAGGATGGTTCACAGAGATGGAGGACTTGTTCGATCTCCTCTGCATCGAAGGGTCCCAGAGGGTGGCCTGTACGGCGCTGCAGTTACAACTAAGAGCACATGACTGGTGAGCGGCGAAGAAACAAGAGATCTGTGAAATCGATTCCAACAAAAAGATTTCTTGGGAAATATTCAAGACAGTCTTCCTTGAGCAGTACGTTCCTCGTGCCATCCGTCGACAGAAGGGGGATGAGTTCATGATGTTGAGACAGAGGAATATGAGTATCGAAGATTATGATGCAAGCTTCTCGAAACTTACAAAATTTGTCGATGCCTTCCTGCCCAACAAAGAAGAATGGTGCGAACGTTTTCAGCAAGGCCTCAACGACGAACTGCGTAGGGACGTCATGAACCAACGATGCCAAACTTATCGTGAATCCTACGAAGCCGCACTTGATAGTGAGCGAATCTTTGGCCGTATGTCACAAAGGGCCGTGCCTGTCGTTCGCAACAACTTCAACAAGCGTCCTAATGACGCTGGAGGATCGGGAGTACAAAAGCGCCCAAACACGTCTAAGGATCGTGGTCACTTTGCCGCAGTAAATTGCAACAGATGCGGCAAGCGTGGGCACCGAGCACCCGATTGTAGACTGAGAACATGCTTCAAGTGTGGCGAGCTAGGCCACTTCAGTCAATATTGTCACGCGGGGAAGCCGAATCAACACAACCCACCAAGGAACACTCCGAATCCATATAAAGCGCCTACACTACAAGGCGCAAATGCGGTGCCTGTGACCCCGCAGAATCAACGCCACGGAGCTCAAGGCCGAGTTTATGCCTTAACTTGAGACGAGGCGTACGCGTCCGATACGGTTGTAACAGGTATATTACTCTACAAAGATATACCTGCTCGAGTCCTATTCGATTCGGGTGCGACGTATAGCTTTATATCTGTTGATTATGCGAAAGAAAATAAAATAACCATGCAATCACTAGATATAAATATTAGCGTACACTCCGTCGGGAGTCGATATGCCTACGAAATTTATTTGTAGGGATGGCCACATTTGCGTCGGGAGAAGATATCTATCCTTGGATGCCGTTGTCATGCCCCGATCCAGGAAATTGCTCGTCCTCGCTAGATTTTACCCGAATCATCATCCTCGCTGGGGCGTGATGCCGCACGAACCTGGAGTTGCGCTCGTGCAAGGCAAGATAACGGTTCACATAGTGTTTATCTCAATTTGATAACATAAGCAGCGGAAGGAAACCAAAGTATAACATAAGAATCTCTTTTATTGATTATGAACTGAAGGTTACAAAGGCTCTGAATTGCCCAACATAAAATGCCAATTGGCTACAACGCTTATGGTCTCTCTAGCTCACAAAGGATTATATTGTTCCACACATTATGGCTCTTTATAGCCACCAAGTTGTCTTCGACCGAACATCTCCATGTCGTAAGTCCGAACGCATATGCGGTAGCTCCTCTTGAACGCCAAGGACTCCATGCCTCGGCACGTCCAAGCCAAGCTTTGCCCCGAGCCGATCATAACCTGAGCCTGCACACAAACTAGTGGAGGATTAGTGCTTTCATTCTCGCTTCGCACTGATGAAGACCCGCTCGCACCCAAACAAAATACTAAATCATTTAGTGAACATGCATCTTAATTTGTGATCTTTCTATTTAGCCTTAGGATCAGTTTCATGGCAGCATTCGATCGTATAGCAACATATCGTAAATGTGTCCCACACCGTGTTCCTGCAGCAGATACAGTTAGACATAATCTGAAACATAAATATAGTGTTCGTGCTTATCTCCGTCCCGTTTCCCTTAGCCTGCAGTGGTTAGAACTTAGTATAAGCAAACATACGATTCGTGCAACCGTCCAATTCATAAACGTAAACATATGCATAATGGGTGGTAGGCCCTGCGCCTGCACCCAGCTCTCATCTCAGCCCACCGGCCCTAACTATATGAAGGTCACGGTGTTTCGCACCGTAATGGACTTGGCATCTCTTATGTGTAAGCCTACAATCGCTTCGATACGGGTTGCTAGCCCAGTATCCGAAGGATTCCAAACTTACGGATATCATAGCTTATCACAGCACTGGATGGTCGCAATCCGTCCGAATGTTGTGCACCATAAATACCACACATAATTCCCTCCTAGGCCGAACGGTCCCGGCGCCCCGGCGTAACCGTTCGAGGGAAGCCGTACCCGTGCACGGGCCATCCGAGTCCATTGACCATACAATACGTACCATATCATACAATCCATAGCATACCAACCGATCTCGTATTCCATAAACATAGTCTCGCACATAAACGGTTTCCCGTGCCATAAACGATTTTTCGTGCCATAAACATATTTGCGTCTCATAAACATAATCCACCATTCATATGGGAGCTCCGTCGGCGTTGTGCCCCAACACATCCATATTGATGCACGACGCCCAACAGCTTAGACATCTCGTACTCATATTCAGAGCGTACAATTCGTAAGTTGTTCTCATAGTCTAATTTCGTAGTTACTTAGTCTTTTCGTATATAAGTGCCCGAGGGCACGCTCAGCGCCGTATTCAATATTCTACGCCTAGTATTCAATGTTCTCGGAGCCGTGCACATGATGCACATCTCAATATCATCTTTCAATGTTCTACCATTATTGCCCTACTGCGACCCGTACACCTGATGCACGTCGCTTCAATTGTTCGATTGTTCAATGTTCTATCTTAGTGTTTAACGCATATTTAGACACTTGCTCGCCGAGCCATGCTCGCTAACTCGATAACATATTACGCATAGAATGATATCTCTTATTAGACGTGAAGGAATAGGGAGAGAGAGTCAAAAACCCACCCACCTTAAGCCGATACGCCTTGCCGTCTCGCCGATTGAAGCGTCTCGCTTCCATAACTCGATCGCATAGCTAACTCCCGGACTTAGCCATTCCTTTGAACTACTCGGTTGATTTGGCCTATCGTACCTATACCACGATTCGTAATCCAGCATAAAGGCATAGCCTGCACACCAGATCAACTAACATTAATACTTGCTCAAACGGAACTTATCCTTTGCATCGATTCGATTCATAGATTCCAACCGACTCAAAGCTTACCTTTGGCCAACGTAACACTTGCATCGATTTGCATAGATACCTCATCGGGTCAACACAACTCTTCGAGTCAACGACTCATCATAATGCACCGATGCAGAGCGGGGCATTACATAATATACCACTCAAAATCAGGTTCGTCCTCGAACGAAAACCAACACTTAATCCAAGTGCCTCGCATAGATCGCTTCACGATCTCGTGCTACTATCGTTGAATCATACAACTTAGTTTGGATCATACACATATTTTAGGCGTCCCACCAATATATGTATTTCAGCCAACTCAGTTGTAGGATATCGGGACAAACTAACACGTTCAGCTTAAATCCTCAAGCACCCATCGTTCCATTCTTGACTTAATCATCTCTTAGCACACATTCCTATAGTCATGCTCGTAAACATCTTCACATATAACTTGATCCAAACCATAACTTTGATCTCATAAGTTTCTCGCCGGCCATCTAACGCATGCACTGTATCGAGTCATTGCGCATCCGATCACAACAATTCTCTACAATGCCTACTCGTCCAACCGTTTCCTATCTCTCGCATGACTCAAGTCTTTCATCCAATCATTCATAACATTTGGCCTTAACAACATGGACTATGTCAACATGTCACAAATTCATTTATCTACAATCCGTACTAAGTCTCGTACGCAATTATCCATACATGATTTACATTCTCTCGCTCTATCCATATATTACGTCTGGGGCTACCCCCGCTAGGTAACTTATCCAGACATCATACTTAATTTCTCCCGACACAAGAGGTCAACTTGAGTCTACGATGCTCAAAGACAACAATCTTTTGACCCAAGGTCTCTTACGATACGCTTGTCTTCTATTCTCGTCCGAGTACGAATCCTTTACTCAATTCTCAATCAATCCCGACTAGTTCGTTCGTAACATAGATGGCGCGCTCAATACACATAGCCTAACCGTTTTCTCAATCGGTCTATGACACAACTCTTAGGGTCGTTCTACTATCCGTCGCTCTCGCGCATTACAAAATTCTTGCAATCGCCTTACCGCACCGCTATGCTAAGCACGTTTCTCAACATCTATTCGATCCAATATAACTTTTCTTGACTATATCGATTCTAGTACTCGCTAACTTTCGAGACACGATACTCACTCGCTTAGACTTATCCTCAACATGCACTACCTCATTCCTTATCCTTTTTACGTGACTTCTTTAGGGTCGTCCTATGGGACTTCAACACTCACTTGATTTGGCGGTCAAATCTTCTAGGGTCATCTGTCCCGAAACTACGCTCGATAATTGAAGATCATCAACGAGGGACAGTTACAACGAACCATGCTATATCCTATCGCGGAGCCAAATCAATTCCCGAGGATTCCTATGAGACTTTATCCAACCCGACGTAATTTACCAATCCATAATTCATCTGCCCTCACGCGCAACTGATGCGCTGTTACTACTCGAATCACTCATTAATTTCCGTCGACTATCTTTGCTAGTCATATGACATCTACTCGTCTCAAATCTGAGTTCACCTATTCGTGATCATAGTCCGACGCATTTCGTACACATCAAAATCATCCTCGAACAACTTTCGCATCAAACCACAAGTCCATATCAAATTTGCCACGCCTTGCAAGTTCGATCATCCCCGCTGGATGAATCACCGTACCAGCGCTCATACGGAATGATCGTTCTAATTTGATGTGACACATGTGCGAGGCTGGTGTTGCGCTCGCTCAAGACAAGAATGTCAACATAGTGGTGATCCGTGAAGCAATCTAGACACTTTCAATTTCATCCGAGCAACATCTATTCACTCTCAAATTCTCTGAAGCGTTCCTACCGTTATCATCCAAACTGCCATCAACTTAACTAGCATCTTATTCATCCAACAACAACGCTCAACATAATTTTTGTTCATTCGATCAGAGTATCCCCGAGTTATTGCATATCGTCTTTAATACGCCTCAATACCATCGTCGATATGCATAACTTGAACATCTTCTTTTCTCATAAGCTCAAATTCGTTGCAATCACAGCCGTTATCCGAACTCGAATACGAATCAAGTCTTGCACACATCAAGATTCATTTCATTGTAATTATCTATCATCTTCACGACATAATTTCCAATTCACATATTCCTTCTCATATCCCTAACTCGCACTTCCAAAGTCGTGCTACCGATTCCTCACGTTAACTTAAATTCGTTCGTACGGTTTCTTCGTACCTAGTTAACATGTTCCGAATAAGCCTTCATACTAACTCAACATAAGTTCGATCGGGTCGACTATTTCCTCAACGTGACATTCCTTCGCTATGCTCAGCCTATCGTTCGACTTACACTTAACGAATCCTCGTTCGACGGATCATCCATAAGTACGACTTCGCACATAATCGTTCGACTCAATTCATCGTAGCATACTTGCATCGACTTCTCTCAAATCAGTCCCACTCGAGTCTCGGCACTACTCCGTCCGTTGACGACAAACATATTGTAACAACATAATCGTTTCGACGAAATCTATCGCAAGTCACCAAGCGGCTTAACATAGCTATCGTTAAGTGGTATTCCATATACCACTCAGGATCGAGCCTATTGTTGTCGATACAATACTTCACCACGATTGATCGCATAGTTGGTTTTACATATACCACTCAAAATCGAGTCATTACTCGACATCAATTCCGCATAGGTCCGGCATCTATCTTCCAATCAACTATCCCGTACGGCGATCTTTCCGATCCCAGCTCTAGCGTTTGCTTACTCGAGTTGGCACAACAACTCGACCAACATGCCCTATCGTTAGTTCAAGTTTGACATTCGTTCAAGTCTCACCGTGCCTTAGCGATCATGTCGATCACACACGCAACATTCGCTTAATCAAAGCTCAACGCGACATTCGGCCAACATAAACGTTCGCCTACTTAACTCAACTCGTTACTCATTGTAACTCGTGCAACAACTCATTCTCGATACTTAAGGTCTTTTACTCAATCTCGCGCAACATATCGCTATCCATCCGCATATCCATACAACACGCATCATACCATATCGACTCGTTGTACCGATGCAACGAACGATTCACGACTTGCTGCACTCCGTGCAACCGACAACACATAACCATTCGCATAGCAACATAATACGCATCGCCTCACATATCGAGCCGTTGCACTTCGTGCAACCAACAACACATATCTTCTCGCACTTCGTGCGACCAACAACACATAGCTCCTCGCACTTGGTGCGACCGACCACACATATCGTTGCACTTCATGCAAACAATATCACCATATTCGTTGTACTTCGTGAGTCCAGCATCCCATAACTCGTTGCACTTCGTGCAACCAACATCACCATATTCGTTGCACTTCGTGCGACCAACGACTGACAACTTTCTTGCACTTCGAGAAACCATAATCACATAATCCGTTGCACTTCGTGCAACCAACACTCTCCGATGACACCCGGATATAGCATGATAGTCACGACATACTTGAGGCAGACGTACGCACTTAATATAGACTTATTGTATGGAACATCCAAGGTAGTGTCGAGCAGATCCATGAGCCATGCGATTGCGGAAACAACTTAGAGTCAACTGAATTTCGATATCGAAGCAACTGAGGGTCAAAGAGATTCACGCACGGTCCAAAGGATGGAACCGCTCTGATACCAACTTGTCACGCCCCGATCCGGGAAATCGCTCGTCCTTGCTAGATTTTACCCGAATCATAGTCCTCGCTGGGACGTGATGCCGCACGAGCCTGGAGTTGCGCTCGTGCAAGGCAAGATAACGGTTCACATAGTGTTTATCTCAATTTGATAACATAAGTAGCGGAAGGAAACCAAAGTATAACATAAGAATCTCTTTTATTGATTATGAACTGAAGGTTAGAAAGGCTCTGAATAGCCCAACATAAAATGCCAATTGGCTACAATGCTCATGATCTCTCTAGCTCACAAAGGATTATATTGTTCCATACATTATGCCTCTTTATAGCCACCAAGTAGTCTTCGGTCGAACATCTCCATGTCGCAAGTCCGAACGCATATGCGGTAGCTCCTCTTGAACGCCAAGACTCCATGCCTCGGCACGTCCAAGCCAAGCTCCGCTCGAGCCGATCATAACCTGAGCCAGCACACAAACTAGTGGGGGATTAGTGCTTTCGTCCTCGCTTCATACTGATCAAGACCCGCTCGCACCCAAACCAAACACTAAATTATTTAGTGAACATGCATCTTAATTTATGATCTTTCTATTTAGCCTTAGGATCAGTTTCATGGCAGCATTCGATCGTATAATAACATATCGTAAATATGTCCCACATCGTGTTTCTGCAGCAGATACAGTTAGACATAATCTGAAACATAAACATAGTGTTCGTGCTCATCTCCGTCCCGTTTCCCTTAGCCTGCAGTGGTTAGAACTTAGTATAAGCAAACATATGATTCGTGCAACCGACCAATTCATAAACGTAAATATATGCATAATGGATGACAGGTCCTGCGCCTGCACCCAGCTCTCATCTCAGCCCTCCGGCCCTAACTATATGAAGGTCACGGTGTTTCGCACCGTAATGGACTTGGCATCTCTTATGTGTAAGCCCACAATCGCTTCGATACGGGTTGCTAGCCCAGTATCCGAAGGATTCCAAACTTACGGATATCATAGCTTATCACAGCACTGGACGGTCGCAATCCGTCTGAATGTTGTGCACCATAAATACCACACATAATTCCCTCCTAGGCCAAACGGTCCCGGCGCCCCGGCGTAACCGTTCGAGGGAAGCCGTACCCGTGCACGGGCCATCCGACTCCATTGACCATGCAATACGTACCATATCATACAATCCATAGCATACCAACCGATCTCGTATTCCATAAACATAGTCTCGCACATAAACGGTTTTCCGTGCCATAAACGATTTCCCATGCCATAAACATATTCGCGTCTCATAAACATAATCCACCATTCATATGGGGAGCTCCGTCGGCGTTATGTCCCAACACATCCATATTGATGCACGACGCCCAACGGCTTAGACATCTCATACTCATATTCAGAGCGTACCATTCGTAAGTTGTTCCCATAGCCTAATTTCGTAGTTACTTAGTCTTTTCGTACATAAGTGCCCGAGGGCACGCTCAGCGCCATATTCAATGTTCTACGCCTAGTGTTCATTGTTCTCGGAGCCGTGCATATGATGCACATCTCAATATCATCTTTCAATGTTCTACCATCATTGCCCTACCGCGACCCGTACACCTGATGCACGTCGCTTCAATTGTTCGATTGTTCAATGTTCTATCTTAGTGTTCAACGCATATTTAGACACTTACTCGCCGAACCATGCTCGCTAACTCGATAACATATTACGCATAGAATGATATCTCTTATTAGATGTGAAGGAATAGGGAGAGAGAGTCAAAAACCCGCCCACCTTAAGCCGATACGCCTTGCCGTCTCGCCGATTGAAGCGTCTCGCTTCCATAACTCGATCGCATAGCTAACTCCCGGACTTAGCCATTCCTTTGAACTACTCGGTTGATTTGGCCTACCTCAGCTCCAATCCTTGTACTTCCAGATGGTCCAGAAGGCTTTCAGATATTCAGCGACGCATCGGGAACTGGCCTCGGGTGCGTACTCATGCAGAGAGACAAAGTCATCTCCTAAGCTTCACGGCAGTTGAAGCAGCACGAGAAAAACTACCCGACGCACGACCTAGAATTGGCGGCGATCGTCTTTGCGTTGAAGTTATGGCGGCACTACCTCTATGGTGGGGCATGCAGAATCTACACAGATCAAAAAAGCATAAAATACTTATTTACACAACGAAAACTCAACCTACGACAGCGACGTTGGCTCGAACTCATAAAAGATTACGAGCTAACGATCGAGTATACACCGGACAAGGGAAACGTGGTGGCCGACGCACTCAGCAGAATGTTTATGGGAATACTGGCCATAAACAAGGAGATACAGCGAGACCTTGAAGCGATGGATATCGAACTCGAAATTGAGTATCGACACCTGCACCTAGCTCAGCTGAAGTTAGGATCGAGCCTGCTTAGCAAGATAAAGACTGCACAGGAGGATGACTCATTCATGAAGAAAATGTACGAGCTTATTTCAACGGGAAGGGCGACTGACTTTGCGAAAGACAGAGATGGGACGATGCGACTAAAGGAAAGGCTTTGCGTTCCTGAAACGGCCGAACTCAGAAAAACAAATTCTGACGGAGGCACATTATGCGAAGTACTTGTTACATACTGGAAGCACCAAGATGTACAAGAACTTACGCACAAACTTCTGGTGGCACGGCATGAAGAAAGACGTGGCTATGTTCGTATCGTAATGCATGGCGTGTCAGCAGGTGAAGGCGGAACACCAACGGCCAGGCGGCGAGCTGCAGAACATCGCCATTCCCGAGTGGAAGTGGGACAATATCTCGATGGATTTTATTGTGGGATTTCCGAAGACGCCGCGGGAGAATGACGCAATTTGGGTCATTGTTGATAGATTGACCAAGTCGGCTCACTTTATCGCAATTAAAGTAGGATGGAGCATCGATCGGTTAGCCCAAATCTACGTCGATGAGATTGTTCGAGTGCACGGGATACCGGCCTCTATAATTTCGGACAGAGACGGGCGATTCCTATCGTATTTCTGGACGAGCCTCCAAGCGGCGATGGGGACCAAACTGAACTTTAGTTCGGCGTACCATCCCCGAACAGACGGTCAGACAGAGAGGGTCAATCAGATCTTAGAAGATATGTTGTGTCTGTGTGCGATCGACCTAAAGACTAGTTGGGATACGCATTTGCCGCTTGCGGAGTTTGCGTATAACAATAGTTATCAGTCGAGCATTCAAATGGCTCCATACGAAGCACTCTACGGGAGGAAGTGTCGTTCGCCGATATGCTGGGATGAAGTCGGAGAGCGACAAGTGCTTGGACCGGAACTGGTGGAGCAGGCCGTCGAAAAGGTCCGCTTGATTCGAGATAGACTCCGCATCGCGCAAAGTCGATAAAAGAGCTACGCAGATCTTCGTCGATGACCGCTAGAGTTCTTGGTCTGGGACCATGTATTTCTGAAAGTAACGCCCATGCGCGGAGTGATGCGATTCGGCGTTAAGGGCAAGTTGAGCCCGAGATTTGTAGGCCCCTTCGAGATCATTGAGCGAGTTACGACGGTTGCTTATCGGATCGCACTACATCCTACCTTAGCTGTTGTGCTTGATGTTTTCCACGTTTCATAACTTCGAAAATACGTGCACGATCCAAGTCATGTGGTTAGCTTCGATCAGTTGGAGCTACGTACTGACTTGTCTTACTCGGAGGAGCCTATTCAAATTTTGGACCGCAAGGAGAAAGTGCTACGCAATCGAACGATGTCCTTGGTCCGCGTGCTTTGGCGGAACCATTCAGTCGAAGAGTCGACGTGGGAGATGGAGGCGGAGATGAAAGAGAAGTACCCCGCGTTGTTTGTCTAAATTAAGATCAGACCCTTGTTCTTAAGTTTCGGGACGAAACTTTTTCTTAGTGGTATATTATGTAGCGCCCTGCTTTCGATAGGCGACGGAACTTCATAATATGCTAGCGCCGAGTCAGATCGGCTGGGAACTTAGATGGCCGTCTGACTCGATCGCTAAGCTTGGTAAACGATAACTCCTTGCGGCATCGATTCAAATCGATTTGGACGGAAGTTACGAGAATCGATCCAACTAATGGAACGACTTCTGTTGGAATAAGTCCTAGATGCAGCGGGCTGCGTCTCGGCGAGTGAGCTCTCTATAAGTGTCCCTTCGACGGGACCGGACCGCTGTATGGTTTTCTTGGAGCTTTGCCGCTGGGCTTGATGAAGTGCTTTCGCGTCGTTTTCATGGATGCAATTACAATTTCGATGCAAGGGGAAAAGAAGGAATTCTAACAAAGCGTTGGTGCCATTATAGGAGATCGCGTAACTAAGGATTGACGTTGCGTAGCGCTTGGACGATCGACACGAAGTAAAGTAATCGGTGGGTGATTCGACCCTTCTTTTCTACTCTGTCCCGCAAACTTATTCCTTGCTTCGAATTTATTCAAATCGAACGATGCCAAGTTAATTGCATGCCAATCCACTAAGTCAAGAACTCGAGAAAAATGTATTGATTTTGAGTAATCTACCCTGAAAAATACAAGTTTCTTACATAAACAGAAAAGTTTAAGGTTCTAGTAAAAAGATAGACTATTTCACGTGCTGTAAAATAATGTGAAACGTCGATCATGGGTTATGATGCCTCAGACAATTTGGTGCCCACGGGACGCTAAATCGGTGTACGGCTTTGGGGAAAATAAATCGTTGCATGAGTTGCGAGAAATGATAATGCCGTTCGATACTATCCGTGCTATACGAAACTGGTTGCATATATTAAACTGTTCGCACATAGGCATGGTAATGGACAGCTTGTGCACAAGTTCGTTTTCCTCGAAACGGTATCCGGGGCATCGGAACCGATTCGTCCTAGGGGGAATAATTTATCGTGCTTCGGCGCGAGGCATGCGGGACCTTCAGTAAGGCTTGCAACCTAGGCTGAAAGGGTAGCGTCACATGCCAACTTCGATTAAGTCCCTAGTGGTGCGTAGCACCAATGACCGCATATAAAAAAGTTGTATGCTCACCTATTGTCTTATGCAGGGTAAATATTATCTCTGTTTTCATGCAGGGACGAGCACGGCCGTGGTAAGAAATATGATAAACTGCGATGTTATACTGTATGCTTTATTACTCAAAGACGGCTATCGAATATGAATTGAATTCATTTAGTTCTAATAGAAAGACAACTCTAAAGCATGCCTACCCTAACAATCAGAGTCAGTTTAGACGAGTTGGTTCGTCTCGTCCACTTAGCAAGTGTGCTAATCCCCTTCCCCAATTTCTCCAGGTGCGGCGGGCGCTCCAACCTAAAACGAAGCTGAAGTGCGGAGAGGCATTTTGAAGCTCTTCCTATGCTGAAGTATTTTGAAGCAAATTCAAGTCGATGGCTTATGTATAAAGGGGCGAATGTATGGGACGGCAAGCGTAGTTCAGGAAACTTGTCGAATGTATTTTCTTTCTGTTTTCAATCAATGTAGCCGCAACGGCATCCAATGTAATTACGACTTGCACTTCGTTGCAAGCTATGAATGAAAAATATTTCTATCTTCCTATACCGCGTCTTAAATTCTGATGTGATTTGTGAAGTTTTAACTTGGCGTATTTATATCAAATGCAACGTAACGTTCTGCCTTGTACGCACTACACCAAAAAGGTCATTTTGGAACTCTAAAATTCCATTCCAAATAATTTTAGGCACACTTATATTCCATGCCTATTTATGGGCTGCCAGATTTGTTGGAACGGAATAAAGGCGTTCCAGTAAACATTTATTGGAACGCTTTTCTGGTGTTCCAATATTGGAACACCAATAAAGCGTTCCAAAAAGGAGTTCCAACAAAATATTCCAAATTACTTATTTTCCACTTATTGGAACGGCTAAAAACGGTTCCAATGATGGAACATTAGAAATGCGTTCCTAAGAAAGCATCCCAGAATACTTTTCTTGCCAAATTTTGGAACACCTAAAAAGTGTTCTAGTTTTATATATATATATATATATATATATATATATATATATATATATATATATATATATATATATATATATATATATATATATATATATACGACTGTCCACATCATTTGAAATTGCACACGTATAGCTTGAAATAATATATAACTAGCATAAGTACTATGACTTACAAAACCTGTAGCGCTGAATTTTATAAGAAAGAATAACAAATGACACAAACTTGTAATCATCTTGAGAATTTATAAACGTAGAACTCACAAAAACATAAAATGAAAGTAAACGAACTTCCATAGTACAAGTGCATAGAGAATGGATAATGTTAAAGCTACATACACAAAGTAGCCAAATGTCTTACATAAACATTGTAAGTTTAATACAAGTTGTCTACCACACCAAAAAAAATAATATCTGAGCTGTGAAAATAATTTGAGTCTTTGACACTTGATGTTCTTGTTAGTGAGCGTAGGCCCTGGAACTATGATAGCCGAGGAAGCAAAAAATGTGACGTCATGTAAACATTTCAAAGATTTTTAAAAATATGATAAAATAATTTGATCACAATTAAGAACTTAGTCATTCAACGAGGCACATAAAGAAAAGAAAAAACAATGAACAACCATGAAGTAGTGCAATAGAAAAGAAATGATGCAACACACATATTGCTACATTACGGTATGCCAGTTGTACTTGGTTGCTGCATTTAGATTCACTTGCAGGTAATCAAAACACTGAAAAACCACTCTCAACTGCCCCAACATTTGAGGAAGTGGTCCTATATTAACACGCACCAAACACACCCTATATATATAAAGGGACTTCAAAACGGCTGAATCAATTAACCAATTTGTTCAGTCACAGACAAACTTAGAATCTTCATAAGAGAAAATGCAAAAAATTAAACATTAAGTGAACAAACTGACCTGCCAGCAATGCCCTTAATGTACTGAAGGGCCACAACAGGGTGCCTGTAAAAAAAAGTGGTATTAGTTATAATATAAGCAATTTTGTACAATGAAGACAGAAAGCAATAACAAAGACCGATCACAGACGTAACTATCACACAGATAGCTGACATTTGCAAACAATATTCTTGACGAAAGAAGAACAAAAGATTAAATGATGAATATTTGTGCAGTCACAGATTAACAAAAACTTCAAATCCAACAGAACCTTAGACATCTATCATGTATTTGCACCTGAAAATCATACCTGAACAAAAAGAACAAGTTTGTACATAATTAGCACATGAAGCATGACAAGGAGACTAGAAGATTAGCTCATGATATTCTTCACAAGACTATATAAATGCTTAAGATCAACTTATAAGATTCTTCACACGATCAAATAAATGCAAAGTTTTATCATTTCATGAGGTTCTGCAATTGTACCTCAAGACTAGTAGAGGTAGTAACAATCAATTAACCAATTTGTTCTAGGCTGCAAAATCTTTTAAGTCATGGACCTATGCAGAGATCATCCAAATCTGATACTTTAGTGGTCAACACATTAAAAGAATCTGTATAGACCAAGATTATTTTGATATTATTTTCCAACTCAACAATCAATCAAAGGCCACCTAAAATCAAACACTTCAGCCAAAATTGGACATTTCTAGTCATGTCAGATCCACTATCTTATATTCCTGGAGCAAGTAAATGATTGTTACAAGCAATGGCAATCATACATTTCTATTTGCCACTTAAAATATAAAATGATCCAGCAGTCTAGTACTTGGTTGCATGAATTATGAAGTTCCAAAACGTTGGTAGATCAGTTTATGCCCTGTTGTCGGAAGGCGTTTGGGGACGAATCACTGGAAAGATGTCGGTTGACCAGTGAAAAAGCACAAGCCATGCAATAAAGAAAGGTAAATTCTAAGGGCTCTCCAAGTTTTACTTGGGGTATCCCAAAAATTTTCAAAGAATTTACAAGTTGGCACTCCCATTTGTTATTTGAGGCTAGCCCAATTTCCCTCAGGACTGCCAACAAAGATAAAGTAGGACACCATAGTTGTACAGTGAACAATGAAAGGTAGTCCAAGTTATCTGAACTTGACTGAACCAAAATATGCAGTATGCAGGCAATGCAGATGAAGGTTTATGAAGAGTATGTAAAGGCAAGGTAGGTATGCAACAGTGGATAGATGCATATGAATCACTGTATGCAGTAAAGAATTGAAGATGCAGTAGCTAAAGATGGGTGAATGCAATGGATGAATATGTAGGACATGTAGTGAAGTGTATATATATATATCTGATACTATCCAGATTGGCCTATATGTAGTGAATGCAAATGAGAGGCAGGGCTCTAGATAATATGCAGTGAATGAATGTTGCAGTAATGCCTGATACATGAAGTAAGTGCTTATACAGGCTATGTTGTTCACTGTTCGACTGAACCAAGTTCAGGTCTGAGCAAAGTGCGTAGGCAATTGAGTGGTGTGATGTGGTACAACAAAACTCTAATGTGCTGGACATCTCATATGCATGCCTTGCATTGAAGGAAAGTCGACATGCTCTGATACATGTTTGTATCAGAGCACACTGACCAAAAGGGTCTGTGGCATCTCAACCTCTCGTCTACTGATCTAGGTTGAATTTCTATTATATTGCTACACCCACTCCTCATTCCTGTTTGTGAATACATATAATATGACATATATGAAGGATTTTAAAACTAAACCCTAGATGATGTGGAAAACAAGAAGTGCATATTAATATATAAATGTAGACTTGCAATGATTCTATTAATCCCATATATTGGCCTAATTGAGCATTCGTATGTCGGATCCTATCTGAGTGGATGGAGATAAAGAAAAGCCTATAACCATAGGATGAAATAAAGTTCAAACCTGTAATACATATCTGAGTAATGTCAATTGCACTAACACGTATCCATTTGGCAGTTTCAATACCGAAAGTAACAGGAATCAACTGTCATGGAAAACAAATGATAGTTTAACTAACATATTAGTGTACTTTCTTTATAAATAAAAATCTCTTGAAGCATTTAAATCAAATGATAAAGATAGAGACCTACAGTTCCAATGCCCTGTCTCATACAGTTTTGAAATTGTTGACAATGCCAATATAAAACTGAACAGAGATGGAAAGAAACACTATATTAGAATCTAAATCTCAGAAACATATTGCAGGCTTCAAATTACACTCTCAAATGAAAACTATACCCCATCGAAGCTACAGGAGTGAGAGTTCCAAAAGGAGATTGGTCGGCCAACCTGTAAATAAAAATATCCGATAGAATAATTTCTCTATATAAAAAGAGATAGCTACCTTAAAGCAACAAAATAGGGGATGCAATGTATCAAAATAGGTCTGGAAGCTGTCGACAACCTTCCAAGAAAAATTATAATAGGACCGTACCATTGCAAAAGAACCATACCATGCCAACACCGATACAAAAAATATGCTCTATCGAGTTATCCATTGCTAAGAAACTTCTGAAGTTCGTATTAGTAACAACAGTTAGGTCACTAGTTTCCACCAGCTATAGGATGGTGTTTTAGTATTAGGATTTTGCAAATACAAAGTTGAATCTTTTCAAAATAATGTAGGCTTATATTTGCAAAACTTAAATTCCAAAAAAGCTGAAATAAATACTTTATGGCATAATCTGTATCTTATCTCAAAGCAATATGGCACAAAACAGAAAAGGCAGCAGAAGTTCTATATTGTTGGTTCAACTTCTAATCAGCTTCAATAGGCTTAAGTGCTGAATTATTCCCACCTCCTCTCATGTGCGAAGAGATATTGGCAATGGCAGAATTTAGCTGGCTTATGTCTGCATAAGAGTCTGACGTGTCTTCTGTATTTCCATTTAGAAAGGATAACAATTTCATTAAAGAGACGAGTCTTTGTAAATGGAAGGCACAATAATTAACACATCAATTTCATCACCTCTAAACCATCATTATAATAAATGGGTCACTTGGCCTTACAGAATCCTAATTCATCTTCATTTAGAATCGATCTCCTGATCTACATAGATGCCAAGCTTATATGATCAGAAAACCTAACTAAAGAATAGAATGAAATTTAACATAAAAATGTACTCCACATCAAGCGGTATTTCTCTTACTAAGATCAATTTGCGGTAGTATATTTTATATTCATCTGTTCTAGCCCCAACTTACTATAATTAGCCACTTCATCTTAGTAGAGCACACTGGTCCTTTCTTTATAAAACATTTGGGTTCGGACATGAAGAAAACAGTTACCCACCTCTTCTACATGCTGCTCGTTTAGAGGGTTGTACTGTTAAATGATTTTACTTTATATTTATTTGTATTCTACATTATCATCTTCAATAACTTTTTAAGGCTGAAAAGAAGCCATTTTAGAATATCTAAAATAGTACGACAGTTAACACTCATACAAGTGTACACAAGTTGTTGATAGCAGGAAATCAACTGGGAAAATTTTATGCAAAATCCACTAAGGATCGTAATGCATTTTTCTTATTCTGTTATTCTAGTTCCCTTCCACTTCCCCTCTTCCTTTCAAGTTTCCTTTAACTTATACTAAACATCCAGACTACATAATCATATTTTGCATCAAACATATAACTAAACCACAGAAAATACTTGGAAGCACATATTTCGAAACGATCGTCAAGGTTTAAATATTATTTCAAAATCACATTACTGAGTAACCCCAGTATTCCTCCATAATACTCCTACTCATGTTGACAATAGCAATATTTCATTGAAATCAAAGATCACTCCACAAATAGAGCAAGTAAGTATCACCTTCCCAACCAATGCTGCACGCTATCTAAAACATGAATCATCAGGCAAGAGTCACGTGAACCGAACAACTAACAAAAGTTACTAATTTTAGCAGCATAATCTTCTTGTCAGTTCTAGTGTCCTATACTAGTTTACCTAGGAGAAACTTGAAAATGAAAAGAATCAGACACATGTCAGCAATGTGATATCAGGAGGGTTAAGAAAAAGAAAAGGTGATACCTTGGCCTTGGGGATGGTCTTGATGGCGACGACCTGGCCCTTGAGGTCCCCCTTCTTGACTCTGGCAGAGCTGGTGTGCCCGAAGTGCCCCCGCCCCCACCTCCTTCCCCATCGACGGGATCGTGGTTGCGACCTCGACGTCTCAAACACCTCCTCCTCCTCTTCAAATAAATATTAAACGATCACATGCCCAAATATAAAATTTTACAAAACCCTAAACATTTGAAATTCTTCAGTAATACTTTGAAATTAGATCTCATATAGCAAACAAATTAAAGAAGAAACTCTTCAGAAATTAGAAAAATCTAGTATTACGAGAAATTGGAAAATTAAATCTCATACGAAAGAGAAGAAAAAGATTTTAGAATCTACCGAGAAATAAGAGGAATTTGGAAAATAAGTAGAAATTTCAGCCTGTAGTAAGCTCGAGAGAAGACGAGAGAGAGGACCGGAGAAAACTCGAGAGAGAGAGAGAGAGAGAGAGAGAGAGAGAGGAGAAGAAGAGGGAAAATGAAAATCAAAATCAAAATCAAAATCAAAAGGGGAGAGAGGTGGAGGAAGGTCAAGTGAGAGAATGAGAGGGAAAACTAAAATCATTGCGGGAAGAGTCGGCAAATTTTTCATTCCTTTCGATGTCGCATTACTTTGTCACGGTTTTCACTGTTACAAACATTATAAAAATAACAAAAATATAAAACAAAATCTTTAGTAACGATTAATTAATTATTGTAACGCCTATTGCCGTTACAAGTGTGTCACGGTAATAACCGTTACTAATTATAGAAAAAATGTGTTACAAATTATGTGTTTTGGTGTATGAACAGCTTCATTATACCATGGAAAGAAAACTTCCATCTTTATTAAATAACAAACTAAAGAAACTCACTCTTTTCAAATCAAGGTGAGGTCCAGGCGATAGAGGCAAGTCTAAAACAAGTTCAAACTTGGGAGTTTCAACAAAAAATAACTAATCAAAAGAAGAAGAAGAAGAAAGTTCCAACACAATCAAGTATTTGCATGGAATCTTCAAAACTAAAGTGTAAGGCCCAACAAAGGAGCCTGGAGGATGCTTTGAGAAAGCTTTTTGAGCACAAGCTTGCGCTGCAGTACATTTTTTTATAGAGCAGATTTTTTTATGGTTATACAATGTGGACATATGCTCAAACCATAGCTAAGAAGTATCTCCTGCCTAAATTAAGAAAAAATTATGATATCATATATACACATATCCAAAGTACATCTTTACCAGAAAGTAAACCTTCAAACGAAGTTAACAAAAATTCAATGGCTAATATGTGGAGAACTGGAAAAGAGGAGTGTCAGAAATAGTTTTAATAAGTTTAGATTTATTCAGATAGAAATGTTCCGGTTCTTATTCTGCATCTTGAATCTGGGTTAAAGTTTTTTGTACCCAAAAGCGGGTCAGGGTAGCAGGTTAAAGTTTACCACTCCAGGCCTTTGTAACACTAGTTTCATTTATTCAGATCAAGGACAATTTTACACCATGAGCAATCCTTTTATTTCAGGATTCATCATCTGGGATGTCAATGGTCAACTTGGAATTAAGTGGACCTATATAAATTTCTTCAAACCTGCCCTATTTTATGCAAGACTGGTTCAAATCCAACATCGTTTGTCTGGTCGCCTCTTTATAAACCATGACATTACATTGATTTGTAAGCAAATTTTTTTCTTCTAGGCTTGGTTATACTTGCTAGATTTGATAGTTTTTAATTGCTAGATAAAGAATGCTATTCTGATTTTTTTTAGATGGACTTTATGCCCAGCCAATGCCTTTTAATACATATATTTTGTCAGTAGATTTGAAAGTTGAACTTGACACCAAATCAAACTCCTGGCCTTATTGCAGTCAAGCCACCAAAAATAAAGTTGGATTACAAGCCTGGTTTGCCTAAAGATTACCAATGTATCTCATTCCTAAAGATTTTTTTCCATATAGTGTAATAAGGCTTCACCTATATTTTGTCAGTAGACAACTTTGATGCCTCTGATTTTTAATTAAATACCGATATACTAATAATTTATCAATCCTATATTAATTAGGATAAGTAGACAGCTTTTATCCTCCTTTCATATAATATTTTTTGAGACTGCACATGCTACATCTTGAAAAAAGAAAAAAGAAAAAAGAAAAAAAAAAAGAAAAAAGAAGGGGAAAAAACTAATATAATAAGTAATGTATCCATGAGGTATTTCATGGCAAGGTTTTCAACTAACAAGATACAATGGGATTTGAATTGTTTACGTCATCTTTTGTAACATGGAAATTGTTGTGCTACTGAATATGCAAACCTATAACCAAAAGTTCCTGTTAAAACAGTTCCGATTAAAAGTAAGAGGGAAAAAAAATAAACTTTGATGAAAAAGCACAATATATTAAACCCTATATCTCCTCACATTAAGACACTGAGACTACACCAAAACAAGTTATACAGAATAAGACCTGGGAAGCAAAATAGAGAAATAAATTAGGAATTGCCAACTTTCAGATGTTAGATTACATCTAAATAGTGAACATAGAGAACAAAATGCAGCTCACAAATAAATGACCAGTTTGCTAGTTGCTACTTAGCCAAAATACGTGTAAACGAATGAGAATATAGCTATCACCATCAAGCCAATTTCGGATGTCAATAGGCATATATAAATCAAAGCTGAAGAATTATAAGTCCTCTGAAACATTCAGGAAAATAATGAAGTTTTTAAAGGTTTAACAATAATCATGCAGCGATAGAATAAAAAAATAGCTTGATAAATTACATCAACATATCAGTTGACCAAATAAACTGCAAGAGAATGTAAAATAACAGTTTACTATTTATACCAATACTTTATCACACTTCTTCCTGCTTAAAACTGATGTCCACTTATGTCCATGTGAGTCCCACGACAACCTTTTTTTCTTGGACATCATAGATGCATCATGCACAAAAGATTGCATACATGTATAATATGCATAGAAAAGTGTTATCGACAAAAGTTTTCTTTATAATAAGAATTCTATTATGGCTCATACAACTTCATCTCTAAAATTTATATGACAACTTTGATACAAAATTAAACATGACCAATTTATCAGCACATTAAGACACTGAGAGATGATCCATATATGTTAAATTTCCCAAAATATAAACCTTTATAGGAAGATGAATGATTTAAAGTCTATCATCACATTAAGACACTGAGACTACACCAAAATGAAAATATCAAACCAAAATACTGAACTGAAGAAAGGCCATAAAATTAATTCAAAGCCAGATCTTAAAAATTGAGAACAATTTCTTCTTAAAAACTGAACCAAAAAACTGAGAAAAGAGAAGGAACAAACAGGAAAGAAAGTCGGGATGGGCGAATCCTCTTGTTAAGTGGATATCGTCAATGGGAAGGCTAGCTCGATCTCCTTCTAGGTCGGCAGCAGCGAAAGGAACTCTTTCTTCGGTTGGCGGGAAGTAGGGTTTTATTTTGGGGGGGAAGAAAGAGTTCTTTTTTTGGCTGAGGGAGAGAGGGTTTGTTTTATGGGGGAAATATAGGATTTTTTTGTTGCGGGAGGGAAAGGAAATCATTGTTGGCTATTGGAACGCTTTCCTTAGAGAGCACGTGAGATACACCTGTGTGCATCCCAAATTCGGAACACTTTTTGTATATTATAAAAGCGTTCCTAAATAATAATAATAAACCAAAAATTTAAATAAATTATATCAGGAACGCTTTTCTGTTCTGGAACACCTTTGTTCCGTTACAACCACTTGGCACAGACAATAAGTGTTCCGAATTGAAAATTGCTTGGTGTTCCAAAATTACCATTTTGGTGTAGTGACGAGTGCAATTCCAGACTCGTACGGCATCACGCCTTAGCGAGGACGATCGAATCGGCAAAATTAACATCGGGGACGAACGTTGCCGACTCGGGGCGTGACAAATTGGTATCAGAGCTCAGTTATGTTTCCTCTGATTTTCGAAAGATGTTTCATTGTTGGAATGTCCGTTACGATGGCTTGATTGAATACATGTCGGCATGCTACGTGAAATACAAGTTCCATACAGGTAAGCCCGTAGATATTTTTGAAAAATACTAACGGGTTTATACTGTTTGTAGGAATGACTAAGCGAGATAAGAAAATCGCCGGCCCAACAACCCAAACCGTGGATAGTACGTCGAGCACAAAAAGCACTGGCCCTAGCGAGATGACTATGGAGAAGATGCTACAGTTAATGGAACTGTAGCAGCAACAGCTTCACACAATTCAAAGCCCAATTTGAGGCGCAACAGAAACAGATGAATGCCCTGACTCAGATAGTGAGCAGAATGGCGGGCAATACCAAGATGACGGACGAAGAGCCCGAGGAAACGCAAGGTGATCAAGAAGAAGACGAGGAGGATAAAGTCTTCCCGTAAATGATAAACTCTCCTTCCATGTTCAAAGTGAAGGAGTTTCGCAAAATGAACCCGCCAAAGTTCAACGGTCGAGCAGAGCCCGACGTGATAGTAGGATGGCTCGCAGAGATGGAGGACTTTTTCGATCTCCTCTGCATCGAAGGGTCCCAGAGGGTGGCCTGTGCGGCGCTGCAGTTACAACTAAGAGCACATGACTGGTGGACGGCGAAGAAACAAGATATCTGTGAAACCGATTCCAACAAAAAGATTTCTTAGAAAATGTTCAAGACAGCCTTCCTTGAGCAGTACGTTCCTCGCGCCATCCGTCGACAGAAGGGGGATGAGTTCATGATATTGAGATAGGAGAATATAAGTGTTGAAGATTATGATGCAAGCTTATCAAAACTTGCAAAATTTGTCGGCGCCTTCCTGCCCAACAAAGAAGAATGGTGCGAGCGTTTTCAGCAAGGCCTCAACGACGAACTGCGTAGGGACGTCCTGAACCAACGATGCCAAACTTATCGTGAATCCTACAAAGCCGCACTTGATAGTGAGCGAATCTTTGGCCGTATGTCACAAAGGGCCGTGCCTGTCATTCGCAACAACTTCAACAAGCGTCCTAATGACGTTGGAGGATCGGGAGTACAAAAGCGCCTAAACACGTCTGAGAATCGTGGTCACTTTGCCGCAGAAAATTACGACAGATGCGACAAGCGTGGGCACCGAGCACCCAATTGTAGACTGAGAACATGCTTCAAGTGTGGCGAGCTAGGTCACTTCATTCAATATTGTCAGGCGGGGAAGCCGAATCAACACAACCCACCAAGGAACACTCCGAATCCATATAAAGCGCCTACACTACAAGGCGGATCAGAAGCAAAATCTGGATACTCTCGATCAAAGTACTTCCATGCTTCTCCATCAGATGGGTGATCCAACACTCCTTCGGTATGTTCTCGCTTATGCCAACTCATGTTTTCTGTAGTTTCCTTCACCAGAAATAACCGCTGCAACCGCGGTGTCAACGGCAAGTAATGCATCGAAGAGGTAGGCTTCCTGGCACCGACAGACTTTCTTCTACCACATGCCTTGTAGCGATCGACACCACAAAATCTGCAGGCATTTTCATCCTTGTCGTCTTTGTAGTACAACATGCACCAGTTGTGATAGGCGTCGATTTTTTCGTATCCCATCCAGAGCGATCTAACTATCCTCTTGGACCGGTAGAAGTCTTTAGGCAACTTCGCACCCTCAGGCAATATTTCTATAAGCAACTCCATAAGACGGTTGTAGCAATCATGCGACATGTTAAAATTGGACTTGATGCTCAACAATATTGTAACCACCTCCAACGGTGAATGATCCTCACAACCAGGAAATAATGGAGTCCTTGCATTCTCCAGCAACTTTATGAACTGTGCAGCATCGGGGTTCGGTGCCTCCTCCGGTGCATCATGATCATCCGGATCGAAACCAGGCCCGGCCGCGTCAAAAACCATGTTCACCAACCCATCATCGTAAGGAGCGTTATTGTGGACATCCACATAAGGATCGTACTCCGATGCTAAAGACACAAGTCCTTCGTGCTCGCTCCACTGATAGTAATTCGGCGTAAAACCCTTCGAGTATAAATGATACGTGACATCCACTTCTGGATGATATTTCAAGTTGCGATATCTCACACACAGACACTTAATTTTGGTATCGTCCATGTACTGAGGGAACGTCTTGGTAAACTGTAGGAACTGGTGTACACCCTCTATGAATTCATCCCGCACACCGCACATGTCATCAGGATGACGGTTGTACATCGGTTGTACATCCACGAACGATTCCACAAATAGTAATTCAGCTCCATATCCATTTGAGGATAATTTTATAAGATAGATACATGCACATCGTTTAAACACTTGTAAAAGTAATCATGATACAATAAGTTGTAATAGATATGATATATCCTATGTAGTTTTTTTCCCTCTCTTTACTGTAAACCTTGGTTAACATTAATATTTCCACACTTCTCTAGGGTGAGGTTAAGGTAGATATCCTATGATGCGGAATAGTCGACTGAATGACCCGAATAAGAAAGAAGGAAGTAGGGAGGCTCACTCTATACACTCTAGGATTGACTTATTTCGTCGTTGATTTGACTTATTTTGGTAGTGTGAAATGTTAACAATATCCGATACGGTACCTCGAAGACCAAAATATAGAATATTAATGTCAATTGGTGTTTTGGAATCATAAACATGATATACTAGGTCAATTCTAGGTCTCCAAGTCATTTCTAGGTCACACTAGGACAACTGGGTCAATACCTTGTCAAACTTGGTCAAACTAGGTCACACCTAGGTTTTTAGGGCCATACGTTGTCTTACCAAGGTATTCTAGTCTATACTAGGCTAATACCCTATCTATTTGCCCTACCAATATCCTATTCACATAGGTAAAACCATTACTATGGCCTATTTACCTAATTTCCTATACACTAGCCTATCCTTAACTCTAGTAAAAACCAATACCCAAACTCAATACCCCATACACTACAACATAGGTATCTCCCATACCCATGTGTCAACCCATTACCTAAACCTATAGGCTTCCTAAACCTATATATTACCTAGTCACTCTAGGTAAAGCCATTACCTATACTCATATGTAAAACAATTTCTATCTTGAAGTTACCTATACTTATTGTTCTAGTCCTCATCTATACACATTATCCTAAGGCCTCGTTTGGTTCACCGATTTAAGGAACTAGGAAAGGAAAGTTGTTCCTTTCCTTTGTTTGGTAACCACAAACTTGAGAATCAATTTCCTCACAAGGGGGAAAATTGGAGGGAATATGGTTCCACTCATGACCCATGGGATTCATTTTCCCTCCTCCTTTTCCAATATTTATTACAAAAGTAATCATGTGTTATTGCTTATTTTACCATTAATGCTTATTTTACCATTGTTATATTTTTGTTTCCCTTTCCAACACCAACCAAACAACGGAAAGGAAATGTGACAGGAATCCTACTTTCCGATTCCCATGGAAAATACAAAGGAATACATTTCCTTTCCGTGAACCAAACGAGGCCTAATAGTGTCAAAGTGTCCACGTGTTGTCAAAATGTCAAAGTATCAAAGTGTCACAGTGTGTGTCAAAGTGTCCACTTGTGTGTCAAAGTGTTCACGTGTGTGTCAAAGGGTCGTGTCTGTGTCGCATCAGAAAAAGGGAGATAGGGTTATGGTTTACTGACACAGCATTGGGGTTGGGTCGGGGTCGCCGGGGCTGGAGCAGCGACGGAGGAGACTGGTCGGGTGGTCGTCGGAGGGAGTGAGTCGTCGGAGGAATGGGGTCGTCGGGCAGGGGGTCGCCGCGGGCAAGGGTAAGGGGAAGAGCGGAAGATTAGAAAATTGTGGATAAAAAAATAAAAAATCGATCGGGCAAGAACCCTATATGAAATGTTTTAGCGACGTCAGTTAAAGACGTCGCTAACCGTCACTATTTATTAAAACCTGGCGACGTCGTAAAAGTGGCATCGCGAAACGTCGCTGAATAAAAAAAACAGTGACGTTTTGCGACTAGAATGCGACATCAGTTGTCCAAAACATAATTTGTGTCGCTAACTGTCGCTCAAACGTCGCTGATAGTGACGTTCAGCGACATATATATAAAACGTCACTAAAAGCACAAAACTTAGCGACGTATTTATCTGGAGTCGCTAATTTCGTCGTCATTATGACTTATTTTGGTAGTGAGCCTATTTTAATCAAATCAAAACTTAAATTCATTTAAGGAACAATGTTTCAGAGATTGTGTCTAACCCTAAGTGTCAAACTTCATTCAATTTAATTTCAGTATACATATAATTAGACATTTAAAACCAATCCCAGTTTTTATGTATCAGTGAACATGAAGTTCACATTTCGAATTTCGACTCAAACTCCTCATAAAAACTTAAATCAAGTGTGCAGAAGTGTCACACACATATACACGTGTTAGGGGGTGTCCTCGTGTCCAAACCAGGGGACACGAGGTGTCCAAACCTTAAACTGGCAGCATTAGTGAAGAACAGGAAAAACAAGTATCGTACAGAGATGTCGTGTCAAAAATGACACGACACAGTGCTCGAGTATCCATGTGGCCATGTCTAGGGTTAGAGGGAGACTAGGGGTACGTGTACATTGTCTGTATCGTGTCCAAGTGAGTCGTGTCAGGAGTTATTCGTGTGTATCGGAGGAGAAATTTTCCTGTGTGTGTGCGTGACAGTGCAGGATTCGTGCGAGATCGAGAACTCCCTAGATACTCAATCATTTCACCTGAAATTTTGTGGGTGGCCTGACAGTCATGGCCCCCACGAGCACACCAAATTTGGTATATCGAAGTGTCGTGTACAGTGAGATAGGGGACCCGAGCAGCAGGACACAGCACGAGGGTGTCGTACATCGTATTCGTGTCCATTTTGGACACGGACGCGAGTCCAAATCGTGCTCAGTCAGTAGGGGAATTAAAGTACACATATAGGGCTACATAATCATGTATTTAGTTTTAAATTTTACTAAAATAATTTTCTGTGTGGCATTTCATCGAACACCCAAATAAAAACACCGATACGTGTCTGATACGAACACGAAATGGACACGATTTCCTACCAAACTTGGGCTACACCTAGGGGAACCCTAAATGGATGCATCTATGGAAAAAAATTGGGAATTTAAAGGTGTTTGATAGGTTTTACCTATTGAGGGTGAAACCTCAATGAATAGGCTTTGAAATGAGAGCTCCTCTCCCACTTGCAACGATCTCAAGCCCTAGAATCCTTGCTAGCTGCCCACTATTGGTATCCTCTACTGTAGGAGAGTCCAACCCAATTCATTCGGTCCAATTTGGTGGAGAAATAAGGATTTGGTGAAGGTTTGGGGAAGAACACAAGTAGGGTTCTTAGTAGGTATTTAAAAAGAGGCAAGAACTTTGATGATGTGATTAAATAGGGAGGGAATGGGCTTGATGGCTGTAGGAATAGTTAGGGTTAGAGTTTTTAGATGTGTGGCTAACGTTTGTCCAACAAATTCCAAGTCCTCCTATTGGTCCAATAGTCCTAAGGATTCTTTTTCACAAATATCCTAAGAGTAAATATCTTTCCTAGAAATATCTAAATATTAATAATCTTGTCATTTGCTAGGTTACCCTAATCAAGATTCTAAACTCAAGGCTAACCTAGATTAGGCTAAACCTCTAGGTTAAGTCCCAAATAATTAGCTAGCACATATTTAATTAATATAATTTATAATTTCACAAAATTGTCAAAATAACCAAAATATCCTTAGGCTAAAAAGTTGTAATTAGTCATCCTAATCACATGACTAGGCTCCCTTGGTCATGGTTAGTCTCTAGGCTTAGCCAAACTCTAGGGTTACACTAGTCAATCATCAAAATCACAAGTCGTAGTTTTAAATAGTTTTAGATTAACTAAAAATTATCAAAAATCATAACATGGTTTAAATATCATTATTAAATGATTATAATTACAAAATTTTAAAATTATCCTTATTTTAGAAACTGGGTGCTACAAGTTCCGTGCTCACATTTGGTTGAATAGTTTATATGACTTAGTTTGTGAATCTTTCTAACCATCCTAATGAATTTTAGACAAGCATATGATAAGCATAATATAAATTACATTAGAACTTACCTACGGCAAAGCGTGCCGTACAACATGAGCCTTACCATATTTTTCTCTGTCAATTTGTTATCGCTAGTATAGCGATTGCAAAATTATGTGTGATTGGTCACTAGCACCACAAGCCATCCTGGACTCTATAGGGTTTGTTAGTCGGGGCCCTTTTAATGCAAGTAGCAAACCCCGATACAAGTTCCAGCCTAACCCGTGCTATCATCCAGCACAACTATTTTCGTGTTTTTCTTTCTCGGCCGGAACGCACCCGTGGCCCCGGGTTGCCGTTCGGAGAAACTTTTACGTTGTCGACAAGTTGTCCATGATCGTGCTTAGAATAATTTAGTTATTAAGGCATAGTCTACATTTCTTTTGAGAACTTGACCATTACATCGTGTCCCGCCTTGTCATGGTATCACCTTATTTGAGTCAATCTTTTGTTAACACAGTTCTACAAATTTTAGTGTGTCCATGGCTTTGCATCTATTATTTCATTCACGGTAAGGTTATCGATTGAACTAAGAAGGGGGAGGTCAAGAAGTGAAAGTTCAGACACTCACCTTGAGTTTGCTTGAGACGAGAGACTTACTTGGTCGCGCTAGACGTCGCCTACGCGATTACCTAAAATTGCACAAGCAACCGATTAGAATACTGTATTATTCAAGGAGTTCGATATAAAATGTGAGTTTGAAATGCAAGCCATGAAAATTATCGAAAATATTCACGAAAACGTATTCAGAAAACCAAAGCCAAAACCAACACAAGTGCGGCATAAAAAACAAAGCAACGAGAGGTCTCTTCCAACTCAGCCGCAGAGTTTATCCTTGAGGCGCAACCTGCTGAATATGGGACTTGGTTCAGAAGAAGTCATTCCATAACGGAGAATAGATTTTAATTCAACCATTTCCGTTCGACCGATTCGATCGATCCCAACCTATCGATTTCGACCAAATCGATGGCGATAGTGTTCCTTTCTCTTCCATCCCATAGATGGAGAACGGGGCACGATGTAGGGATGGGGCACTACACCATAAGCAACTAAGAAAAAGTTTTGTCCTCAAAACTTAAGAAAAGAACCTACGCTAGAAAAAATAAGGAAGGAAACTTTTCCTTCATCTCCGACTCTAGTTTCCAGGTCGACTCCTCGATCGCATGGTTCTTCCAGAGCACTCGAACGAGAGGGATGGAACAATTTTGATGCAGTTTATCCTTGCGCTCCATGATTTGCATATGCTCTTCAATATACGATAAGTCTGCCTGCAGATTTAGCTGACCAAAGTCTACCACATGGCTCGGATTGTACACGTACTTCCGTAACTAAGAGACGTGGAAGACATTGTGTACGTCCGATAATGCTGGCGACAATACAATCTGGTAAGCTACTGGGGCGACTCGCTTCAATATCTCGAAAGGACCGACAAATCATGGACTCAACTTTCCCTTAGCTCCAAATCTCATGACTTCACGCATAGGTGTGACTTTCGGAAACACGTGATCGCCTTCCAAGAATTCAAGGGGTCGTCGGTGGGTGTCGACATAGCTCTTCTGTCGGCTATGTGCTATTTTTAATCTCTTCCGTATCAATTTATCTTTTTGTACGATCTGCTGCACCAGTTCTGGGCCAAGTATATGTCGTTCCCCGACTTCATCCCAGCAAATAGGCGATCTGCACTTCCGGCCGTACAAATCTTCATACGACACTATTTGGATGTTGGACTAGTAGCTGTTGTTATATGCAAATTCGGCCAACGGTAGATGAACGTCCCAGCTTGACTTTAAGTCGATCGCACAGAGTCGTAATACGATTGTGTTTGTGGCTTGGATATGAATGTGAGTCTTGATGTGCCATGTGTGGCAGTTCTTGTTGAATGTGTTGGCTTGGCGCCCAGCACGCATCGTAGTGCTGCTGGAGGCCGAGACTTAGCGTTCTCGGCTATGGTTTGGTTTCCAGTACGCATGGTAGTACTGCTGGAAGCTGAGACTTAGTGTTTTCGGCCTGCGATTCTACAACGGGTTGCGTCGAGTAGATTTAGTTCCAATTCGCTGGGAGCTCCCGTCCAGAATACAAAGGAGACTCTATCAAATTTTTCCAGAATTCCTGGTCGGAAATTTGCTTCGAAGAATTAGGCAGAACCATTCCTTTGGTTTGCTAATCTGGACTCGTGCCTACTTATTTTGGATATAGTGGTCTGATTCCAGTACTTGTTAGGTAGACTCTTGACTAGATTAGTCTTCTAGTTCTTGACCTGTCTTGTCCGTCGGATAGCGTAAGGAGCGCAGTTCCACCCGAGAGACAGTCTGCAACCCTGGTCCTTATTTGGTTTAAGGGTTGTGGATCTTCTCCAGAGCGGTTCATGCAATCATTGCCACTTTTTCGGCGGCATTTAATTAATATATTCTTGTCCCCTGACCATTCATTCATAGGGGTTATCCTAGTCTAGCTAGCTAGGACTGATAGTTGTCATAAGTATCGGGATTTATAATTTTGGATATATTTGAGGGTTGAGTACTATGGAGAGTATGATCTTGAGAATATTGATTGATAGACTCACATGGACTCTTGGATAGTATTGCTATTCCTTTTGAGGATGTTCTAATTCGATCGAACATGACTGTGGATTCTTGGATTTTGATGATCGCGAATATTTCGCAGAACGAGGAGAATATCGAGGGTATTATTATATAATTTTTACTCGACTTCCCGAGCGCCCAAAACCTGGTTTGTTTGCTATATCTTGGTAGTGGTGAGACTTGTTTGCTGATAGCTTGTGATCAATGATTCATGGGATTCTTGTGAGCTAGAGGGCCTAGCATTGTTTATAGTGATGAGCTTGGTATTTGGTACTTGTCTTTTTTGACGTGATATTCACTCCATTGTGGATGGGAGACTCTTGATAGATTGATCCAGTGGATAGACTGACTTGATGATTAGAGCTGTAGGCTCCCTTGTATACTTGATGGGATATTATAGTAGGGGTTCTGACCTTGTACTTGACCTGATATCCATGCCACGATATGGAGAGATGACTTCTTGTGACTGACAGATTTGTCCTTGCTCCCGATATGACTACTTGTATCCGTGCTATAAGTCCAGCTTACCCTTTGAGGTACTGGTCCTGACTTTGCACTGCGGTGCCCCTTGTCTACTGGCACTTTGAGGTGCTACTTCCATGATTATATGGCATTGCGATGCCATCCTGATATTCTAGCTATATTATATGATTACCTGCATAGGTACCTTAGTAGTTGGCATTTAGTCTGAGCGTGGTCAGGATTGCTTGCTTGGTTGTTGCATAACACTAAGAATGGATCACAACTGGGACTATAGGTGCCGAGGTTGATTCTTACTTAGCGTTCTCATACCGAGGTATGACATCTAGGAGGATGATCGTGTGACCACGACATGTGATTCTGGATAAATGTATGGTTATTCTAGGTAACTTAAACTGGTAGAAGCATTGGGAGGGAACGGTATCCCAAGATCGTGCATTACCAGCCTTATCCCAGACATTAGTCATGACCTGCAGGCTGGCCGCCACGGATGTTGTTACCGTTCGCACTAGCGGATGGCTAGATCCGGATACTACTTATGTACTATGTACTTCTCTTGCTCGCACGGTGGCCTTACGAGGGATCGGTGCTTATCTTGTCTTGCTATACTTGGCCCCGCTAGCCCTGCTGGAACGACACGATCTGAGGATTCCTACATTGCATTGTGGGGTAATCCAACCTCCACCTAGACAGTCGTAGACATTTGAGTGGCCGCTTATTCACCTAAATTGCATGGATTGCTGCTTGCTAGGCTGGCTGGCCCGTAACGCTGCCCCGACGTAAAAATTTATTCCTTTGTTCTTGTTCGATATAGGGGTGGATTACTGTTCCGTTGATAGGCTACAAGTTTCGGTTGGCGATGCAGGTATTATTGGATATTAGGGAGATTGTGATGTTTGGTGGTTATTTAGCTACATTAGTTGTGGATTGTTATCGTGCGTTGGTCCCGCACGATTCTTACTCTCATTTACTGTTCATATATGTTCTCCTTTATATTTTATCTTGCTGGCTTTCTTCGCCCATCCTTGAGCCTTCCTTTCTGGTACTTGCTACGGTTGGACTGACCAACCCTGGATTGTTTCCAGATTACTTGTGACCGACCCTGTGGATCTTCCAAACTCGACTTGGAGGATGTGCTTCAGTTTTCGACCATGCTAGAAACTGTGGGAAGGTATACTCATCTACATTACTATCTTGTACTGTAGATTTTCCGATTATCATATGTGTATTAACTGCTTTCCATATGATTATCTCTCTTGCTTAGTATTTAATTGTTATTGCCTGTGAATATGAGATTTGATTTAGGCCATAGAATGATTGTATGCTAGGATATCCAGCAAAATTGACAGCCGTCATCGTCGTATAACGTATTCGTACCTTATACTGTGTAGCTGGACGACGTCCGTCCCCGTATTTTGGTACTGGGGTGTGACACATAGATATCAGACAAGTCACGGTATCTATGTGGTCTACTCTCGTCGATGTTGGGATCTGAAGCTTCTCCGGTTGGCGACATTGTATTTCTTGCTCCAGACGCCTGTCTCACTATAGGCACATTAAACCCTGAGGTCTCAGGTTCAGATGTTGTTGCACTATCTCCATCTGGTGGCGTGCGTGGTGTTCTTGGAGAGCTCGACATCGTCGCTGGAGTTTGGGGTACATGCTCCTTATTGTATTATACTGTGAAGGTGATATAGACAACCCCAAGTTGGTTTGCTTCAGTGCTCCAGTCGTGTTGTTTATCTTCTTTAAACACAACGTCATGGCTGACACATACAGACTGGGTCATGGGATCATAAAGACGATGTCCTTTGGTGCCAGGCTCAACTCCAAGATACACCATGATCGTGCTCCTATCCTCCAGCTTTTCTTGGTGACCACGAAGCACCTTGACATGTGCCAAGCAGAAAAAATGTGCGCATGTGATGCAGATTCGGCTTCCTTCCTATCCATGCTTCGTATGGTGTCATGCCGTCTAGAGCTTTCGTCGGAGACCTGTTCAGTAAATACATGGCATGTCTAACAGCTTCACCCCAGAACCAAGCGGGAATACCTTGAGAAAGCAGCAGACTTCGCGCTGTCGCCAACATGGTTCGGTTGTGGCACTCCACAACTCCATTCTGCTGCGGTGAATACGGGGCTGTGAGGTAGTGTCGAATGCCCTCGTCCTCGTAATATTTATTGAATTCGTGTGAAACGAACTCGCCGCCACGGTCGGTTCTGAACCCCTACAGCTTGTGACCTGATTCAGCTTCCACCGCCACCTTGAATCGCCGAAAATTGTTGAAGACCTCGCTCTTCAATGTCAGTAAGTACGCCCACATGATTCTGCTATAGTCATCGACCATGAGCAGAATAAATTTGTTACCTGCTGGTGTCGTTGGAGTGATAGGACCACACAGTGGTGACTTCGCTCTGAATTCCGCCTTGTCGGGAAATGGCTGTCTTGCCAACTTTGTGGTTTGGCACCCGTTGCAAACCTTGTTCAAGTGCTCTATCATCGGCATCCCCTCGACGATCTTCTTCGTGCACATGGTCCGCAGTGCATGGAAATTGAGGTGGCCCATGTGCACGTGCCAGATCCATGCTACATCTTGTGTCTTTATCGACAAACACACAGGCGAGCACACTCTCAAGGCAAGCTTGTACAAGCAGTTTTCAGTCCGCTACACCCTTGCAACAAGGGCATTGTTCCTGTCGTAAAGCTTTAGCTAATTACCTCCTATGATGATCTGCCACCCTTGCTTGTCCTATTGCCCCAAGCTGATGATGTTACTCTGCAGCTCAGGGAGGTAGTAGACACCCTCCAGTAGCTTATGCCCCCCCCCCCTCCCCCCCGTCTTGCATTGCAGAAGAACATTACCAATGCCCTTGATGCTGATCACCGAGCCGTCGTCGAACCTTACACCGTCGAGGTCCTTCTCTTCGAACTCCAAGAACTTGGTTCTCTCTCAGGTCATGTGGTTGCTAGCACCATTGTCCAGGTACCAAAGCTCCTCGGGTCTGACAATGTCTTCACCACCATGCCTGGGGATGCTACCAGGCCCCCGTGTCATCTAGCACAACTTCTCCACGTGAGATGCCACCAGAAGTGTGTCTTGATCATCCTTGAAGATAACCTTGGCTAGGTTAGCTTCTGGCTCCGGCTTGCTGCGACATTCGGCAGCGAAGTGCCTGAAATCCCCGCACTTGAAGCATTGAACTTCAACTTGTCACGAACAGGCCACCAAATAACACAATACACAAACCACCAAATAACACGACGTGGCAGAGACAATACATTCATTTTGGTACGTACTAATTTCTACTGTATTTAGGATCCTTTTGTGTGCAACATAATGATGCACGTACGAAAACATTCAAAGTGGTTGATCTTTTTACGTCCGGAGCTGATATTTATCAACAAGACTAGATCTGACCCAAAAATAAATAGAATCATATTCTCATGTATATTTTTTAATAAAAAAATTCAGAAATTAAATTATTCAAAAAATAATATCAACTAAGAAGAATTATTCAACTATAATATCTTTCAATTGATATTTAAACTATCTTTAATCCTATAATTATATTTTAAAGTTTTCTAGAATAGTTAGGCATGATCAAAGACTTTAACTAATTATAGACAAAAGTTTAATTTACTAGCCTTTTTTTTCTATAAGTAGTTATATATATAAATAAATATATAATATATAATATATACATTTTTTTGGAGGCCTATGAATTCATGTGACCTACTACGGTCCCACCCGTTGCACTCTCTCAAAACCGGCATGTTAGTAGGACACATACTTCCTGCAGTTTAGATATACACAGACTGAAAGACTACGTATTTTCAGCTTGCCGTTGGACAATGCACAAGGCTGTCAAGGAGGTTATGTCATATACCTCAAAGAGCCCTTCTCTGAAGTTGGATCGGTTATAGGTTTAATTATCTAGCTAGTATATTAATATTCTTCTTTCCTATTTTAGCTAGATTCTCTAAACTGATCCTTTGTTAATCGCTGATCTTCACATGCATTGATATCATTTTACAGCAGGTCAATTGTCCATGAAAGAAGAGCAGTGCTACGTTGTCCGCAGATTTGGACCGCAGTTCTGATCTACGGGTCATGCGTTTCACGTTCATTGGAGGAAGGGGTGCAGGGGTGCAGGGGAGGCAGTAGGGAGTGATACGTTCGTGCACGATCACCCATGCGGGCCAAAAAAGATTTCCGATGAAAGAATTATACAAGACTATATATAGCAATGTACCTAGTATTTTACTTCCAATATAAAGTAGTTTTTTTTTTCTTTTTTGAAATTCCACGCACACGCAATTGTGGGGCTAGCTCGAACCTTGTCGGACCCTCCGGGTGTCCGCTCTAATACCACTAGGCTAGAGACCTCGGACCAATATAAAGTAGTGTTGCACTCATAGGGAGAAGCAAATTAATACATGTAGGACAGAAATTAAAACAACATAACATATATATAATATTGTCATTGATGTGAACTAGTAAAGATTAGGCCAATTAGAGAAACCTAATTCAAAAATCTTATCCCTCCATGGACATTCTCGAGCACCAACTATATAAGGACATGACAACACCTATACCTACGGATTGATTAATTCATAATTACACCAATCTACTGAAGATATAAGCTTCCTCCCTCCATCGGCATTCTTGGCTGCAGAAGCTTCTGTGTAGCTTCTCGTTCGGCAACCACATGTTACTGCCCTCCACTATTTCTCCGCACCTATGACTCCCGCACTGCCACTTGGGCTCCGGGATCATCCTCTTCATCGTCAGTGCCCGCAAAACCGACACCGCCTCGCTCCTGCATCTATTGATGTTGGGATTGCCTGAGATTGTAGTAGCAGCTTCGACGTAATTCTTGCTTTTTGAAACATCAATATCGGCAGAGGCAGCCGCCGCCACTCCGTTGAGGAGGTCCATGGCGGATGCCCTAGTAGCAGGGACGCGGAACTTGAGAATGCCCAAGGTGTAGGCTGCAGTCAGGTGCCCTCCCGCCATTGCCCGTTTGAGATGGCGAAGGCCTGATACCATTCTCTTCATATTGTAAATATGTTCCTGCAGATCACGCACATACAATACATACCAAAATTAGGACAACTTTCATATAAATATTCAAGCACAGGTTGGAAACAACAATTAAGTTCACAATATTATTCTTGAACAGATTATAACTGCAATAATTTTTAGGGTTCAAGAATTGAACATTAATTTGTAGGTAGGAATATGTACATAACGTACGTACCAATCCAAGAATATAGCTCGCGTGAGTGTTGCCGCTCCTCGCACAATGGACAAGGAACGGCAAGTAAGCTTGTTTATCCCACCAGTGCTTGCTCCACTCCTTGTACACATCCATCGACTTCCCCACCTTCCTGTCGTTCGACGCAGCGCGAAACATCTTGCAAGTAGCCCGAAACGTCTTCACGTCGATCAGGGGCGTCGACGAGAACGAAGCCAGCCGGGTGGCAATCTCGACGAGCATGTCATGCGGGATGGAATTTATATCGGAACTCCTCTTGCATCTCCTCATGATCAAAGTGGACACAGGACACGAAGAAAGTTCCGAGTGGTTTGGAGACCGGACACGAAGAAAGCTCTGAGGCAGAGAGGACAGGTTGCTGTTGTGTCACTACTCGTCATATATATATATATATATATATAGGTAAGGGTTGAGGAGAGGAGCGGGTGAGATTCGAGTTTCCTAAACCGTACGTGCTGGATTAGGAAAGTCCATATATGGTAATCTTGTATATATAATATATTAGAGATATTTAGACCGCGTGTGTGACAGAACGATTTTGTATCATCTCATTTTTTTTTTTTTTTTTTTGAAGGTACCACATTCTCTCTACTTTTAGTTGCTAATATACAAAATACAATTTCAAAGGGTATCTAATTGGTCCTGCTGGAGATGTTGAAGAGGTGGAGTCAAGGGACACTTGTTGATGCTTCGACTGACACTGAAAACCTAGACATCGTTAAGTAAATATTGTAGACCAGCTGGACTTTTTTTTTTTGATATATATGGAGAGGGATGCTTGTTAACAAATATTTTCCACATTGCTCACTGTAAGCAAGTTGTTACAACTTGCGAATGTGAAAATTCATAAACTGATATTTGTCTTTACTTTCATCATTGTCGCCTAACGCAACAATATTCTGAAGAACCAAAGTATTAGAAGACTAATAGCTACTATTGTTAGTATTCTAATGAGCATCAAGGCGAACCCATGGGTGAGGATCGAACTGGATACGAGAGGCAGGAGCTCGACTTGCATCAGCCGTTTAGCATATTTGGAGAGAACGTAACAACAAAGTATTTAAAGGTCCAAGTACGGAAACTAATGGCATCGTTCATAATGTAGATGGCGATGTGCGAAGGTTGGGGTTCGGGGTAACCCCTGATTTGTAAGCAATTTTTACATCAATACAATCACCTTTTTTTTCGTGTGTATATATATATATATATATATATATATATATATATATATATATATATATATATATATATATATATATATATATATATATATATATATATATTGAAAGAAGATAATTGTGGCGAATGTTTCCACCGGGAATCGATCTCCTGACCACTCGGGTCGCATGCATCTCTCTTAACCATTAGGCTAAAAGTCATTTGCTATATATATATATATATATATATATATATATATATATATGACCTTTAGCCTAGTGGTTAAGAGAGATACATACGGTCTAAGTGGTTAATCAAACAAGAGAAAGTAAACTTGCGCTCCAGTAAATGCATGTGTGTGGACAACATAGCCATATGCTATGATATGATATGAGGGTGATCTGGAGGGAAAACGTTCCCTATGTTCTCATATATCCCAATTGAATATGATTTCTATATTCACTATTCGGTGGACCTGGGCGAGTACAAAGGAGTGCTCTTATTGGAAGTTTGGTTTCCGAAAGATTGTACGATTGAAAATCTATTTCTATGTTTGTCTAGGCTATAAAAATTTATTTTTAGGAAGAGCTAAAATTCTAACCTTGTGTCAGAAGCTACGGGCCAAGGAACAGTCTCAGGTAGACAATTTCTATGGAGCGTAGGCCTCCCAAAATGTAACGGAGGCGTGCAAAGGTTTCCTCGGGCCGGACGGAGATTGGCCCTCGAGTGCAAAGGCATAAGGGAGCTTTACGCTGATAAATAATTTATCCCCTCCGGAGTGCATCATTGCTCCAATGGAGGAAGAATGTACTTCTACATTTTCTGTTTCAGTTGCAATACAATAATAAAAACCTCTCTCCCCTAAAAAAAAAGATAAATAATTTATGCACAAAACATAGAAATTTTATCCCTTAAAATAGGTGGATATATTTTTAATTTACTTTTTATTGTTTTATTTTTCATCTTTCAAGAGTTTTTTTAATTTTATTTTTCATCTTTTTTATGTTTCATTTTTTTTTCATTTTTTATTCTTTTCATGATTTTAAGTTTTTTTTTTTCTTTGAAGTTTTTTTTTGGGGGGTTTCACAGTTTTCTTAATCCTTTTTTTTCAGTATTTTATTCTTTTTTATTTTTTTAGAATATATATTCATCAAACATGAATATATAATTTTACAGTAAATACAATTACCGAAAATTTGATTTATGGGGAACATAAAATTTTCAGCTATATAGTATTTCCTGGAAATATAGAATTTTTCGGCTATATAGGTTTAGATTCTCAAAATTTGTGCATCTTCTTTTATTTTTGACATCGATCCAAACAGTTTTTTTTTTAGTAAAAGTTAAATAGGATTATAACCACATGTCACAGGTCACCAGGACAATAATTTTATCCGGTGGTCATGAAGATTACATCACAAGTTATTGTATCTAAATATTTCTAACATATTATATATACAAGATTACCATATATACAAATATTGTATCTAAATATTTCTAACATATTATATATACAAGATTACCATATATGGACTTTTCTAATGCAGCATATATATATATATATATATATATATATATATATATATATATATATATATATATAGCTATGTCAGCTGTTATGTCAGCTGCTATATCAGATGCCATATACTAGAAGATGACATCATCCAAATATTTTGGGAGTCAAATAGCATAATTGTACCTATATATATATACGACGAGTATTAACACAACAGCAACCTGTCCTCTTCGCCTCAGAGCTTTCTTCGTGTCCGGTCTCCAAACCACTCAGAACTTTCTTCGTGTCATGTGTCCACCTTGATCATGAGGAGATGCAAGAGGAGTTCCGATATAAATTCCATCCCGCATGACATGCTCGTCGAGATTGCCACCCGGCTAGCTTCGTTCTCGTCGACGCCCCTGATCGACGTGAAGTCGTTTCGGACTACTTGCAAGATGTTTCGTGCTGCATCGAACGACAGGAAGGTGGGGAAGTCGATGGATGTGTACAAGGAGTGGAGCAAGCACTGGTGGGATAAACAAGCTTACTTGCAGTTCCTTGGCCATTGTGCGAGGAGCGGCAACACTCAAGCGAGCTATATTCTTGGATTGGTACGTATGTTATATACATGATATTCCTATATATTCAATTTTTGTTCACTTCTTGAACCCTAAAAATTAATGCAGTTATAATTTGTTCAAGAATATTGTCCTAATTCTGGGTACACTCGAGTTAACGTTTAGTATATATGTATGTGCGTGATCTGCAGGAACATATTTACAATATGAAAAGAATGGTATCAGGCCTTCGCCATCTCAAACGGGCAATGGCGGGAGGGCACCTGACTGCAGCCTACACCTTGGGTATCCTCAGGTTCCGCGTCCCTGCTACTAGGCCATCCGCCATGGACATCCTCAACGGAGTGGCGGCCTCTGGCGATGTCGATGTTTCGAAAAGCAACAATTACGTCGAAGCTACTACTACAATCTCAGGCAATCCCAACATCGATAGGTGCAGGAGCGAGGCGGTGGTGGTCTTACGGGCACTGACGATGAAGAGGATGATTCCGGAGCCCAAGTGGCAGTGCGGGAATCACAGGTGCGGAGAAATAGTGGAGGGCAGTAACATGTGGTTACCGAACGAGAAGCTACACAGAAGCTTCTGCAGCCAAGAATGCCGATGGAGGGAGGAAGCTCATATCTTCAGTAGATTGGTGTAATTATGAATTAGTTGGTACTCGAGAATGTCCATTGAGGGATAAGATTTTGAGTTAGGTTTCTATAATTGGCCTAATCTTTACTTGTTCACATCAATGACAATATTATGTTATGTTGTTTTAATTTCTGTCCTACATGTATTAATTTGTTTCTTTCTCCCTACGGAGTACACTACTTTATATTGGAAGTAAAATACTCTATAGCCTTGTATAATTCTTTCATTGACAATTGACGTACTGTAACATGATATCAATGCATGTGAAGATCAAGGATTAACAAATTAAGGATCAGTTTAGAGAATCTAGCTAAAATAGGAAAGAAGAATATTAATATACTAGCTAGATAATTAAACCTATAACCGATCCAACTTCAGAGGAGGGCTCTTTGAGAAGGTATATGACATAATCTCCTTGTGCATTGTCCAACGGCAAGCTGAAAATATGTAAGTTTTTCGTCTTTGTAAAGCTAAACTACAGGAAGTGTGTGTCCTAATAACAGGCCGGTTTTGAGAGAGGGCGATGGTTGCGCTCGTACTATAGGTCTCATGAATTCATAGGCCTCTAAAAAAATTATATGTATATGTTATATATTTTTTATCTATTTATCTATTTAACTACGAGCTTATAGAAAAAAAAAAACTAGTAAAATAAACTTTTGCCTATATATCTTCCACTATATAATGATACTTCAAAACGGTTTAAAAGTGAACCGTCTAAGCCATCATTATATCATGGTCCATTTTATTTTATTTTTAAAAATTATGTAAACAAATGTTGAAAAAATGTTAAAATTATTATATATATTCAACACTGGGAATCAAACTCAACCAAACAAGAAGAATACCTCTCATCTTAAGCATATGAGTTAGAATAGATATTTGACAATAATTGAATAATGTACTTATTATACACTATATACGTGCAAAGCACATGCATTTACTAATATTTAGTTAAGTCTTTGATCATGACCAACTATTCTAGAAAACATAAAACAGTTATTTGTATTTAACACACACCCCCAACCCATTTTTATTTTAATTAGTGTTACCCCCCCAATCCTTAAGGTAAAGTGCAAACAAACCGTCCTTAGATTTGTGTTTTTGCATTTAAAGATCATTGTTTAAAAAAATCCTCACATTTTTATTTTTGTTCAGTTAGCATCCATATCGTTAACAACCGTTAAAATACGTCTAAAAGTACGATTTTACCCCTCCCCCCAGCCTCCCCCCCCCCCCCCCCCCCCTCTCTCTCTGGTTGTCACGACCCGCATCCAAAGTAGGGGCACGAGCACGTGGGTACGTCCAGCCTACGTCGTAGTATCGGCGGTAGAACGCTGTATAGTTCCTCTATAACATACAACATCTAGACACAATATAATGGTACCTGTCATCTCCGTACGGAGGTATATAATGTCAAACTCAATCACAAGACTTCTAAGGAAGATAGCACGAAATATGAAAATATGATAGAAAGAAATAACTGGAAATAAGTACAAGATCCGAACACAAGTTTAGAGTTTAAAACATAACAAAATTCCAAAATAATATAGATACTACAGTCTGAAGTACTAGCTGGATCGCAGTCCTGGCAAGCCTATCTAACTAGTCTAAGCAGACGGTGCATCCTCTAAGGGCACCGGCTCCACAGGTGCATCCAAGTCATACTCGTCGTCTATGCCATAGCCATAGAAGGTCGAGCAGTCGGCCTCTAAATCATCTGTAAACATCAACGGGGTTATCCTGTCAGGATATGAGTAAGTACAAAATACTAACAGCAGTTCCATATGAATTGACAAATTCTATAAGAGACAACCATAATAAAAAATAAGATAAAATATCAAGACAGAAAATATAAACAGGATATGTAAACTGGATATCATGTCATGGTATAAATACAAGAATGTAGAATAGAACAGGGATATATGATGTATAATCGTAAACATAAACTGGTGCCATGAGATATTAGAGCGTTATATGATCGGCTTGGGATACATGATCAGGCTATTCCATTTGGCCCGACTATCACAGAAAAATCTCAAGAAGGGTCAAGCCGGCCAACATGGAAAGCGAGCACAAAAAATATAAGATCTCGCTACACCCTATGTGCGGTGAGGGTGACGCAAGCACAAGAATAGTGACATGAGGGTATTGATCACATAACCCCTAATAACTCTCCATCGTCGAGTAGTATAATGGATCCGGACATGTCACGTCATGACACGGGATTCAAAAGCAGGGGGGCAGCCCACTCCTAAATTGGTGTCTATACAAGTACAAGAAAAATAAGATCGAACAATGTACCAATATACCAGAAAAGTCCAGGAATAACATCTCATGACAGGATCCGACGTATACTAGTCCGTGAACCATCGTGTCGGAAATAAAGTAAGACACTACAACTGAATCGGATATAGCAGATATCATGACAATAAAAACTATCAGTGAATGTACTCGCCTGTGGTCCTGAGCTGATAAGGTAAACAGATGCTCAGTGAAGTCACAGACCTATAAAAATGAGATACTATGAGTCAAAATAGGGTTTGATAATGAAAGGCATGCTAATTTAGTTATATCGTGCAATTCTAAGTTAAACTAAGTCAAACTAGGTCAAACTAAGTTACACTAGGTCACAGGAAGTCAAACCAAGTCAAACTAGGTCAATTTGGGTCAAGGGTTGACTTACAGTTGACTTTTGGTCAACTGGTCAACTCTAGGTCAACCCTAGGTCAAACTAGGCAAATGTTGACTAACATTTGACTTTCAGTCAACTGGTCAACTCTGGTTGAGTTTTAGACCATTCTAGGCAAGAGTTGACTTGTGGTTGACTTTTGTGGAAAAAGTCAACTTTGGGTCAACCGAGTCAAAACTAGACAAAGCATACCATTTCTAGTATTTACCTACCAAGACATCTCATTTTTAAACCAATCTTGTATTCCTAAACCCGTATCTTAGTTTTACTCGACTTTGCCTTGGGAGTATCACTCCCGGTATCCTGGGATAGCAAGATACTAACCTATCTAGTCATTACCAACCATAAATTTCCACTGTCTTGGACATCAAAACCATCTATTATAATATGTTATTTCCTACATATTACCTTAAGGTAATCTTGAGATATCAAGATACCACATACTAACATAACCTATTTTCTAAACCACACTCACCCACCCTCACTTACCATCATCTATTTGCATCCCATGTATCACTCACTCATGTATCATAGAGTATCTCACACTTACTTGATATCTTAGGATTCTAAGATTTCTAACTCACTACACTACCAGAATAAGTCGTTTTAGCGACGCCTAAAGACGTCGCTAAAACAACAATTTTCGTCGCTAAATAAACACTACAACAAATATGGCCTACAATAGCATGCGCAGAACGCTATAGAAAGCCTTCTATAGCATATTCTGTCTGCTATAATCGCCCACGCTATAGTATGTCCAGACATGTGAACGCTATAACATTATAGCGTTCATGAATGTTGTAGAAGGTTTATAGCGTTCGTGTATGCTGTTGATGGTTTATAGCGTTTATGAATGCTATAAATACTTTATAGCATTCTAGAACGCTGTAGATGGTTTATAGCGTTCGTGAGTGCTGTGGATTACTTATAGCGTTTATGAATGTTGTGGATTATTTATAGCGTTTGTGAATGCTGTGGATGATTTATAGCGTTTGATGAATTGATTGTCATGAACGCTATAGATGGTTTGATTTATTATAGCGTTCATCATATGCTATCGTGGTAGTAGCAATTTAGACGTTTTGAGTGCTATAAACCTGCTACAGAATTTTATATTATTTCATATCTGCTACAGTATTTCATATTTTATAACCTGTTTTGTATCACATATAAATAACAATAATCGCAAACAATTTCAATCGTAACTTGCATTTCGATCAATCAAGATATAGGAAAGATTTGCCAAAATATGAAATATTTCATTAGAACATTCAAAAATGTACAAAAAGAAGTAGTCATTAAAACATTCAAGATGTAGAAAAAGTAGTTGTACGCCAAAATAAACCATTCCATTTACAAAGTATCTGTAGTCCAAAATAAATCATTCCATTTACAAATATATGTAGGCCAAAAAACAGCTTGATCGCCTCTTTCCTTCTAGCAGCTATCCACAACCATCAAAAATATATACGCCAACCTACACAAAATTGAGAAGAAAACACATTATGATATAAAAACAAATACTAAAATTGCCAAGTGCCTTGTACGGTCATGAAAAGTACAGAGAAATACATCTGCAGTGAATTTTAAAAACAATAACATATTAAGTTTTACTGCTCATGGTGAAAGGTATGTGAACAATGAGACTAGCAGAGTATAAGAAACAAGAAAACAAGAAAAAATGAACCTTGGGACCTTGAGAGATAACCATATATGAGGAGAAGCTTCTCATCACCTTGATACTGAGATAAATAATCACAATATTCTTTTATTTTTTGTAAAAGTACCCCAGAACCATGTTGAAGATGATATTCGAGGCCATGCCTTACAGCTGCTTGAGCAAAATTTTCATTATTAACTGAAGCGGAACGCAAATTAGTCAACTCTCCTGGGTCAATATTTGTGTGTTCCATACAGAGATGTCTTGTAATGACTAGGTCCAGTGCAGCATCACCAAAAAACTCAAGCCTCTGAAACAAAGTTGAGGAAAAACAATTAAATGAGTAGAACTTAAATGACAATCCATAGATGCAAAGTTAAGATCAAGGAACTTCCAAGGAAAGAGTTAAATGGAAGTATATTCTAGTCTTTATTTCATCAAAACCTGGTAGCAATAACCAATTCCAGATTCTTGCTGTGATGGATGTGTGATGGCCTCCAGTAATAAACCCTTCACTGAGAATCTGTAGTCAAGTTTAGATTCCAACATCTCAATCACATTAGCCTTAGGAAGATAGCACCACTGGGATGCAAGGGTCTTAGCTGCCTCCACTAATTCTGTTTCGAAATTAAGATCAAAGCCGAACCATCTCATGAGTCAAAGTGCAGCTGTAAAACCACCACCAACATAATATGCACCAATAAGGGCTTCAACGCAATCTGATATAGTTTTTGAGCACATCCATCTATGACCTTTATCACATGCCATTCCTACAATAACAGAAGTGTCTTCAGTCATATATGTTATCTCAAGAGGAACTTGCGGCATAACAACCCCACAATTACATGGGAAAGGGCGTACTGAAATCTGTCCAGAAGCAACCCAACGACGTGGTTCAAATGGGCTATCACATATATAACCCTGTGATGAAAAGGTTTCATTGCATTAACTTTAGTAATAGCATTACATCAATTTCATCAAATCAATTGTAAACTCTTACTCAACTCAAAGAGACTTCTCCATAGAAAGTCTAATACTAATGTAAATTTTGGAGAATAACTCCTTCTTGCCAAAGTCAACCAATAGAAACAATCAGAACAAATATAATCAACTTCTTAGGGAAATATATTACCAACTACATATCTCCTTCAAAGGCTTTATCATAAAGTAATAATAACATGCATGCTAGACTGTCGGATCACCAGGCATCTGCAAGATAAATCACACTTACATCCCTCTGTAGGAAATGTAAGTTGCAACCCGGACCTCAAGTCTTTTGTGTATAGCAACCTAGGTTGCATAGATAAGGGTGTGGGATCTGGATACACGCACAACAGGAAATACAACATTTTTACAGGAATGGCATGGATAGGGTAATAAGTGCACATGAATATACACATAACTTATTCCCATAATTTGAGATATAGGCCTTTCTGTTGCTGTTATCCTAATAATAGAAATAATTAAGCATGTTTTCAATGATAACTAAGCTCCAGGGTATTCTAGAAATAATTTGTTGCAGAGAAATGTTATGTTCTCATACCTAGAATATGTTTGGCACGATCACAATCATGTCATAATCAAATTAGGGTTCACGTGTCGTCGACTTGAAGAAATCGACATCGTACAGGGGGTTTTGTGTGGCACTTACTTGGCCTTTATTTTCCATATTGAAGCTAAGAGAACATGTATAAAAGAATTCATTATATGAATACCGGTGAAAAAAATTGTTACCTGTTCGATTAACTTAGCATATTCAGAGTATTAAACCTTGCGGCTAGAGTCATCCAAGATCCTTTCCATGATCATGTCTTGTAAATCCACCAGTGTTGTCTCTAACATGTCAAGCCCGACCTGGTTGGAAAAAGTAAAAATTGGTGGCATCTCTCAAAAATGAATGCCACTATCAGAATAGAAACTCTCATTGACTAGCCTTTAGATTATTGAATACAAGAAATTGCACTAAAACAAAACACAAATAGCTATATACCTTCATGGAGCAGCATAATATGGCATCCTGGTGTTGCCATAGATATTGCCATGGCAACCTGCTGCACAGAAGAGATGATTGTCCTAACATATTGTCGTGGTAGTATTTTCAAGCGTGAAAAACAGAGACATCTTGTACACATCAATCAAACCATTTAAATGTCTTTCGCCTCCTTTCTTGGCAGCTTTTGCATCATTGGCTAGACAAGTCCTCGCATAATCTAGAGAGTATACAAATAGGCTAGAAGTGGCACCTGCTGCACTTCCAGATGCCAAGTACCAGCAAACCATTTCCAATATTCATCCTTGTCCTTTTTAAAGTTAAACATGCTCTTGATGTAATACTTTAATGCGAAGTTTGCAGCCTATCATGGAATACAGAATCAAGTTACAGAGAGAGTTCTCCAAATCATTAACATTTTATAAGCATCCTCAGTTATGTTGTTAGTTCTCCAAATCATTAACATTTTATAAGGTGGACTGGAGGGTAGGTTTCCTAACAGCTATCCAAAAGAAAAATCGCCTTTAAGTCCAAGGACCTTTTAGTGTCGGCCCTTAAGAGCGGAGTGATGAGTTGAACCCCCAAAAAATGGGACAGAAGCTTTATTATTATTATTGCAACATAACTTTAGGACATAGCTTTTTATTATCTTCATTTCTTTGTTTGCAACTGTCCATCCACCTCATACTGACATAATTAAATTAATAATTGGTGCCAGTACCAATTGAATGGAAGATCTACATATTTAAGAATAATTATGATTTTAGTATCCTGGTGTGTTTTGGAGTGTCCTTACATGTACATGACACAGATACGGCAACACAATTTTCGTACTGTTCGTGATTCCTAGATTACAACATCCATTTCCTGTCCTGTATCAAATCAGGAGAATTGTGCATCCAAACAAATTCTAGCCAACATGATACAACAAGCTCTCACATAATTCCCGACCAAGCTGACACCTGTGAGATCCTCATTTTGAGATGGCAAATAATAATCTCATAGTTGCTAATAGAAAAACGCTAACCTTCAAAGTTTCTTAGCTATTCAGTAACTAACCTTACAATATTGAGTATTGCTTTCTTTTCACAATTAAAAGTTCCAAATATGATTTTGAAGCTTTCTGAACAAGCATCTCAGTTGATACCACATACTTCATCATAATTGGAACTTTACAAAACAAGTATCAAGTCTTACAAAGTTGAACCATATATATCTACATTTACAAAAGATGTCGTATCCTCAAAAGTTTATAAAACTAAACCAGAAAGGAAGAACTTAACATCTCAATCTCTTTGATAAATGTGAGAGAAATATAATCAACCCAGAGATGACCCAATTCAAAGACAATTAAAAGATGAAACTGGATAATATAAAACAAACTGAAAGATGGCATGCTCTTCAAATTATGCTATAGATGAAATGTGACTAGTAGAATGAGATGGCATGCTCTTCAAATTGCAATTTGATTATATTCGAATATGCATCTCAAAATCTACATGTCCAATTGTGAATATTTTGCTGTCCTAGTGATTCGACTAATCACAAAGTGTGAGTTTCCTAAAAAATGCTACATTCTGGACAACCTCGAGGTCAGTTACTTGTGTGCATGCATGCACACAATCCTCAAACAGAAAAGAAGAAGGTAATGTAAAAGTGCACATGACATGATGAAGGAAACCACTGATGATACATTATATAGCAGAACATGGCAGTCAAATAAAAAAACTAAATCTTATGAAATTAGTTTATACCATTTAATAAAATATCACAATTATGCAGCTTGCCAGAATATATATATATATATATATATATATATATATATATATATATATATATATATATATATATATATATATATATATATATATATATACATTCAAACTAAATATGTTCCAATTTATGATCAATGTTTTAATAATATGCTTATTCATTCCCGAAAATGTTCATACTAAACTTTCAATTTTAGAACATACCATCCTGATTTTAATCGTACATCATGTCAAAGACACATGAATACTGCATTCAGATGGCAAAACTAGTCAGGATCGGACAGGAACCAAGGATCTGAATGAAAACCTACCCCCCAAAGCCAGGGTAAAACTGGATCGGGTTAGGTCTGGTCTGGGTCCTAACAACCACCTATACGGGATTCAAGATGTAAATACAAAAGGCAGTGCCCTTAGTCATTTTCGATAGAGTTCATAGAATCTCGTGGTGAGGGTACCATCACTACTCTATAGTTACCGGGGAAGGCATCGTTTGTCACCCATACGGTTGATTATAGTCAACAAAAGTATAGTTACGGGGGAAGCCGAATATATTGATAATATGAGTCATGGATAGACATGAAGCAACCGCTAAGATGTGCAATCTAAAATGAACTTATACGAAAGTTTGTATAAATCAAATAAACAAAAAAATGTCTACTATATGCAATTTAAAATCTGTCAGCACATTAAGACAATGAGAAAAACAAATGAGTATCTATTAACCCAAAATATGACCTAGGAATTAACATTGGATACAAGTACAAGATTTCTTAAGAATGTTGATACTGAACTGAAGTAGGCCACTGAAACCTAACCCGACCATTCGTTCGTATGTCCAAATAGGGAAAAACACAAATTACATGGATCTCATAGACCCCAAATTTAATAATTGAAGTAGGGGAAATTGACTGACAATGTAGATTAGTCTAATAATTAATGAGTTCATCCAATGGATTACCAGTTTGGTTATATGGAACACAATAGCTAAACACAAGAATTGGCAAAAATTTACAGCTACCTGTAAAATCTAATATTAGCTGCAGCATGTCTTGATGCCAAATTTTAAGTCAAGATAGCTACTACATACGTCCAGACAGATGAAGAAAAACAACAATTTCAACTTCTCCCAAAAATTTTAAGGTCGACAATGTTCAGTATTAGAAAGATTTCTTCTACTTATATCCAATGTTCTAATTGTACCCAAATATGCCCTATGAATTAATAATCGAACTCGTTTGAGACTATACCTAAACAAAAAAAAATGAACCAAATTACTGAACCAAAGAGACTATAAAATTAATTCAACTCGAGACCATAAAAATGATAAGAATTTATTACTAAAATCTGAACCAAAATACTAAGGAAAGAGAAGGAACAAACGAAAAATAGAGGGGATCTCGTCGTCGAGATGGCCTGCTAAATTGGTCTCATCGTCGGGATGGAGTGCTAAGTCGATCTCGTTGCCAGCGATGAAGGCTAAGCCGATCTCGTCGCCTGCGGTGAAGACTTGGTCGATATATTTCGACTGCTTCTTCCCCTACAGCTCCGACACATGCTTACACGCCCCTGAAAATTTTCAAAAACAAGCACACAAAGAAAAGCCCTAACCCTAATTTTTGAAATAGAGGGAGGAGGAAAATTGAAACCCTAGTTTGCTAACTACTCACCCATGGTAGTTCTCCCACACGCACCTCCTCTTGCTAGGGTTTTGCGCAGACCGGAGGCAGTTTAATGGAGGAGGAATCCGTAGGAGGTAAGGAAAGGTGGTGGCGCCGGTGAGGTTGGTGACGGCGGACGCTTGGCTCGAAATGGCATCTAGATGAGGGTGGTCGTGGGAATGAGGAAAGTCCCCTGGCTCGGCCGTTGAGGAAGTTGTGGGGCTGGAGGATGCCCTTTCCCTGGTTGGCGTACCTGGACAAGGAGAAGAAAAAGGAAAAAAAATGAGGTTAGGGTTCCTGAAGGGAGGGTGAGAGCGTGTGTGCGAGAGAGAGAGAGAGAGAGAGAGAGAGAAAGAGAGAGAGAATGGTGGAAACAAATTGTGGGGAGAGGAATTTTGGTGTAGTGGAAGTGACTACGCACAGATCCCTTATCGCGCGGGCTGAAATGCAGCTCCAAATTTTTGGCAAAATTTCAAGCGGTAAAATGAAAAAAGATTCTACAGCATTCAGAAAACGCTATAGATAGATATTTTTATACCACTACAGAAAGAACGCTATTGTTGATAATATTCTATAGCGAGAACACTTGAACGCTATAGAAAAACTGCTATTGTAAGCCATATTTGTTGTAGTTAAAGTTAGCGACGAAATTACCGACGTTTCGTGATAGTCACTGAAATGTAAGTCGCTAATCTTCGAAACCTCGCAAAACGTCGCCATTATCGACGTTTACCGACGTATATATACGTCGGTATATTGCCGACTCCTATCGTCGAGACGTCGGTGGATTACCGACGTATTACTGTGTATCGCTACGCGTCGGTAACTTACCGACGTATTACCGACGAATAGTCGGTGGTTTAGTGACATGATCGAAGTCGCTAAACGTCGGTAAATCCTGGGAATTCCTGGGAATATTAGCGACGAACACCGACGTTTACCGACGTTCGTCGACATTTATAACATCGCTAAAACGTCGGTAAACTGGAAAATATGGCATATTTACCGACGTTTACCGACGCAAACTTACGTCGGTGTCCGTCGGCAAACGTCGGTAAACGTCGCTAAATCTGCAAAAAAAATAAAATAATAAAATACAGAATGTCCATTTCTCCCTGCAGTTTAAAAAGATAACCATTTCTCACTGTAGAATAAGATCCAAACAATCACAGAATGTCCATTTCTCGCTGTACACAACTAACCAAGTTTGTATACTTGACGTCGATAATTGCGAATAACCAAATATCCAAATAACCAAGTTTACAACAATCACACAACAACTGACCAAATAACCAAATATCCAAATATCCAAATAACCAAATATCCAAATAACCAAGTATCCAAATAACCAAATATCCAAATAACCAAGTATCCAAACAACCAAGTATCCAAATCTACATAACCAACGAATGAAAAAAGTCACAAACAAAGAATGAAACAAACACAGAAACAGTCCTAACTAGGACTACTAGGAATCTGGTGCAGAAGGGGCACCGCCACGACGAAGGGATAAGAACAACTGATACTCCTCACGTGAAATCGATACCGATGGAGGCAGTGACGTCGGTGGAGTCGGTGTCGAAGAAGATGGCGGTGGAGGCGGCGGAGTCGACGACGATGAAGGCGCACCTGGAACACCAGCACGCTCCAACGCTGCAAGTCGCTAGTGGTATGAATCCATGATAGATAACATTCTATCACTGCTCTCGACCATCGACTCCTGCGCAATCTCATCCTCTCGGCCATGGTCACATGTCCTGTCTGCAGCTCCGTGACCGTGCGCTCTAACCCTCCAACGGTGCGCTCATTCCTCTCAGTCGTCTCCCTGAGGTCCATAATGCCGCGGTCGAGCGCATCCAATCGTGCTAGCAGCGCAGGATCGTCGTGCTGAGACTGCTCCTCGATCCGTCGTAGCAGGTCGTCACGGAGAGACTCCATCATCTGGTGGACTCGGGCAGACTCCTGGGACGGCTGTGGACCATGCACACTAGCAGGAGATGTCCTAGAGGACTGGGTCGCAACTAGGGCGCCATAGGATCCCGTACTGTAGTACGTACCCCTACGGAGTCCACCAGCGGCCTCAATCCACAGCTCGTCCTCCGACGGAGCCTGAGTGGGCTGCGAGGAAGTACCGGCCTCGCCTGCATCAGGTGCACTAGCAGTCGCCCATTTTCGCAGCCTCTGATACTCGGCCTAGAAAGTACTTATTATTACTAACTTCTAATTTCTAATTAATGTACTTATTATTACTAATTTTTAATTAATGTACTTATTATTTCTAATTTCTAATTAATGTACTTATTATTACTAACTACATGAATATTTATTTGCATCATATTTACTAAGTTATATTAAAATTGACACGAAGTATTAAATTAAGATAACGTATTGTAATACTTACATAAGTCTGCTCGGCCCTCTCGTCAATAAGGTCAGCGCCGCGACGATGGGTGGCCAGGAAGACGGTCACCATGTCGGCGTTACCGACCTTCCTTACCTGTAATGAAATATATTATCTTAGTAATAATTTATCGGTTTTGCATTAAAATAATATTTCTAAAAGAGGAAGATATACCAGACGACGGAAATGTTCTGTCATCGGAATCGACCCACCGCACCACTTCGAGGCATGTTGCCTAGCCGCCTTGGCCTTCTCCGACTTCTCCTTGTACTTTGGCTCCTCGAATCGAGCCTTCATCGCATTCCATTGATCAGGGGTGATCCAACCTTGGATCGGCTTTTCGACACGATCACGATCTTTCTGATCATTGATAGAGTCGCGGATCAGCTTGGCAGCGACGACAGGAAACATCCCCTCGATAAGCTCGGCCCGGTACGGTGGATAGAAAAACATATCCTAGAAGAGCGCAAACCAAATATTTATCAGTTATATATAATATACAAAAATTATATGATTCATGTTAAAAGCAAATAAATTTTAACCTTGAAGCGCGCAAACCAGAAGGCCTTCCTCTCGTCCGGAGCCTCAGAGTAGTTAATCCAAGCACCACCATAATTATGCCTCAGCATGTGGCCTAGACGTCTCTGTACCTCTGGGGGACGATATCTATACAGACATATTATATTCATGATATTAGGTTAAATTATGATAAAACAGAAAGAAAAAAATTATAAACCAAAACACCTACTTTGTACCGTTGGCCCAGATCTCCGTCCTCCTCTCCTCCGGAGGTGCGCACGCATCATCTGCATGATGCTGGTCGGCCGTCTGCGCCGTCGCCTCGGCCGTCGCTGCAGCCTCCGATATCTGCTCATCCGTCTCCATCATCGTATCAGTAGTAGGAACGCTAGACGGGCGATCACTCTCAACAGGCCTGGAACTACTCGTCCCAAGAGATATGCCACGTGACGTCATTCCGCCAGGCCCACCTACTGTCCAATATGGAGGAGTAATCGACGACGAGGATCCAGAGCCGGTACCAGAATGAGGTACCGAAGGAAAACTCCGTCCTCTAGCAGTACCTGTAGGAAGTATCGGAGGAGAGTGACCTCGTTGTCCCCTTCGGTACGCTTCGCGACGACCTGCCATATCTGATAATAGCATATGATAATACAACAAATAATAGAGACTAGAAATATGAAAGTACAACAAATAATAGAGACTAGAAATATGAAAGTACAACAAATAATAGAGACTAGAAATATGAAAGTACAACAAATAATAGAGACTAGAAATATGAAAGTACAACAAAGACAAGATAATAACCAAGACAACATATGATGATACATTCTACAATAAATATCTAAGTCCGGATAATGTATTCTAGAAGAAACATCTAAGTTCAGATAAGTATATCTCTCTCAATCATCTTCAGAATAATCATCTTGTTCGTCTTCCTCGACCTCATCTTCCTCTTCCTCCTCATCTTCACTTTCATCTTCGCCTTCGTCGGCTTCGTCTTCCTCTTCGGATAATGTCACGACCCGCTCCCGAATAATCGGACATGAGTCGGACACGTCCAGCCTTCGTCGTTAGACACGACGAAGTAAGCTGTACCAAGCTAGGGAAAACTAACCAGATAAACATGAAAGTATAAAATCACATCATCTAAAAACGTATCCCAGAATAATCACCATAATCCACAAATCCAGATATCATAATGTACCAGAATCAACAGGAATGATAAGTGCTATGAACTCTAAAGTCAATATCTCAAAGTAAAGCTAAGTAATCTAAACCTGAAGCCTCAAGCTAAACCTCATCCTGCTCAGCTAAATCCTGGGCTCTGGCCCATAGAGTAGAACAATGTCCTGCAAGCATACCTGCAACATATCCTATTCAGGAGCGGAGCAAAGTACAGTTCTAGGTAATGAAACATGAACATGATATGAACAGGGTACAGGAGTACAGGAAATAAAATACAGGAATGAACATGAAAGTACAGGAAAGTAGTACAGAAAATAAGTACAGGAACTATAGTACATGAATGTAAAGTACAGGAACATGTAAAGTACAGGAATGAAACTATAATCCTGAAGTACCAGACATGACAAGTGCACAATATCGAAATACATCTAGTCCATGTGACCGGCTGGGGTGAGTACAGGAGCATGCACAGGAGTACATGAATATGGTACGACTTAGGACCCGCGTGCACAGTGCGAGGCCTAAGCTAGGTACAGGAATATATAGTAACCGGGATTGGTCACATGGCTAGTATATTTCCCCACCCGACACTAATAAGTACAAGAGCAAGGGTACAGGAATACAGGAGTACATGAATATCGTGCCATGACGTGTCACAAGAAATGGTACAGGAATGTAAATGCACAAAACCGTAGAAAAGTACTTGCCTTGCTCCAGGAAGGTACGGGTAACGGATGGAGTTGGATGTCCTCATGTTTATTTTAAGTACAAGTTGGTTAAATTCTAGACAATATTATTACTCTAATCTTATTTCTAACTAGTCCAGCTTTCAAAATGTTTAGAAAGGTACTAGTTGTCATAAAAAAAAATATATGAAAGGATATTACTATAGAATCCTTTGCAAAACTTCCTTCAACCCAACTCGAGTAGGCACAGACCAACAATCCAGAGCTTAGTCTATAATTTAAATAGAGTCAAAAAAATATATATATAAAGGCCAAATTAATTCAATACCATCTACTGGCTTGAACATATAATCCCAGAGCGACCCCAACACACCAACAAAATACTTAGACATTTGAACCCAATAAACTTCATATTACACACAGGTCCAAACCCCAGCAAGTATAAACTAAACAAAATTCAAGGCTCAACAACCAACTGCAACCTGCAATCATCAAGCTGTAGTACCTAAGGCCAATACTCAATTATGAAGCTTAAACAAGCACATTGTGAAGAAGCCTATACAAGTTACTTTGTAAAAATACTTACGAAATCCGATTTAAAATATTAATTACTAAAGACAATATTAAGTGCTAAGGCAACTCATCAAAATAGAGATAACATAGCTCTGCTCTATGCGGAAATAATCAACATAAACATTAGGTTTAAATCCGCAGTAACCACTCTAATACTGGGTCTGTCCCAACTAAACCAAATTGTTGACTTTACCGAACTCAATCAAAGCCTTATTAAAACACAAGAAAATCATAAAACTTGTTGACCTAAACTGGCTTCAAAACACACACAGGCCAAACCAAACATCAAAATAATAATTAAGAGTTTCCTTCACAATCCATAGATAGGAAAAATCAGCATAGAACTTATAGTTATTTATACAACCAAGTCGAACATGCACAAGCTGACTAAACTCCACGTGCTCGACATCAATCAGCAAATGGGTTGGACGTTCAACAGACATGGCATCACGCACGCGAACACGACACTATCCTGCAGAGTCCAATCCAGACACATCCTGTAACCGATAGGGACCAATCTCGATTCGGTTGAGATTTGGACACGGCAAGGACTTGACACGAACGGACTGGAACCAAAAATCTCACCGTCAAACACAACGCGCAGCTAGCAAATCAATAATCAATACATCAAAAATTACCTGATTGAATCAGAGATGCATCCCCGCGTGTCAGATACATAAACTCGTGTCCTGACGCGAACTCAAGTCCCCTGCGGCATTACAACGAACAGTTGATGCTCAGTAAAACCGATCTAAAATTCCTAAATCCCTCTGTTCTATAACATCCAGAATTTATCGAGAATTCAAGCGCTAGGTAAGAATCACTAAATTACCTCGAGTTCTTCGTCGATCCGCGTCGAAGGATCAGAACCGACCTGCTAGATCTCCTTCTTCCTGATGATCTAATCGGCGACTGTCTTGAAAATCGTTGTCGGAGAAGAACGACGAGCCTGAACTCTGCTCGTGGTGGTTGCTGTCCCGCCATAGCCGATCAACGAGTCGCCGAGAGGAATAGTCATGGATCAGTTGCTTGTTCGACTAGATCAGAGGTGCTGCTGCGATCTCCATTGTCGGAGAACTCTCCCACGCTGACGCCAGTAGGGTTTTGCCTCGTCTGTGTTGGAAGCGTCCGCAGTTGGCCACGGTGGAAGAGCCGCCGTCGTCGCCGCTCAGGGATGGCCGCCGTCGTCGCCGCTCAGGGATGGCCGCCGCCTGATGGGAGGGACGATGCCTGGTCGTCGATCGTCGGAGATGAAACTCTGCGGTCGCCGCCGCGAAACTTGACGCCGGGGTTGGCGCTGATGATGATTCAGATCAGTCGTCGGAGAAGAGAGATGTCGTCGGACCCGCCATGGCTGCCGTGAGGGTGGATCGATGTCGCCGTCGCCGCCTATGGCTCCCGCCGGAAATTAGGGCTCGCGCTCACGGAGTATTTGGGGAAGACGAGAAGAATCAGAATGGAAAAAGAGAAAGAAAAAAAAATATAACAATGACTCTCTCTCTCTCTCCCCACAGGCTCAGTATAAAAATGCACATTTGCAAAAAGACCCCCCCGCAAACTAAATTTTTCTCTAGGTCCCTCCGCAATGGATTATTTCCAATAAAACCCTCTGCTTTTTCATATTTACAAAAAATCCAGAAATCAGTTAGAAAAACTTTGTGATTTGAGTGGGGACCACTCTAATTAGTTGTAACAACCTTTTTGAAATTCAGAATCCTGCTCTAAAATTTCCCTCCAAAAATAGATTACCAAAATTTTAAATGAAAACTAATTCATTATTTAAACTAGTAATAACAATTATATAATTTTTAGAAATCAATTTTATTTATTTTAAAAAAAACTGGGAAGTGGAGTTACAAATCTTCCCCCTTAAAAAATTTCGTCCTCGAAATTCAAAGGACCAAAAAAAACAAAAAAAAAATATATCAACAATTCACAAAAGATCCAAACACCAGTTATTTATTGAAAATAGAATTCCATAAGAAACAGAGTACAATCAAATCAATCAAACAGAGTGGGATAGCGCTCCCGCATCTCGTCCTCACGCTCCCACGTAGACTCTCCCGGAGAGTGGTGTCTCCTCATGACGCGGACAAGAGGAATGGTCTGGTTCCGCAGATGCTTCTCCCTACAATCGAGGATCTCCACTGGCTGCTCCTCGTAAGTCAAGCTCGGACCCGCCTCCAGCTCTGAATAGTCCACCACATGGCTCGGGTCCGGAATATAGCGTCGAAGCTGGAACACGTGGAAAACGTCGTGCACTCCCTCCAAGCTAGCTGGAAGCGCTAGTCGATATGCCTCCTCGCCAATACGCGTCATCACGTCGACAGGCCCGCTGAATCTCGGACTGAACCTTCCGCTTCTGCCAAAACGAATGGTGCCCCTGGTCGGCGAGATTCTTCAGGAACACACTGCTTCTAACTGCTAACTCCGGTGACCATCTGCTGTTGTCCGCCTAGTGCTTTTGTCAATCCATGACGCTCTAAGCCTTGAGGCCAAGTATACACAAGAAGTTTGGGATATCATGCTTTGACAAGGATCGAGGATCAAATAGTCACAAAGTGGAAGGAATTTCAATTACAACTCAGATGAGCAAAATCATGAAGACACAATTATTAAGTACGATCAAAAATCGATATTTTAACACAGGTAGACTAGAACAAGATAGAAAATCATGGTCAGATAGACATGACTTAAGATCTAAGTTTAGACAACTCACAACGAAGTACAGAATCACAATCTGGTAATATACAATTTTGAGGAATTCAATGATCTAACGATAAAATGCTAGAAGAAAATTTTAGCAAGGGTCGATTGAGGAGACGTACGCAATACTCAGGAGATACAGTATCAAATCAGGATGAACGTGCAAGGGTTTGTGATTCTCGAAAACCAATAATTATATGAAAATGGAATATAGTTTCTATGGTATCCGGAAACATATAGATATTTGAAATCACTTCACTTAGAATCCCTGCCCCGCCAGTGTATGTCTGGCTGCAGTGAACTTTCGGTTCAATGACTTAAATAACAATATGTTACCGAATAACATATCAACTTTATTCATTTCAAACAATTATCGATGAAGCAACTCAAGAGATCTAAATATGAAGAGTTTAGGACAAAGTCTCAATAATACCCGAAACCTATGAATGTCTGAAATCACGTCAACTTAAAGTTCCTGCCTCGCCAGTGCGCTACTGGCTGTAGTGAACTTTCAGTCTCCATAATCCAGCTAATGGCTGTAGGGTGCAACTGTCATGCCATGGTAGGTCATCGAATAGCCTCTCGACTTTATCCCTAGGAATTTCAAAAGAGTTCCAAGGAGTTCAAAATGAGTTTCAGTAGTCCAAGTCACGGAAATGTGAAGTTACCTGACTGTTAGAATACAAGGATTTTATTAGGTACTAAGAGACTACAAGGGATCCAATCAGTGAGTAAAAAAAACAACCAGGGAGATTTAAAATTTTAGATAGGGCGAAATTTCAAATTATAACGGAATTTCAACTGATATCTGGAATGGTAACAAGATTCCATATATAGGACATTATCCCGAAGGGATAACAGAGTCTCGAAGGATGAACAGTAGCAAGGCATCAAATATAAGACAATGTCGCAAAATAAGAATTAAATCGCGCATTGGAAACAAAGTTCAACAAAATCTCAAGTAACGACAAAATCTCGAACAGATCCCGAATGGGAAATAAAATCTCCAATAGTATACAAAGTCTCATTAGAACTAAAATATCAACAAAATTGCAGATAGAAAGTAATTTTCGAACAAGAAGCAAGGTCATGACTAGTGAGGAGAAATAGGGTATCAAGCAGAGAATAGGGAACAAGCATTGAATGGTGAGTATGAAACAAGCGAAATCTCAAATAGGAAACGAGGTCAAACAAGGTCGTGAACAAAACAGATTCTTGAATAGGAGGCAAAATCTCGAAGGAAAGCAAGGTTCCGAATAGGAAACATGATCTCAAAATCACGATTAGAAAACCAAATTTCAATAAAGCCTCGAATAGAAAACTGAAACGAGTAGGAAGCAAGATCGAAACAAAGTAGTGGACAACAACTCTCAAATCAAAAATCATAAATGGAAAACAAGTCTTATATAGAGAACGAGTCATAATCCCAAAATAGGAAAAGAAATCTTCAAACCTTCAAAGGAATCCTCCACAATGTCCTGAATAGGACGAAGCTTAAACAAGTTTCGAATGAGGAACAGGATTTCAAAATAAAATCTCGAGAAACGATTAAATATCAATTAACACGAAGTTTGATAAATGAACAAAATTTGCAAATAGGAGCCATTACTAGGAAACAAGGTCAGGAATGGTGAATATGCCAACGGTATCGAATAATGAATTTCAAACAATTATCGATTTGGGATCTGAAACAAGTTTATCTAAGTAGGAAACAATATCTCGAAATAAGTTTCGACATCAACCAAGGTTTCAAAATAGAAACAAGAAGTTTCAAGAAACGATCAATGTGTTAGGAGGAATTTAAGGGAAGACTGGATTGTTAATCAAGATACATGGTTTTCCCAACCATGCAAAAGAAATCTTCTGTCTTCAGTCTATCTTCAGAGTTTCTCCGGGACTGGAATCGCTTCAACTTCTTCAATTGTCCTGACATAGGTTGATCCATGCGGTAGTGCTTCATATACCTGCTGAATCTGGAGAGGCGGGTCCTTCTGCTGCGGTCCTGGTGCTCCTCGTGCTTGTTCTCGGGCAGTGCGATCAACGGTCTTCGGACAATCTTTGACTTGGTGAGTAGGTGATCCGCAGTACAAGCGTAGTCTCCGTCTTTTGTGACATTCGTCGTAGTGGTGTCCTGGGCTGCGGCAGAAAATACAAATGATAGCCGACTGAATCTGAATCTCCTGCTGGGCTGAAGAAGTGTTGTCCGAGTGTGGCGACGCTTTACGGATCCACAGTAGTTGTTATCTTCATCATAAGTCTTCATGTTTCTCTCGAGCTTCAATTTCCCGTTGTGTCCTATTGTCTGTACTACATTCTGGATCTCCTGGCTGGTGGCTCTAATCTTCAGAGAAGTCGGGTCCTCAGAAACTTTGGTGATCTTTAGTGGTAACTCCAGGTTCTCGATCTGCTCCTTGGTGCAAGATATGCGCTCGGTGTCGGAAAAGTCTGGAAATCAGAAATTCTTTCTGGCTCGGAGAGTGCATTTGCAAATCTAGATTGGAAAAGGACGGCCTGCTGGTGTCAAGGAACTCTTGAAGCGTCTCCGTCAACTACGTACTACCCATGGGGATAGTAGGGCGATAGAAAGTGTGAGCTCGAAACCTTCAAGTGTAGATGGATCGACTGTTCCGGTATTGCGTGCTTAAACTATCTGAAAAATAAAAAAACTGTTAAAATAACCTAGACCTAAATACAACAAGTGTTTATAGAATATCAATATACCTGATATACCTGATATACCCTTATTTCCGGATTTTTCCTATGCTGTGATCAAGTTTCCCTAGTTTAAATCAAGTCCCCCAATAGTACGCTAAGACCTAGGTACCATTAGGATAGACCTGCATGGGCCACCACTAAAAACATGTCACGACCCGCTCCCGAATAATCGGACACGAGTCGGACACGTCCAGCCTTCGTCGTTAGACACGACGAAGTAAGCTGTACCAAGCTAGGGAAAACTAACCAGATAAACATGAAAGTATAAAATCACAGCATCTAAAAACGTATCCCAGAATAATCACCATAATCCACAAATCCAGATATCATAATGTACCAGAATCAACAGGAATGATAAGTGCTATGAACTCTAAAGTCAATATCTCAAAGTAAAGCTAAGTAATCTAAACCTGAAGCCTCAAGCTAAACCTCATCCTGCTCAGCTAAATCCTGGGCTCTGGCCCATAGAGTAGAACAATGTCCTGCAAGCATACCTGCAATATATTCTATTCAGGAGCGGAGCAAAGTACAGTTCTAGGTAATGAAACATGAACATGATATGAACAGGGTACAGGAGTACAGGAAATAAAATACAGGAATGAACATGAAAGTACAGGAAAGTAGTACAGGAAATAAGTACAGGAACTATAGTACATGAATGTAAAGTACAGGAACATGTAAAGTACAGGAATGAAACTATAATCCTGAAGTACCAGACATGACAAGTGCACAATATCGAAATACATCTAGTCCATGTGACCGACTGGGGTGAGTACAGGAGCATGCACAGGAGTACATGAATATGGTACGACTTAGGACCCGCGTGCACAGTGCGAGGCCTAAGCTAGGTACAGGAATATATAGTAACCGGGATTGGTCACATGGCTAGTGTATTTCCCCACCCGACACTAATAAGTACAAAAGCAAGGGTACAGGAATACAGGAGTACATGAATATCGTGCCATGACGTGTCACAAGAAATGGTACAGGAATGTAAATGCACAAAACCGTAGAAAAGTACTTGCCTTGCTCCAGGAAGGTACGGGTAACAGATGGAGTTGGATGTCCTCCTGTTTATTTTAAGTACAAGTTGGTTAAATTCTAGACAATATTATTACTCTAATCTTATTTCTAACTAGTCCAGCTTTCAAAATGTTTAGAAAGGTACTAGTTGTCATAAAAAAAATATATGAAAGGATATTACTATAGAATCCTTTGCAAAACTTCCTTCAACCCAACTCGAGTAGGCACAGACCAACAATCCAGAGCTTAGTCTATAATTTAAATAGAGTCAAAAAAAAATATATAAAGGCCAAATTAATTCAATACCATCTACTGGCTTGAACATATAATCCCAGAGCGACCCCAACACACCAACAAAATACTTAGACATTTGAACCCAATAAACTTCATATTACACACAGGTCCAAACCCCAGCAAGTATAAACTAAACAAAATTCAAGGCTCAACAACCAACTGCAACCTGCAATCATCAAGCTGTAGTACCTAAGGCCAATACTCAATTATGAAGCTTAAACAAGCACATTGTGAAGAAGCCTATACAAGTTACTTTGTAAAAATACTTACGAAATCCGATTTAAAATATTAATTACTAAAGACAATATTAAGTGCTAAGGCAACTCATCAAAATAGAGATAACATAGCTCTGCTCTATGCGGAAATAATCAACATAAACCTTAGGTTTAAATCCGCAGTAACCACTCTAATACTGGGTCTGTCCCAACTAAACCAAATTGTTGACTTTACCGAACTCAATCAAAGCCTTATTAAAACACAAGAAAATCATAAAACTTGTTGACCTAAACTGGCTTCAAAACACACACAGGCCAAACCAAACATCAAAATAATAATTAAGAGTTTTCTTCACAATCCATAGATAGAAAAAATCAGCATAGAACTTATAGTTATTTATACAACCAAGTCGAACATGCACAAGCTGACTAAACTCCACGCGCTCGACATCAATCAGCAAATGGGTTGGACGTTCAACAGACATGGCATCACGCACGCGAACACGACACTATCCTGCAGAGTCCAATCCAGACACATCCTGTAACCGATAGGGACCAATCTCGATTCGGTTGAGATTTGGACACGGCAAGGACTTGACACGAACGGACTGGAACCAAAAATCTCACCGTCAAACACAACGCGCAGCTAGCAAATCAATAATCAATACATCAAAAATTACCTGATTGAATCAGAGATGCATCCCCGCGTGTCAGATACATAAACTCATGTCCTGACACGAACTCAAGTCCCCTGCGGCATTACAACGAACAGTTGATGCTCAGTAAAACCGATCTAAAATTCCTAAATCCCTCTGTTCTATAACATCCAGAATTTATCGAGAATTCAAGCGCTAGGTAAGAATCACTAAATTACCTCGAGTTCTTCGTCGATCCGCGTCGAAGGATCAGAACCGACCTGCTAGATCTCCTTCTTCCTGATGATCTAATCGGCGACTGTCTTGAAAATCGTTGTCGGAGAAGAACGACGAGCCTGAACTCTGCTCGCGGTGGTTGCTGTCCCGCCATAGCCGATCAACGAGTCGTCGAAAGGAATAGTCATGGATCAGTTGCTTGTTCGACTAGATCAGAGGTGCTGCTGCGATCTCCATTGTCGGAGAACTCTCCCACGCTGACGCCAGTAGGGTTTTGCCTCGTCTGTGTTGGAAGCGTCCGCAGTTGGCCACGGTGGAAGAGCCGCCGTCGTCGCCGCTCAGGGATGGCCGCCGTCGTCGCCGCTCAGGGATGGCCGCCGCCTGATGGGCGGGACGATGCCTGGTCGTCGATCGTCGGAGATGAAACTCTGCGGTCGCCGCCGCGAAACTTGACGCCGGGGTTGGCGCTGATGATGATTCAGACCAGTCGTCGGAGAAGAGAGATGTCGTCGGACCCGCCATGGCTGCCGTGAGGGTGGATCGATGTCGCCGTCGCCGTCGCCGCCTATGGCTCCCGCCGGAAATTAGGGCTCGCGCTCACGGAGTATTTGGGGAAGACGAGAAGAATCAGAATGGAAAAAGAGAAAGAAAAAAAAATATAACAATGACTCTCTCTCTCTCCCCACAGGCTCAGTATAAAAATGCACATTTGCAAAAAGACCCCCCCGCAAACTAAATTTTTCTCTAGGTCCCTCCGCAATGGATTATTTCCAATAAAACCCTCTGCTTTTTCATATTTACAAAAAATCCAGAAATCAGTTAGAAAAACTTTGTGATTTGAGTGGGGACCACTCTAATTAGTTGTAACAACCTTTTTGAAATTCAGAATCCTGCTCTAAAATTTCCCTCCAAAAATAGATTACCAAAATTTTAAATGAAAACTAATTCATTATTTAAACTAGTAATAACAATTATATAATTTTTAGAAATCAATTTTATTTATTTTAAAAAAACTGGGAAGTGGAGTTACAGATAATTCTACATCTTCTACATTATGTGTCGTGTAATGCGTAACTTTCGTGGAGTCCACATCGACAATATTGGTTACAAGAGGTAGCTCGTCCTCCTGGTAAGCTTTTTCGTCAACATCAAAAGTATCTCTGGCTTTAGTCTTGCATACTGCCCACCAGTCAGACTTCGTTGCTCCCCGTCTCAGATAAGCTGTAAAGTACACGAGCTGAGCCTGAGTTGCTAGGACAAACGGTTCGTAGCCTTGATATCTACGCTTGTAGTTTATATCCAGAAGACCATATGCTTGTCAATTTTCCAACCTTGATTTTCAATCGGATCGAACCATTCACACTTGAACAACACGATCTTTGCAGGTTCTCTGCTATTATTATATGACAACTCTACAATCTCTTGCAAGATGCCAAAGAAATCATTTCCTGGATCGACGTCTTTGTAGTTCGAAGACTTGATACACAAATAACTGTTTTTCGTGGAATCAAGATCCAGGAAGCTGTCTCTGATCGGAGCATTTGTCGACTTGAACCGAAAGCCATTGACACAGTAAATTGGCCATATTTTAACAAGAGTAATTGGTCCCTTGGCAAGAGTTCTAACTAATTCAATCTCGGATGAAATTAGACGATCGACCTGAATATCAAAGAAGCGATAATAAGTTATTTATTGCGCAGTTGCATTAGAAGATACCAGTAATTATCGAGCTACTTACATATTCGCTCAACCAAGAAGGAAAATGACGTCTCATTTCTTGTTCTAATGCTTCATCTGTTAGGTAAGGTCTAACCAGCCTCAACTCATCATTATATGTGCTGGAAAACAACGAAGCAACCGCCGATTAGTACAATAATATTAGCTTATACTATTACATTGAGATGACGTAAACTCATCATCCTGAGTTACTTACCCCTCTAGCTTCTCCACTTCATCCTCGTCGCAATTGAGTAATACATACAACTGAGCAGCCCTTAGCTCTTCGTCATTCAAATATCTCTTCTTCATTTTTCCCGAAGGCTTTCCGGATGCATTGAATACTTTCAGTATTCCATCATTAAATTCTTGATATCCGTCGTCGTTTCTCGGAGCCCTCGTTCTATTCGTAGCAACATGAGGTTTGAAATAGGAGGAGCAGAAATTTGTAATCTCCACAAGAATATAGGCTTCACAAATAGAACCCTCGACCCGAGCCTTATTTTTCACCTTTCTTTTTAGGTGATTCAAATGTCGCTCGAACGGGTACATCCATCGATATTCGACAGGTCCACCAACATGTGCCTCGTAGGAAAGATGAATCGACAAATGCTCCATAGAGTCAAAGAATCTAGGAGGGAACACCCTCTCTAGCTTGCACAGTGTTACCGCAATGTCCTTCTCTTGATTTTCTATACGTTCAACGAGCAATTTTTTAGAACAATGGTCCCTGAAGAATATGCTAAGCTCCGTCAATGGATCCCAAACTTCCTGCGGTAAGAATTCCCGAAATGCAATCAGAATTAACTGCTCCATGAATACGTGACAATCATGGCTCTTCATACCTGTCAGTTTGTTCTCCTTGAGGTCGACGCATCTTCTCAAGTTCGAAACATACCCATCTTGAAATTTCAGACCTTGAATCCACCTACAAAGCCTCACTTTATCCTCCTTCTCCAGTGAGAAAATTGCCTTAGGCTGCTTCAACTTCCCATTCCCGTCCTCTATCAAATGCAATACAGGACGTCTACATATTTCTTCCAAGTCCAATCTAGCCTTTGGATTGTCTTTCATCTTCCCCTTTACGTCCATTACAGTATTAATTATGTTGTCAAACACATTCTTCTCGATATGCATGACATCAAGGTTATGTCTAATCAGATTGGTGCTCCAATATGGAAGATCCCAGAATATACTCCTCTTCGTCCAGTTATGAGTGCGACCAAATCTGTCACACTTGTAGCCCGTAGCAGGCTGCTCAATAGCTCTTGGTAAATCTTTTACCTCTACCCATATCGTGTATCCGGTCCACCTTGGCGGGGGATTAGCCTTCTCCACAATGCCAGCACGAAAAGCATTCTTGTTCCTCCGGTACGGATGATCCTTCGGCAGGAATTGTCGATGACAATCGAAGAAGCACGGTTTGCCTCCGTGTTTCAAACGGAAAGCCTTAGTACTGTCCATGCAATACGGACATGAAAGACGACCATGCGTGCTCCATCCAGATAACATTCCATAGGCCAGAAAGTCGTTGATGGTCCACATAAGTGCTGCCCGCATCTGAAAATTTTGTTTTCTAGATACATCGTATGTGTTGGAACCTACTTCCCACAGCTGATTCAACTCATCAATCAACGGCTATAAATACACATCGATGTTCCTTTTCGGATTGTTCGGACCTGGGATAATAACGGTGAGAAACATATACGGAGTCTTCATGCACATCCAAGGCGGTAGATTGTACGGGGTTACGATCACAGGCCAACAGGAATACTGGGATCCCGAAAGTCCGATTGGGGTAAAACTGTCGGAGCAGAGACCCAATCTGACATTACGCGGATCAGAAGCAAAATCTGGATACTCTCGATCAAAGTGCTTCCATGCTTCTCCATCAGATGGGTGATCCAACACTCATTCGGTATGTTCCCGCTTATGCCAACTCATATTTTCTGCAGTTTCCTTCACCATAAACAACTGCTGCAACCGCGGCGTCAACGGCAAGTAGTGCATCGAAGAGGTAGGCTTCCTGACACCGACAGACTTTCCTCTACCATATGCCTTGTAGCAATCGACACCACAAAATCTGCAGGCGTCTTCATCCTTGTCGTCTTTGTAGTACAACATGCACCCGTTGCGACAGGCATCGATTTTTTCGTATTCCATCCAGAGTAATCTAACCATCCTCTTAGACCGGTAGAAGTCTTTAGGCAACTTCGCACCCTCAGGCAATATTTCTATAAGCAACTCCATAAGACGGTTGTAGCAATCCTGCGACATGTTAAAATCGGACTTGATGCTCAACAATCTTGTAACCACCTCCAACGGTGAATGATCCTCACAACCAGGATATAATAGAGTCCTTGTATTCTCCAGCAACTCCATGAACTGTGCAGCATCGGGGTTCGGTGCCTCCTCAGGTGCATCATGATCATCCGGATCGAAACTAGGTTCGGTCGCATCGAAAACCATGTTCACCAACCCATCGTCGTAAGGAGCGTTGTTGTGGACATCCACATAAGGCTCGTACTCTGATGCTAAAGACACAAGTTCTCCGTGCTCGCTCCACTGATAGTAATTCGGCGTGAAACCCTTCGAGTATAAATGATACATGACATCCACTTCTGGATGATATTTCAAGTTGCGACATCTCACACACGGACACTTAATTTTGGTACCATCCATGTACTAAGGGAATGCCTTGGCAAATTGCAGGAACTGGTGTACGTCCTCTATGAATTCATCCCGCACACTGCATATGTCATCAGGATGACGGTTGTACATCCAAGTACGATTCTGCAGATAGTAATTCAGCTCCATAATTCTGTAAGATAGATACATCAAGGTAGTGAATGATATGCAATTGTCAGTTCATGCGGTCTACACTTTCCACAGTATATATACACATAACATTTTACGTTAAATGGTCAGAGATTATCTGTCATCTTCTTTTCGCATTGCTAACTTTTCTTTTGCGTGTTTATGCGTACGGTGGTCAGAGATTATCGCGGCGGTATATCACACGTATCTACAATATTTCATATAGGCTGAGTTGTAGAAGTAAAGTTTTAGGATATTAGTCTATATATTATGTATAGTCCTGTCACGACCCGCACCCACTGTTTGGGTACGAGAACGTAACAACGCCCAGCCTACGCCGCAGTGTCGGTGGTAGAACGCTGTCCTAGGTCACAACATCTAACAATATAATGCTAAGCAGTTATACTCCCCGAATGGGGGTGACATAGCAGATACAGTCTCAATCACATCTAAGGCAGAGCATGATAATGATAGATAAAATATGAAATCCAAAAGAGATACAGGAGATAGAAGTCTAAGTGTCTAAGATACATAAACCCAGGAATACATCTCAAAACTCAAATACAGTAATCCACAAATCAAGTACAACTCCAGACAAATGAAATAACTATCTAAACATCCTCTAATGTGTCTCCTCTAGGCTAGCAGACACCTCCAGGCTATCTGTAAAATTTATCAACAGGTCCAGTCAGGACTGGAGCGAGTACAGTACATCTCAACAGATCATAGCAGGTTAGAAAATATAATCATGCAGTAAAGTAAGATACAGGTACTGAAAGAAAACAGTATGTAAACAGAGAGAGAACTGTAATAGAAATATCTACTATACATAGAGAACTAGCAGTGACTAGTAAGTCAGAGTACAATATGAACATGTAATACTCCCCCGTACCCCCAATCAATACACAAGGATCCAGCCAGGTTATGTTATATGATGCTACATAACAGCCCCCGAAGGGTGGTAAGCCCCCGAAGGGTGGTAAGCCCCCTAAGGGTGGTAGCCCCCGAAGAGTGGTACATAGTTGTCCCATAAATGGGGATTCTGGGGGTAACCCAACAGTGTAAGTCCCATAAATGGGGATTCTGGGGGTAACCCAACAGTATAAGTCCCATAAATGGGGATTCTGGGGGTAACCCAACAGTGTAAGATTCCAGAAAGACTCTACGATCATAAGAGTATATGTCGTAAGTGATCAAAGAACCAATGAAGCATAGTGATACGCCATGTAAGTGAAACGTACAGAACATGTAGTACCTGATGCTTCCTAAGGATAACATCTCAAGAAAGGATCCATATAGTACCAATCCGTGTGACCATCGTGACAGTACAAGTAAAGTAATCTACTGCAGGAAATAATTCTAAGCAGGATATGAAATGATCAGAGAATGTACTCGCCTGATATCTGAATGTCCAAGGTAAAGATACTATCCGAGGAGAGGTGTCTGGCTCCTAAATAGAACAGTACAAGTCACAACATGTCCAGAAGGATAATATAAAGCACTACAATATATTCTACATGAATCTAGGTCAAACTAGGCCAAAGTCAACCCTTGGTCAACTCTGGTCAACTGCACTAGTCAAACTAGGTCATGTCCTAACCCAGTAAGTCTTACTAGGCCTAACCAAGACTATCCTAGCAAGCACACATCAATACAAGGCTATACAAGCCAACATACACCCAACTCTATATAGCATGCAATTATTCAATACTCAAATAGGCAAGAATTCACATTGGATATACACTAGGTAATCTATTACTTTAAGCTATATATGTCTACACATATATACACATGCATATATTGTTATTCAACATTAGGTCTATAATCATGGCATTTCAAATGGTTATATAAACTTATATATTACAACACAATATGCTAACATATATATAATATACATACATAGCTAAGTTAACTATATTCATAAATACTTATTTAAGAGGCTATGTGTGTGTATGTGAACATGGCAAAGGGGCAAGTGAGGGTTAAATGGGCATACATAGTGTATACATATCAAAGAGTGTCAAAGTGTAAGTGAACAATGTGTCAAGTGTGATAGTGTCAACATAGTGTAAGGGGGTACATGAGGTAATATAGGATTTGTGTTAACATAGAATATTACATATCATTAACTTGTATATTACTTACATTACATCTATTATTACATTACATTCATGCTTGTATTCATTCATCATTCATTTATTCTCTTGCACCACTAAATGCACCATACATTACATACTATGGAACCTATATATTCATTACAAGCCATACTTATACATGCTTATATTAGATAGGATACCTACACCTCATACATCATTTATTAAACCATTTACTCATGCTTGCATTCTCTATTTAATTACATAATGTATATACATTAACATGGGTTAAAATCAAATAGAACATTATATTACACACAAGGGTGCACAAAATGCATATGCCGAATAGTAACTCTTACTAATAATCAATACTGTACCATCTCAGCATGAATTAAAATTTAGGATTAAAGTATGTTATAGATCTATGTGTTAGCTTTCCGAAACTTCAAACGGATCGCGTTTTCGTTTTCGAAAACTCCCGGAATCGCAAAAATACCGAGAACGCATTTGTCTTTCGTACAGCTGACACTCAAATAATTCTCCAGAAAGTTACAGAAAGAATTAGGCCTATTAATACATGTTTTTGGAAAGCTAACTTCAATACGCTTCTTTTAAAAAAAAAAATAGGAGACTAAACCGAGCTTTGAGCTAGAAGTTATGATATTTCTAAGTTAGGGCTGAAATTAAAAACGTGGATAAAAATCATGACGGATTTGGGTAGTTTGAGACAAAAGAACACAAGTATATAACATAATATATCAAGAACTCACTCTCTACACTAATATATATATATATGAGACACTATAGAACACATCTCCAATACAAAAATATGAGATTAAACATGTAATAATTTATTCATACATAACAACAACACATAGTGTGTCCAAATTTAGGATTTTCCCACATGGACACAACCACAACACAAAGGACACTCCTATGACCTCCAAATGGACACGAAATAGACACAAATGGAGATACAACCATGGGGGTCATTCCTATGGGTTCAAAATAGACCTATATGCATGAGGAAATAAAAAGGAGAAGGGATTTATACCTCCCGGTAGATCGAATCGAAGAAAAGCCTTCCCGGAGCGACACCGACACGTAGAGATTCCAAAAGGACACGAACGAGCTCCGAATCCTTCCAAACTTGGGTAGCTTCCTCCTTGGCTAGAATGGAAAAGGAAAGAAGAAGATTTGGTGGCAAAATGGAAGGATTTGGTGGAGAAATTGCTAGGGATTGCTCTCTAGGAATTTGGGGAAGAACAAGAGAGAGAGTGTGGATGAGAATAATGAAATGAACTTGAGCCTATCCTCTCCCAAAGTGGCTGGCCATATGGGGCTATTTGTCATATTATGGTAAGGTCCAAAATGCCCCCACTAACCTATTCTATGAGTATTAGGAAAGGGCTAATTGTTTGGGCCTAATTTAGTCATTCTAAATTCTCTAATCACACTAACCTTATCCATAATAATTAGTCTAACCTCTAACTAAAATATTTCTATCATGTAGACTAAAATTAATATCATATGGGCATGTCTAACTAGTGTGCGGGTCCCACTAGAGTCAAACTACCCCCGGGCCCCCGTTTCAAGTCGGATTGAGTTGAAATTCGAACCCGACTCAAATAACCCCAAAAAATATCATAAATAATAAAATAATATAAAAATAATTCAAAGAGGTCAAATGCAAAAATATCCTTAGGCCAAAAATGATATTAAAATATCATAATCACATGGTTAGGCTCTAGGTCAAACAGTCTCTAGGGTTTCACTAGCAAAACGTCAAAACTACAAGTCATTGATTTAAATAATTTTAAAATGATTTAAAATCACCAAAAATCATATTATGAATTAAATATCATTATTAAAATAATTATAAACACGAAATTTCAAAATTATCCTCATTTGGGAAACTGGGTGCTACAACTCTACCCACCTTAGAAAAATTTTGTCCTCGAAATTTAAGATCGATTGTACTCCTTCTAGAGCCTCTAACCTACCCAATATCTAAGGTAACACTTCCTAACACTAGAATAATAAACGGACATCTAAAAAGTGTCAATCTAGGAATACCTCCAATACTGCTCTGCTGTACGGCGGTAATGGAACTTCAATAGAATATGGACTGGAACCTATATCCAAGGGACTGGACCTATTATAAAGTGGTCTTAACTAAGGATAAAAAGGAACTGATCATAGGCTATAGGTATGCTCAAACTATTATCTTCCTATTAACCATCTATTAATACATTCTATTACCATAGGAACGATGCATTACTAAGACATATAGCCCCTATCTCTCATAACACATTTATACTCACCAAAAGACTAGTCCATCCTATCAAGGCTGATACTATAATCTCTCCTAAATCTCCTAAGCTACATGTTTATAGACACACATCCCCACATCAAGGACTAACCCATATATATCTACAACTGATACTAATGGAGTGACGTCCCTATTCCCCAACAATCAAGGTCTAAAAAAATTTTTATCTAAATCATGCAATTTGAAGGAATAGCATACAAGGTCAGGGCATACCGTAGCAGTTGGAAGTCTCACCTAGGTACACTAATCATTCTAGGTCAAAACAGTACTATGGTATCAACACACAAACAATCTAGGGTGTCCTAATTGGAAAGGTAAGGAAACAACAATCATCAAGGTTGTAGGACTGTCTACCATCCTATATGAAAATTGGTCATTAACAAGCAACTAAGAAATTATTAAAAGGTTACTATTCCATAAAATGGCAAAAATTGAAAATTTAGGCACAACAAATCATAAATAGATTTTTGTCTTGACACGATCTAAGTTGATAAATTTCGTGATAAAACGAGATTTGGACAAGAAGGAAAATTAATGAAATCAAAGTATGAGCACGAGCATCCAATGATGGAGGTTCAGGTCATGATTAAATTTAATTCGACTGAGTACGAATACGAAGTTCATAGGCGATGAAAAGATTTCAAGAAGAATTGTCAAGGCTGTCGCGAATGAGACTCTAGGGTCAAGTTTAACTATGTCTCCATTCTCGTAGATTGATACATAAAAAAGTGAACCAAAGTGCAATAGGTTGATCAGACCATCATGTACCGGTTCTGATTAGACAATATGTTAGTGGGTGGCCACCCAATAAAATATGTCATGACCAAGCTCGAAAATAGATAAGCTTGTAAAACTAAGGCTAATTTAGCAGCACAAGATATAAGGGTGGTAATGATGAAAGGAATTACATAGTCCAAGTTTCTTAACCAATGGGTCAAGTAATCAGATAAGGTACAAGGTTAAGCATCTAAGGAAACAAGCAGAACACCATCACATGTCGGGTCGAAAGAATTGAGTTAATGCTGGATTTCTAATTAAAATAAGAAGAAATTTAGTATAATGGTAGAGGTTATAGTTTAGCCAGTTGACCAGAAAATTATATCAAGAAAATAGAGTACAAGAAGACGGGTTTTAGTGGAACATGATATACCTACACGAAGGTGAGCTCGTCTAGGTCTTACATATAAGATTTGTTGGAGGGTAACAGCTAGTATTACATTCCGAATATCAAAGTCACGATAAGGAACGTCAAGGATCTCAATTAGAAAGTGGGAGTTCAAGAGGTGGTAATTAATGCACAAAAATAATGAAGATCGAGTTAGTCATCTGCTTCTGATACTCTTAAGTTCATCTAGTCATAACTTGCCAATCATATCTTTATCTCACCAGTCTCCATATGAAAATTTAAACTTTACTTAAACCCTTACCATGACTACCATAGGCAATTCCCAATTTCCAAACATCACTCTTGAAGCACAACCCTCACATTTAGGAATCAACATTAACCATTTATTTAAATTTCCAAGTTCTTTCACCTTGTCTTAAATTTGACCCAAAACCTCTAAATCCCGTTTATAAATTCCTTAAACTTGTTCAAATTGTTCTCCTCGTATTATTTAATTTAAATCTCTAGGCCTTACAAAACTTATCTCTCATCATAAAATCAACTTCCGTATTTTCTTCGACATACACCCTTGAATATTATTCTCCTAAAAATATTTCACAACAATCTCTAAACTTCCATAACTTTGTGCTCTCTCTATCCCTAGTCATTTCCTCGCAACATCTTGTTTACTATCCTTATTAAACACAATTAACTTCTCTTTTCCATTACTAACCTTCTACATAGCCTCAGAGTAAAAGTTTTCCCCAGAATCAATAACCAAGATTTTCTAAGTTCTCAAAACTAGGTTGACCTCTGATATCCTCATTAGTTTTGAATACACCTATAAAATATCTCATAACCCCAAAATTTCTCTAAATGTAATTGTTTCCAGATTGGCAGTATACATCTCTTTATTCTATTCGAGACCTTTAGCACATTTCTATCTCAAGTTTCCATATGGAACACTCCACATTTGATTTCCTTTAGATCATCATAAAATAACCAGTTACGTCTTCTCTGAGCTACACAATTTACGTCACTTCCTTAACATTTTTCAGGCAAAATGATATGAAGATTCAAGAGTTGTCAAGGTATAGCTGACAGAATTATATACGAGACAGGGAATTGATATAATCAGGACAGGTATATAAGACAAGGAATGATGGTAGTAAAAATATTGGCAAGAAAAGAATGATAATAGAATTTGTTCTGCTTATCTATTTAAAAGAGGGACCCATTTTTTTTTGAAAGAAGAATTATAATACCAAATCCAAAATAAGGCCTAGCAAAATCATTGGTTTATTGTATTAAAAAGAAATAAATTTTTGTAAGAAGTTACACAAGGTTTATAAAAATAGCTAAAGCTACATCCTAAGTAAACAATGAGAAACAAAACAAAACAAAATAACAATATTTTCTTCTCTTTTTTTTTGAATGACTGAAACAAAATTAGCAAAAACATGTTCGAAAATATTTAAGGTACAATCTGATAATCATATGCGTCTATCCAAAATCATGGTACTCTAAATCCTCGTCATACTAGTGAGCAAGGCTACGATAATCACAGAGTCCTTGACTTATTCACATACATCAAGAATCATGGTATTTAACATTTTCGCGATGCCGTTAGCTTGGCAGCGAAAACCTTAAATTTCCACACCCGAAAAATATATCCAAAATCAGACTATATGTCCTCATCATACTGGCTAATGTGACTATAGAAGACAAGATTTTTATAACTTAGATGACCGAGCCCATATAATTTCATCTTGCCAAAAATTAAATTAAATCAACAATGAATACCAAAAAAAATCAAATTTATCAACGAACATCAAAATTCAGAAATGAACAAAATCCTTCAAATCATATAACTACAAACTCGAATGCTATAGCTAACATCAAGATTCAAATTTCAACAATCTTTATCAAAATCAATAAATACAAACTCAAGTTCAATAATAATCCATCAAAATCAAATTCAATAGCAGAAAGTAAAAATAAATCAAATCAAGGAAAAAGAAAAGAGTTTTCAAATCGGAGTTAAACAAGATTCTCAAGGGTCGTCCCAGGAATCTCTCAAGGGATCCTAATTGTGATTGAGTATCTTCAAAAATATATCCTAATCCTACTGCAGGCTGTAGTGGTACTCTAGTTCGAATACCACTACACAAACTCGACCTGCATGGGCAACCACTAAAAACGTGTCACGACCCGCACCCACTGTTTGGGTACGAGAACGTAACAACGCCCAGCCTACGCCGCAGTGTCGGCGGTAGAACGCTGTCCTAGGTCACAACATCTAACAATATAATGCTAAGCAGTTATACTCCCCGAATGGGGGTGACATAGCAGATACAGTCTCAATCACATCTAAGGCAGAGCATGATAATGATAGATAAAACATGAAATCCAAAAGAGATACAGGAGATAGAAGTCTAAGTGTCTAAGATACATAAACCCAGGAATACATCTCAAAACTCAAATACAGTAATCCACAAATCAAGTACAACTCCAGACAAATGAAATAACTATCTAAACATCCTCTAATGTGTCTCCTCTAGGCTAGCAGGCACCTCCAGGCTATTTGTAAAATTTATCAACAGGTCCAGTCAGGACTGGAGCGAGTACAGTACATCTCAACAGATCATAGCAGGTTAGAAAATATAATCATGCAGTAAAGTAAGATACAGGTACTGAAAGAAAATAGTATATAAACAGAGAGAGAACTGTAATAGAAATATCTGCTATACATAGAGAACTAGCAGTGACTAGTGAGTCAGAGTACAATATGAACATGTAATACTCCCCCGTACCCCCAATCAATACACAAGGATCCAGCCAGGTTATGTTATATGATGCTATGTAACAGCCCCCGAAGGCTAGTAAGCCCCCGAAGGCTGGTAAGCCCCCGAAGGGTGGTAGCCCCCGAAGAGTGGTACATAGTAGTCCCATAAATAGGGATTCTGGGGGTAACCCAACAGTGTAAGTCCCATAAATGGGGATTCTGGGGGTAACCCCACAGTGTAAGTCCCATAAATGGGGATTCTGGGGGTAACCCAACAGTGTAAGATTCCAGGAAGACTCTACGATCATAAGAGTATATGTCGTAAGTAATCAAAGAACCAATGAAGCATAGTGATACGCCATGTAAGTGAAACGCACAGAACATGTAGTACCCGATGCTTCCTAAGGATAACATCTCAAGAAAGGATCCATATAGTACCAATCCGTGTGACCATCGTGACAGTACAAGTAAAGTAATCTACTGCAGAAAATAATTCTAAGCAGGATATGAAATGATCAGAGAATGTACTTGCCTGATATCTGAATGTCTAAGGTAAAGATACTATCCGAGGAGAGGTGTTTGGCTCCTAATTAGAACAGCACAAGTCACAACATGTCAGAAGGGTAATATAAAGCACTACAATGCATTCTACATGAATCTAGATCAAACTAGGCCAAAGTCAACCATTGGTCAACTCTGGTCAACTGCACTAGTCAAACTAGGTCATGTCCTAATCCAGTAAGTCTTACTAGGCCTAACCAAGACTATCCTAGCAAGCACACATCAATACAAGGCTATACAAGCTAACATACACCCAACTCTATATAACATGCAATTATTCAATACTCAAATAGGCAAGAATTCACATTGGATATACACTAGGTAATCTATTACTTTAAGCTATATATGTCTACACATATATACACATGCATATATTGTTATTCAACATTAGGTCTATAATCATGGCATTTCAAATGGTTATATAAACTTATATATTACAACACAATATGCTAACATATATATAATATACATACATAGCTAAGTTAACTATATTCATAAATACTTATTTAAGAGGCTATGTGTGTGTATGTGAACATGGCAAAGGGGCAAGTGAAGGTTAAATGGGCATACATAGTGTATACATATCAAAGAGTGTCAAAGTGTAAGTGAACAATGTGTCAAGTGTGATAGTGTCAACATAGTGTAAGGGGGTACATGAGGTAATATAGGATTTGTGTTAACATAGAATATTACATCTCATTAACTTGTATCACTACTAAAATCTGTCAATTCAGCGACGCGTCAAGACGTCGCTAAAAAGGGCAAATACGTCGCTAATTTCTATTAGCGACGTATTTAGCGACGTTTTCAAGTAGTCGCGATTAACCTAGTCGCTAAACAAGAAAACGTTGCCAAACGTCGCTATTGCGACGATCTTTAGCGACGTGCCCATGTCGCTAATTTAGCGACTGCCAGCGACATAAAACGTCATAATTTACCGACGTAATCTAGCGACGTTGAGCGACTTGACATGCATCGATGCTGACCTGGCTTTAGAGCCAAATGACGACGTTCTGCGACTTTTTAACGTCACTATATTATCGATATATAACGACTTTTAGTGACGTCCGTGTAGCGACGTTTAGTGACGATTAGCGACGATACTCATTAATGTTAGCGACGTACTTAGCGACGTTTATATCGTCGCTGGACGTCGCTGACAGTCGCTGAACGTCGCTAATATTAAAAAAATTACAGCAATTGCAGCATTTACAGAATTTGCAGCACCATTTGTTACAACAACGACTGTGTATCACGAACACAGTATCAAACAACACATACACACAATCACGAACACGTTTGAAATACAATGTGTCCACAATCAACACAGATTTATGAAAATTTGTAACAATGTCAAACATAATGTGTCCACATAAGAATAAAGTATGTAAAACCACATAAAAGACCCAACAATGGGCCATCACACAACAATGTATATGCCGACTACGACTGATCAGGAGGAGCATCACCGCTCCTATCACCGCTCCTGGAAAGAAGGTAAGCATACTGCTCTGGTGTAAGAACCACCGACGACGATGAAGGAGGAGGCAATGCAACCGCTGGAGAAGGAGGCAGTGTAACCGCTGGAGATGGGTGCGTCCGCGTCTCCTCTAGGGCTCGGAGTCTGGCACTGCATTGCTCCATGCAAGTCGCTATCCTGGTAACGGTGTCGTGAATGGACTCCTGTGTCCCCTGTACTTGCTGTACGGTGCGCTCGAGCTCGTCAAAGCGTGCGGTGACCGACGCAGCGTCCTCTTGCGCCTGAGGCCCTTGCTGCTCAGCAATCCTCTTCAGCATATCGTCGTGCAGATCAGCAATCTGGCGGACAATGGTCTCCTCGACTCGGGACGACTCGGCCTGTGACGGCTGTGAATGCGTACTGGAAGAGGGAGCCCTGGATGCCTGCGTCGCAACAAATGCGCCGTAGGACCCCGTACCGTAGTATGTACCCCTCTGAAGACCACCAACAGCGGTCTTCCAGAGCTTGTCCTCCGACTGAGGCGGAGAGGGTTGAGATGTACCAACCCCTCCCTCTGCCTGTGCACTAGCACTCGCACGCTCATCACGTAGCCTAACATACTCTTCCTAGAAATCATTATGCATCTCTATACATCAGTACTTACCTAAATTAGCCTAATAAACGTCTAAAATATTTATTTATTATTAAGTATATGATTATCTGTATATTCTTCAAGTTGTGTTAAAATTTAACGAAATCTAAATTAGTACTTACATAGCTCTGAGTAGTCCGGTCGTCGATGAGCTTCCCGTCCTTCCGATGGGTGGCCAGGAAGACGGTCACCATGTTTGCGTCCTCACCCCTCTTCACCTGCGTGTTTGTTATATTTTATTCTTTAGTAAAATAGAAAATTATATACTCCTACTATCAATAAATTCTTATATTTGACAATAAATTACATACCAGACGACGGAAATGCTCCGTCATAGGAATCGATCCACCACACCACTTTTCGGCCATCGTCCTAGCCACCTTCGCCTTCTCCGACCGCTCTTTGTACTCGGGCTCCTCAAATCGAGCCCTCATCGTGGTCCACTGGTCATGTGTGATCCAACCAGCAATCGGCTTTCCGGAGCGGTGACGTTTTTTCTGATCGTCAATAGCATCACGGATCAACTTGGCGGCGACGGCAGGAAACTGCCTCTCAATCTGCTCGACGCGGTGTGGTGGATAAAAATAAGTCCTCTACAAGAATTACAAATTAAAATAATTAGTTCTAAAAAATACTTAAAATTATATTAATCATACTAAATTAACTATCTTTAGTTACCTTGAAGTGGGCAAACCAGAATGCCTTCCTCTCTTCCGAGGCATCCGAGTAGTTGATCCACGGACCCCCATAGTTGGACCTTAGAAAGGTGCCCAACGCTCTCTGTACCGACGAGGGACGATATCTGTATACAACGATAACCAACGTATTAATAAATATATATAGATATACAGACATGCATAAAATATTGATTTAACTTACTTCGTAGGACCGTCGGCCCAAATCTCCATCCTCGTCTCGCCCTGAGGTGCGCATGCAGGGTCGCTCTGGTATGGATCCGCCCGGGCGGGACGGGCGGGAGTAGGGACTACCTCCTCCACCTGCTCCCCACCCGCCATGCTGCTGTCAGCGCTAGGAAGGCTAGGGGAAGTAGTATGTTCAGCAAGCCTGGAACTGCTCGTCGCAGGTGCACTGCCACCCGGACATGAGACTGTATGGTACAATGGAGTGCTCGGGTCAGAGGATGGTCCAGAGCCATCCTCCTGTAACGGAGCTCTCTTCCCACCTAAGGACACGGATCGTGCTGGCCTATCTCCGCGTCGTCCTGAGGTGCCTCCGCGTCGTCCTGCCATGCTGATAATTACATTGGAGTTCATAATTTAAGACTACAGAAATATGAATACATCGAAATCACAGTTTATGATTGAAAATATAAATAAATACAATGACAGTTTAGAAATATCTGCATACATTGGAATTCATAATTTAAGTTTTCAAAAGTGATCATAGTTCATAATTTAAGATTACAGAAGTATGAATACATCAAAATTACAGTTTCTCAATCATCCTCTGAAAATTCATCTTCTCCGTTTGCCTCCTCCTCCTCTTCCTCCTCATCGTCACTAGCATCTCCTTCGTCTTCCCCTTCGGATACTGTACCTCTTCTACACAAGTAGATATTGAATGGGGAACTTCTGCTGAGTCGACATCAACTGTATTAGGTACATGAGGCAGCTCGTCCTCCTGATAAGCCACTTCGTCGACGTCGTAGGTATTTCTGGCTTTAGTCTTGCATACTGCCCACCAGTCGCACCTCATTGTTCCCCGTCTAGGATATGTTGTAAAATATACGAGTTGAGCTTGACTTGCTAGGATAAATGGTTCGTATCCTTGGTATCGACGATAGTAGTTAATATCTACAAGACCATGTTTGTCAATTTTCTATCCTTGATCTTGTATGGGATCGAACCAATCAACTTTGAACAACACGATCTTGGTAGGCTCTATGCCATAGTTGTACGTCAATTCCACGATCTCACGTAAGACGCCATAGAAATCATTGCCTGGAGTGACATCTTTGTAGTTTGTAGATTTGATACACAAGCAACTGTTTTTTTGTGGAATCAAGATCCAGGAAGCTATCTCTGATGACAGCATTTGTTGACTTGAACTTAAACCCATTCACGCAATAACTTGGCCATACTTTGACGGCATAAATTGGTCCCTTGGCAAGAGTTCTAATAAATTCATTCTCAAGAATGACGTCCGGACGATCGACCTAAACACGAAAAGATATAAAATTAAGTTTAATGTTAAGTTATTTCTTGTGCAGTTGTGAATGGAGGAAGATTCTAACTAGCTTCTTACGTACATATGCAGTCAACCAAGACGGAAAATGAAGTCTCATTTCTTCTTCTACTTCTTCATCTGCAATGTATGGTCTACTTGACCTCACCTCATCATTAAATTTGCTGAAAACCAATAAATATCGGGATATACTCGTTAAATTATAATAACGGAATCAACAAATAGATGACTTGAATGTTGAAGATTTTCACTTACCACTCTAGCTTTTCCACTTCATCCTCCTCGCAGTTGAGTAATATATATAATTGGGCCGCCTTTAGTTCCTCATCATTCAAATATCTCTTTTTCAGTTTTCCTGAAGGCTTTCCAAGAGCATTGAAGACTTTCAATAATGCATCATTATATTCTATATCTCCATCGTCGTTCCTCGGAGCTCTTGTTCTATTTGTAGCAATATAAGGCTTGAAATACATTGAACAGAAGTTTGTAATCTCCTCAAGGACATAGGCTTCACAAATAGAACCCTCGACCCGTGCCTTATTTTTCACCTTCCTCTTCAGGTGGTTTAGATGGTGCTCGAACGGGTACATCCACCGATAACCGACGGGCCCACCAACACGTGCCTCATATGAAAGATGAATTGGCAAATGCTCCATAGAGTCAAAGAATCCAGGAGGGAACACATTTTCAAGCTTACACAATGTTACTGCAATATCCTTCTCCTGCTTTTCAAGCCGATCGACGAGCAACTTAGTAGAACAAAGATCTCTGAAGAATATGCTAAGCTCTGTCAGTGGATCCCAAACGACATGAGGTAAGAATTCTCGAAATGCAATCGGGATTAACCTTTCCATAAAAACGTGACAGTCGTGGCTCTTCATACCCTGGAGTTTGTTCTCCTTCGGGTCAACACATCTTCTCAAATTCGATACGTACCCGTCTGGAAATTTTAGGCCCTGGATCTACCTACAAAGTTTACCTTTGTCCTCCTTGTCCAGTGAGAAAATGGCCATGGGCTGCTTATACTTCTCACTGCCTTCCTTTATCAAATGCAACTCTGGACGTCTGCATATTTCTTCTAAGTCCAACCTGGCCTTGGGATTGTCTTTCGTCTTTTCCTTTACGTCCATCACAGTATTTATTATATTGTCAAATACATTCTTCTCGATATGCATGACATCCAGGTTATGTCTGAGCAGATAGTCACTCCAATATGGTAGGTCCCAGAATATACTCCTCTTCGTCCAGTTGTGAGCGCGGCCAAATCCATCACACTTGTACCCCGCTGTAGGCTCTTCAATAGCACTTGACAATTCTTTAACTTCTTCCCATATCGTGTCCCCAGACCACCGTGGCGGTGGACTGGACTTCTCCACCACGCAAGCACGAAAAGCATTCATATTCCTCCGGTACGGATGATCCTTTGGCAGGAACTGTCGATGACAATCAAAGAAGCACGGTTTTCCTCCGTGTTTCAAACGGAAAGCCTTAGTGCGATCCATGCAATACGGACATGCGAGACGACCATGGGTGCTCCAACCCGATAACATTCCATAGGCAGGGAAATCATTGATGGTCCACATTAGTGCGGCCCTCATCTGAAAGTTCTGCTTTCTGGAAACATCATATGTGGTTGCACCTACTTCCCACAACTGATTCAGCTCATCTACCAAGGGCTGTAAGTACACATCGATGTTCCTCTTCGGGTTCTTCGGACCTGGAATAATAACAGTTAGGAACATGTAAGGAGTCTTCATACATATCCAAGGCGGCAAGTTGTACGGAGTAACAATCACTGGCCAACAAGAATATTGTGAGCCCGAAAGTCCAAATGGGGTAAAATCGTCGGAGAAAAGCCCCAATCTGACATTACGCGGCTCCGAAGCAAAATCGGAATACACTCGATCAAAGTGCTTCCATGCTTCCCCGTCGGATGGATGATCCAGTACTCCATCTATTTGTTCCCGCTTGTGCCAACTCATATTATCAGCTGTCTCCTTTGCCATAAACAACCTCTACAACCGCGGCGTCAAAGGCAAATAGTGCATCGAATCTGTTGGCTTGCGTGCACCAGAAGTCTTTGTTATACTAGTTGCCTTGAAGCGATCGGCACCACAAAATCTGCAGGCGTCTTCATCCTTGTCGTCCTTATAGTACAACATGCATCCGTTGCGACATGCATCAATTTTTTCATATCCCATCCAGAGCGATCTCACCATTCTCTTGGATCGGTAGAAGTCTTTAGGTAACTTGCCACCCTCCGGCAATATATCTATAATTAACTCCAGGATTCGGTTGTAGCATTCTTGAGACATGTTAAAATCTGATTTTATGCTCAACAATCATGTAACCACCTCCAACGGTGAATGGTCATCACAACCAGGATATAAAGGAGTCCTTGCATTCTCCAGCAACTCCATGAACTTTGCAGCATTGGCATTCGGTGCCTCCTCAGCTGCATATTGATTGTTCGGATCGAAACTAGGCCCCGCAGCATCGAAAACCATGTTCGTCCACCCTTGGTCGTAATCAGCATGCTCGTGGACATCTACATAAGGCTCCACATAAGGCTCCGGCTCGGAGGCTAAAGACACAAGTTCTCCGTGTGCGGTCCACTGATAATAATTTGGCATGAAACCCCTCGAATACAAATGATATGTCACATCCACTTCCGAATGATATTTCAAGTTGCGACATCTCATACATGGACACTTAATTTTTGTACGGTCCATGTACTGAGGGAACGCTTTGGCAAACTGCAGGAACTGTTGCACACCCTGTATAAATTCATCCCGCACACGTACATGTCATCAGGATGACGATTGTACATCCACAAACGGTTCCGCAGATAGTAATTCATATCTATTTTAAGATAATTCTGCAAAGATTGACACAGATAATAATTCATCAGGATGACGATTGTATATCCATAAACGGTTCTGCATAATTGCCAAGTGTGGGGACGAATGGCTCAGAACACAACCCAAAATGCATTCTAGCATACATTAGTTTGAATCATCTATGTTCTGTACATATTGTGTAGTATATGTTCTTATCGAATCTAGTATCTGAAGGATGTAACAGAATCAAGATGAACCCACATAATGTAATACTAAGACATTATCTACTACTAAAAGATGTAGTGATAGGTTGTCGTATCATCATTGCCGAGGGATGGGGGTCGGAGGACAGTCAACTTTATCTACGGCTACATAGTTTATGCCTCGCCAGTCGAATGGCTGCAGAGACTATGTCCTGATCACGATGTCGTACCATAGATTATCTACTACTAATTAAGACTTTCAACTAAGCAGTCAAAGGGTACTGAACAGAAAGTCTAATTATAAGACTTTCAACTAAGCAGCGTTGTAGGATTTAAAATATGGTATTCAGGATTAGTATCCATCCTTCGTGACATAGCTGACTCTGCCAAAACCTGACCAACATATCCTACACTAATCATTCCATATTTCAGTAATGTCAGTGAGCTAAATCATACTCAACTGTCGAGAATACTTAGGAGAAAACTCATTCACAGGATTAGTATCCATCCTTCGTGACATAGCTGAAATTTTACAGAACTCGATAATAATTATTAGTCAATTTATTCATCATTTTAAAATCGTGAAAAAGCCCAAAAAAAACTCCAAGTATCAGTAAATAGGGCTCGAACCCTAAATTAGAATTCGAATCCAAGCAAAACATCAAATTGACAGTTGATATGCCTAAAAAACTCCCAGTATCAGTATATAGGTGTCACACTGTGAGTCTCGTGTCCACACTGTGGGACACGACGTGTCCAAACCAACAAAATAGGTGTCACACGAACTAGAAGCGAGTCCACTGTGAGTCTCGTGTCCACACAGTGGGACACGACGTGTCCAAACCAACAAAATAGGTATCACACGAACTAGAAGTGAGTCCACTGTGAGTCTCGTGTCCATAAAGTGGGACACGACGTGTCCACACAGTGGGACACGACGTGTCCAAACCAATAAAATAGGTGTCACACGAACTAGAAGCGAGTCTACTGTGAGTCTCGTGTCCACACAGTGGGACACGACGTGTCCAAACCAAAAAAATAGGTGTCACACAAACTAGAAGCGAGTCCACTGTGAGTCTCGTGTCCACACAGTAGGACACGACGTATCCAAACCAACAAAATAGGTATCACACGAACTAGAAGCGAGTCCACTGTGAGTCTCGTCTCCCCGGCAGCGAGTCCACGCTCTCGTGGACACGAACTACAAGCGAGAGAGAGAGCTAGAAGACGAGGAGAAACTGGGAAGCGGGGGAGAGAGTTACCTGAGGAGGAGCGACCTGAGGAAGGAGGAGGAGGGGGAGGAGAAGGAGGAGGGAGATCGTCGGAGGAGCGCCGCGGAGGAGGAGGCCGGAGGAGGGAAATCGTCGGAGGGGCGTCGCGGAGGAGGAGGGCACGAAATATTTGGGGGAAAATTTTGTGAAAGATCGAAAAGCGAAACCCTTGCTATATGAAACTATTAGCGACGTTATTCTAGAACGTCGCTAAATGTCGCTGGTATTTATGAAACGACGACGCTACTTAAATTGCGTCGCTACATGTCGCTACATCAGCGACGTATACCAACGAACTTGCGACGCCTATTCTCATTTAACAAATTGCAGCCGCTAGACGTCGCTATTAGTCGCAGTCAGCGACAAACAGCGACGTCTTGTATAAACGTCGCTAAAACCCCAAAAAATAGCGACGTTTTTCTTTGGAGTCGCTAAATACGTCGCTGATATGACTTATTTTGGTAGTGTATATTGCATACATTACATCTATTATTACATTACATTCATGCTTGCATTCATTCATCATTCATTTATTCTCTTGCACCACTATATGCACCATACATTACATACTATGGAACCTACATATTCATTACAAGCCATACTTATACATGCTTACATTAGATAGGATACCTACACCTCATACATCATTTATTAAACCATTTACTCATGATTGCATTCTCTATTTAATTACATAATGTATATACATTAACATGGGTTAAAATTAAATAGAACATTATATTACACACAAGGGTGCACAAAATGCATATGTCGAATAGTAACTCCTACTAATAATCAATACTGTACCATCTCAGCATGAATTAAAATTTAGGATTAAAGTATGTTATAGATCTATGTGTTAGCTTTCCGAAACTTCAAACGGATCGCGTTTTCGTTTCCGAAAACTCCCGGAATCGCGAAAACATCGAGAACGTGTTTGTCTTTCGTACAGCTGACACTCAAATAATTCTCTAGAAAGTTACAGAAAGAATTAGGTCTATTAATACATGTTTTTGGAAAGCTAACTTCAATACGCTTCTTTTAAAAAAAATGGAAGATTAAACCGAGCTTTGAGCTAGAAGTTATGACATTTCTAAGTTAGGGCTGAAATTAAAAACGTGGATAAAAATCATGACGGATTTGGGTAGTTTGAGACAAAAGAACACAAGTATATAACATAATATATCAAGAACTCACTCTCTACACTAATATATATATATATATATGAGATACTATAGAACACATATCCAATACAAAAATATGAGATTAAATATGTAATAATTCATTCATACATAACAACAACACATAGTGTGTCCAAATTTGGGATTTTCCCACATGGACACAACCACAACACAAAGGACACTCCTATGACCTCCAAATGGACACGAAATGGACACAAATGGAGATACAACCATGGGGGTCATTCTTATGGGTTCAAAATAGACCTATATGCATGAGGAAATGAAAAGGAGAAGGGATTTATACCTCTCGGTAGATCGAATCGAAAAAAAAAGCCTTCCCGGAGCGACACCGACACGTAGAGATTCCAAAAGGACACGAACGAGCTCCGAATCCTCCCAAACTTGGGTAGCTTCCTCCTTGGCTAGAATGGAGAAGGAAAGAAGAAGATTTGGTGACGAAATGGAAGAATTTGGTGGAGAAATTGCTAGGGATTGCTCTTTAGGAATTTGGGGAAGAACAAGAGAGAGAGTGTGGATGAGAATAATGAAATGAACTTGAGCCTATCCTCTCCCAAAGTGGCTGGCCATATGGGGCTATTTGTCCTATTATGGTAAGGTCCAAAATGCCCCCACTAACCTATTCTATGAGTATTAGGAAAGGGCTAATTGGTTGGGGCTAAATTAGTCATTCTAAAGTCTCTAATCACACTAACCTTATCCATAATAATTAGTCTAACCTCTAACTAAAATATTTCTATCATGTAGACTAAAATTAATATCATGTGGGCTATGCCTAACTAGTGTGTGGGTCCCACTAGAGTCAAACTACCCCCCGGGTCCCCGTCTCAAGTCGGATTGAGTTGAAATTCGAATCCGACTCAAATAACCACAAAACAATATCATAAATAATAAAATAATATCAAAATAATTCAAAGAGGTCAAATGCAAAAATATTCTTAGACCAAAAATGATATTAAAATATCATAATCACATGGTTAGGCTCTAGGTCAAACAGTTTCTAGGGTTTCACTAGCAAAACGTCAAAACTACAAGTCATTGATTTAAATAATTTTAAAATAATTTAAAATCACCAAAAATTATATCATGAATTAAATATCATTATTAAAATAATTATAAACACGAAATTTTAAAATTATCCTCATTTGAAAAACTGGGTGCTACAAGTCCAACCGAGCCAACTCTAAGCTAAACTAGTCCAACTTGGTCAAACTAGCCATTTCTAAGTTGTATAAGTCAAGTTTTAGGATATTAGTCTATATATACTAGTATAAACTCTCCCTCCTCTCCAAATACCTGGTACTAGTTAACCCTCCCCCTTTCTCCCATTAGACACACACATACATATACATGATGTATACAACCACACCATAGTTCCCAGGTTCTTTTAACCTAACTTGCCAGTTGGTACTAACCTCAATAGAACAAACACTCTCACAGCTCAAAATACTAACACATGCTCACGCCTTACTCTTGTGACACTCCCTTTCAAACACAAACACACACCTATATGTTCTCTTACACATGTTGCCATGTTACCTATAAAAATAGGAAACCCTTGTTGTCTAAAGTAAGACACAATGTACAAAGAGAACCATACTGTAGAACTCACACTTTAAGACAATAGATGAAGGAAGACTTGTATGGAGGATCGATAGGGTTGAGCAATGTCATTTTATCCTACAAAGAGAACCATACTGTAGAACTCATACTGTAGAACTCACACTTTAACACAATTCTACAAAGAGTTGTCATAGGGTGTTGAGCGATGTCATTTTATTCTTTTCTTCTTCTTCTTCTTGGGATTTTTGAGTATTGGATCTTGAGACATATATAGCTAGAAATTACGAAGAATGGAGTACCATACTTCAACAAATAGATGTTGACTAATTGGTTCATATACTTGTTGTCTAAAATAAGTGTAGGAATGTTGCAAGGTAAAACAATGTATCAAACACTATATCGAAACCCAAACCCAATATGCAAATCCAAATTAATACGAAAATACACAAGTGTATGTAGGGGATTAAGTGTACAGAGGTGAAATACATATATATGCATGCTTGGGGGTGTCCACGTGTCCAACAAATGGACATAAAGTGTCCAAAACCTCACGAACACACTGTATCAGAGAACACATGGTCGTAACGTGTCTCCGTGTCCATTTTGGATACGAAAAACACCTCAATTAGGGTTAGGGTTTACCTTCGGTCTCCTCACGGTGGTGGAAGAGGAGGAGGAGGACAAGTTCGGTGGTGGAGGAGGAGGGGATTAAGTGTACAGAGGTAAAATACATATATATGCAAGCTTGGGGGTGTCCATATGTCCAACAAATGGACACAAAGTGTCCAAAACCTCACGAACACACTGTATCAGTGAACACATGGTCGTAATGTGTCTCCGTGTCCATTTTGGACACGAAAAATACCTCAATTAGGGTTAGGGTTTACCTTCAGTCTCCTCGCGGTGGTGGAAGAGGAGGATCTCGCGGTGGAGGAAGAGAAGGGGCTCGCGGTGGAGGAGGAGGAGGAGAAGGAGAAGGGGCTCGCCGGAGGGAGGAGAAGGAGCTTGCGGTGGAGGAGGAGGATGAGCGGCGCCGGAGGGAAGGGGGTCGGGCTGTCGTCGAGGTCGGGGGAAGAGGGGCGGGAACAAAAAATTTGGGGAGAGGGAGAAATGAAAATTGGAACCGAGGAAACCCTATTTAGCAGAAATTAGCGACGCCCGAAATACGTCGCAAAGCGTCGGTATTAGTTTAATATTCGGCGACGTTATAGACTTTGCGACGCTAAACGTCGCTGAACTGATAAAACTAGCGACGTTTTCTGACAAATCAACGATGTTGATTTTTATTAGACTATAGGTAGTCGCAATATGTCGTTGTATGTCGCTACCAGCGACGTATTGTGACGCTTAAATTTTGCGTCGCTAAAACCAAAAATATTGGCGACGTTTTAAGTTGGCGTCGCTAATTACGTCGCTGATATGACTTATTTTGGTAGTGCTAATCCTCATTCAACACAACCCACACACACACACAACTCTCACATTTAGCTCACTTATATGCTCTAGAATGGGAATTTTAATGGGGTATAAATAAGAGCTATAGTGGGGGCTAATAGAGCTGCAAAGATGGGGGTTTTATGGGGTCATGGTGGCTGCCCCACTGCTACTGCAGCTGCTGCATATTGTAGCTCTTGTTGCTGTTGCACATTGATGCAGTCCCCTGTGGGGACTGCTTCTCCTACTGCTGTAGTATGTCCCCTGTGGGGACTGCACAGCTGCTGTTGTGCCTATGGCAGCACAGATTCTCGCCTTCCCTTCTTCTCCACACACTCCACACTAACTCTTCTCTCTCTCTCTCTCTCTCTCTCTCTCTCTCTATATATATATATATATATATATATATATATATATATATATATATATATTAATGTGGTGTGTGTCTATGTATACACCCACACCCACAATCTATATATATATATATCTATTCACACTCATCCCATATATACATAGACACACACCACATATATATATATATATATATATATATATATATATATATATATATATATATATATTAATGTGTATATATGGGAGCGGATCAAAAGCTCCCTCTTAAAAAATCCCTAAAAATTCTCTCACTCTTAATCATCCGTTTAATGTTAATATTAATATTAACGTTAAAATTTTTGGGCTGGCAGGACTTTTCGTTCACATTGGCCAATAGAATTATCTCACTAACTAGTATCTACCACACCTAACCTACCTTAGATTCAAAAATCAAAGGTTTGGTTACACTAATGATTTTTGAAGTATCCACTGCACCATGCAATTTTTGGCAGCTCTACCACTAATAATATTGTGAAAAGCAACTTGGTCTCTAATAGGAATAGTAAGAGTACTGTTCCATGCATTAACACTAGGTTCTTTGTGAATGATGATTACACATCTGTAGTTGGAATGAAATGTGTTCTTGAGTTGCTGTCTGAACATATTGATTTGTTTAATTTTTCAGGCAAGATTACTTTTCTGAGGTACAAGCAGCGTTAGCAAGAAGGAATTATAATGCCCCTTATGTTGTGAGTCAAACTGAATGAATGGACAGATGCGCCTGCTCGGGTCCAAAACAAATTTGTGTTTTTACTCCCATTCTTCAAATTTTGCTCTACTTTTAAATAAAAAATAACAGATGTGTATAGAAACTAAAATTGTTCAAAAAATGTAAAGATGTGGCTGCTGGGATTCGAGCCCAGGTCTCCACGGCCACAACGTGGAATTCTAACCACTAAACTACAGCCACATTAGTGACTACTTTTAGATCTGACATATATTTCATATATAGCATGTAGCCAGAAATTTTATATTTCCTACAATCCTCTCCTTGAATTATTTACTTGGGAGAAAAATCCCAATGAATATATAAAAATTTCGGGAATATATATTTAATAATAAAATATAATTTTTTTTAACGATTATTAAATATTTAAAAATTACTTTTGATGGTTAGAGTTCTAAGAAGTACTCATTAATGTGGCTGTAGTTTAGTGGTTAGAATTCCACGTTGTGGCCGTGGAGACCTGGGCTCGAATCCCAGCAGCCACAGTCCTTTTATGTAATTTTTTTTTTCATATATGGGATGTGTACATTCAATTTTTTCATATAACGAGAAAAACTACTTTTTGCGCAATTTTTTCATATTAAGATGAATTTTTATGGGTAATTAACTTTTGGGTTTAAATTTGTCATATCATCTGTCATGTCAGACGACACATAATATTATTTAATATGTCACGTCAGCTGTCACATAAGGAGAAATGATTTAAAGGTACAAATAGTATTACTATGTTTACTGTGCGCAATGTTCCCGTGGTTTGGGATTATCTGCAGTTAACCCACAAAATCTTTTTGACATTGTTAGGTTTCTCATTTTGAAGCTTATATGATATTTGTAATTCTTGTAGAGTGAAACTATATAAAGACTATTAGTGAGTGCACTTGTTGTCTTTCAGAAATCATGATGACTTCTTTATTTCTGACCTTCAGGCTAATTTTTTTTTTTTATCCCATTGGTCATTTATATGGATGCTCCTTGAACAATTCTTTTGGTTAGTTGTGTATATAGACTAGATATTTTAATTTTTCACAAAAGAATGTTATTATAGCTTGATGTGAATTTCAACTACACTAAGGGGGCGTTTGGTACGCGGTATTTTTTTTTATTTCCGAGAAAATTTAAGATGGGAATCTATTACCACGTTTGTTTGGCTTATAAAAAATTTATTTCCGGAAATTATAAATATCCGGGTAAATAGTTTACCCACAAAACATGGAAATTCTATCCCTTGAGAATAGGTGGGTATTTTTTTTTGCCCGGAAAAAAAAAAATTGTCTAAATTTTTTTTCTTCTTTTTTGATCAATTTTGATTAGTTTTGAACATTTTTTTTCTTTTTTGTCGTTTTATCGTTTTTTGTCATTTTTGTCGTTTTTACCAATTTTTTGTCGTTTTAAGCAATTTTTTGTCGTTTTTACCCATTTTTTGTCTTTTTTTGTCACTTTTTGATTATTTTGTCGTTTTTATCGCTTTTTTTGTCATTTTTTGTCGTTTTTTACCAATTTTTTGTCGTTTTAAGCAATTTTTTGTCGTTTTTACCCATTTTTTGATTATTTTTTTGTCGTTTTTATCGCTTTTTTGTCATTTTTTGTCGTTTTTACCAATTTTTTGTCGTTTTTTAAGCAATTTTTTGTCGTTTTTTACCCATTTTTTGTCTTTTTTTTGATTTTTTTTTGTCGTTTTTATCGTTTTTTTTGTCATTTTTTTGTCGTCTTTACCCATTTTTTGTCGTTTTAAGCTATTTTTTGTCGTTTTACCCATTTTTTTTGTCTTTTTTTTGTCACTTTTTGATTATTTTTTGTCATTTTTATCCAATTTTTGTCCTTTTTGTCGTTTTTTTTTGTAAATTTTTGTCGTTTTAAGCGATTTTTTGTCGTTTTTGTAGGTTTTTTTTTTTTTTTCGCTTTTTGGTCATTTTTACTGATTTTATGTCGTTTTTATCATTTTGTCGCTTTTTCCGTTTTTTTTTTGTCGTTTTTGTCGCTTTTTGGTTATTTTTTTGTCGTTTTAACCGATTTTGTGTCCTTTTTTGTCATTTTTATCGATTATTTTTCATTTTTGTCGCTTTTTGGTTTTTTTTGTCGTTTTAACCGATTTTTTTGTTATTTTTAACCCATTTTTTATCGTTTTTAACCGATTTTTTTGTCGTTTTAACCGATTGTTTTTGTTTTTGTCGTTTTTGCCGTATTTTGGTTTTTTTTGTCGTTTTTATCGATTTTATGTCGTTTTTGTCGTATTTTGGTTATTTTTGTCGTTTTTACTCTTTTTTGTTATTTTTTGTCGTTTATACATTTTTTGTCGCTTTTTGGTCATTTTTGTCGTTTTAACCGATTTTTCGTCGTTTTTCATCGTTTTTGTCGTTTTTTGTTATTTTATCGTTTTTACCGATTTTTTGTCGTTTTTACCATTTTTTTCGTTTTTTACCTATTTTTTATCCTTTTTACCGGTTTTTTTTATATTTGTTCATTTTTTTTTCGTTATTATTATTTTTTATTTTTTTTCCGGAAATATTTATATTGTCACCAAACATGGGAATGTAATTTTTCCGGGAATTTAATTCCTTGAAATTTGATTCCCGAAAATATAGAACTCCCGGCTATATAGTATTCCGCATACCAAACGTCCCCTAAGAAGTTTGTTTTCTAGGTCACACGTCTTCCTCTTGGCGGTACTGTAATATAAAAGATCTATGATGGAAGCATATTGATCAGAACTAATAGAACATGACCAAATTAGGTTGGATTTTCCTTTAGGTCTATGTGTGACTTGTGGGGCATAATTTTGATTGCCAATGAGTATTGATATTATAAACTTATAATAATTCATGAATGCAACTTACCATGTAGTATTACACTTCAATGCTTGGGAAAGTTGTAAAATTGCTTATTTCTGACGATAAATTCTTATGTACATGCATAATGACTAGAGCTGAAAATCGAACGAACGAGCTCGAACAAACTGTGTTTGAACTTGATTTGAGTAAACTATCGAACGAGCTTTATTCGAGTCGAGCTCAAGATCGAGCTCAAAAATGATGTTTGAACTCGGTTTGGTTATAGACTCGAAACGATTGAACTTGACTCGATTTAGTTCTCGAGCTCGGACGAGCCCGAGCCAAGACTGAACCAAAGCCACATTAAAGTTGTTGTACGGTTACTCTCAAATCTTAAAGATTTTTTTTGTTGAATTAATTATGCTTTTTACATCACAAATTTACCATCATATAAATAACAAAAAAAGAGTAAATTTTCTACGAGAAAATTTATCAACATCCATAAAAACATATATCATATAATAGAAAAAGTCATAATATGAGAAACCGAGCCGAATTCGAGCCAGTTCGCGAACAAGACCGAGTCGAACAACCTATGGTCGAACTCGGTTCGAACACCACTTCGAACAAAAAAAATCGACCGAGCTCGGCATCGAGGACGCGAGCCGAACACGAACGAATTGTTTGAATCGTTTTACAGCCCTAATAATGACAAAGTGCTTGTAACCCGATCAATACAAATATAAGTACTTAGCTTTGTCAAAATGAGGAGTTACCAGTGGGTATTGGCACCTCGGTCTGTATTAAAAAAAAAATTGAAGACCACTTCTGCTAGTAGAAGCAGAATTATGTTTTTTTTTACATCTTTCCATGCACCTAAATTCTAAGGGCTAGTTTGGAAAAGTGCTATTTTTCCAGTGTAAGTTAAACATTTAAAGTAGGTTTCTTGTTCATCACTGGGTGGCGCGTTTTTATATGCATAATGGACGTTTGATAAATAAGAAAATTGTGAAGGTTTACATATATGATCTTTTGTCATAAGGAACATAGTCTTCTTGTTGTCTGCTCATCTTATGTTTACTTCAGACCATACATGTAAGAATCATTGTATGAATGATGTCCCCTCAATACCAATTGTATAAAATTTTCTGTTGTTTGCACCTTTTCCCTCACAGTAGAATCTTTGTTAGGGTTTACTTTTAAAAAGTCAATACTTTTGTTGCAAACATTATTGTGTAGCTTTTACATTATTACTTGTCTTCCTAATTAACTATTCCTAATTAACTATTTCCTAGTTAAAAGGTTTCCTACGGATGCGATTGTACCTTTTCGAGAAAGGTTAAAAATTCTTGGTCGTGTGGCAAATATGGAAGATCTTACCTTGAAAAACCAGTGCTTTCTCGTCCTCAACATGAATTTTACTTGGTAAGTTAGGGTTTTGTTTCTTTACCTCATATTGATGATATGCTGAGTAAGTTCCTTGGTCTAAATGTATCCTAAGAATCATACCTTCAAGTTCACTAATGACTTACATTTGAGGAAAGTTGATACAATGGAAGTAGTTGGAAACCAAATTGGACACCGAAACAGTGCACACGCATGATTAGCCACTTCCAAACGATTGCTCACCCATTTTCTATGGTTTTATATATCCATTTTATCATGGTGAAACCATAAAACCTCAATTGAATATCTGTATCAAAACTTAATGTATCTTCTCCATAATTAAAAGGTTCATATATTTTGTTTGAAGAAAAAGGTCTGGTATAAGATCAAATGTCGAAAATGTCTTAAGATGGCATGGTTGGATGTGTACATGGTGGTGACTGTCAGTTTCATGTGCAGGCACATCTCTATAATGCAAGGAATATATATATTAAGATCCAGAAGAAAGAAAGATGATTTTGAACTCAAAATTAAGAAATAAAGATTCAGCTTTAGTCTTTAGATTGGGCAAATATAATCCTCTTGGAAGCAGATGGAAACTAAATCCGTACCACCTGTTCACTTCACACAAATTTTAACAATTAACAAATCAAAGACTTCTAGTTAGCAGATATTCAATTGGGTATATGTAGAGAGAATGGTACCATTCTTTAATGTTATAAAAATTAACTTAGGAAGGAAAGCTCTGCTAGAAATTAAGCTTATAAGATATATTGCCACAAAATATGAGAACTAGGTTGCATCTCAAGGCTTGCTTCTTCTTTTTTCCAAGTAAGGTTTTTATTTTTAAACACTTCATAAATGATCGGCTAAAAAATCTCACAAAACCGGTAAAAATATCATTGCCAATCAGACCCTAAAACTCATGAACACAGAACACCTCATGAAATCCAGCTCAGAGCTGAATTAATTAACTAGTCCATAAATCAATATTGTTAATCAACATATGAAGGTTAATTAAATCAGTCCCACAAGTTGTTTGAGACTTTTCGAAGAAGTTGGAATATTAACCTTCAAAATTATTTTCAAAAAGCAACAATAACCCAAAACAAGGGTTGATTTTGAATTTTTTTGGGTCATGTTTGCATTTTCTGTATTTATTGGAATCAATCCTAAAAGTTGTTTATTAAAAACAACTTATACATACAAGTCACGTGAAGTTCACGTGCGTGACACGTACCAAAAATTCAAAAAGCAGTCCTAAAGTTGTTTATCAAAACAACTTATACGTGCTAGTCATGTGAAGTTCACGTGGTGAGTGGCACGTACTAGAAATTATTTATCATGTTTTTTTTTCTGTGCTTATTGGAATTTGAAATTATTTATCGTATTTTTTTTCTGTATTTATTGGAATCGATCCTAAAAGTTGTTTATTAAAAACAACTTATACATACTAGTTCACGTGTGTGGCATGTACCAAAAATTTGATAAGAATTTAAAATTACTGAAAATTGCTGAGAAACCCAATTTCGGGGTGGGCTTTTATGAAATGCCCACCCGCTGCATAAGTTTTATGAAATACCCAGAATTAAGTATTTTCACGTTAAATATTCCAAGATTCCCTTTTAGATGCCACCCGCTGGGAAATGCTATTTTTATAATACCGAAACTACCCCTCCGCGCGAATTGGTCATCTATATGTATTTGAATTCAAAAAACTCAGATCTGGATTGCGATTTTCGTCTTCTTCTTCACGGAAAATCTGAATTCCATTGCTCTCATATTCAGCAGAGATTGCAAAAATCGTTCGTAGTTCGGTGTGTTTTTCTTCAGTCGAACTCAGATCATCGCTCGTCATCATCATCACCATCATCATCATCTTCATCGTGGAGACATTTGAAGTTTTTCGACGATTAGGTCAATTGTGGAGAGAAGATATTTCTTCTTCTTTTCCATAAGAATTATCATCGTTTTGAAAGAAGAACGAAACTCTTTATTCATGAAAAAACTAAATTAACGTTTTAACACTGTAAATGACCATTCTCCGTGTAAACTAACACGGAGAATCCGTTTTATTTAAAACGGAGAATGCCGTTCTCCGTGTTTCTAACACGGAGAATGACCATTCTTCTGCGTTTTAACACTGGAATGACCATTCTCCGTTTTATTTAACACGGAGAATGACATTCTCCGTTTTATTTAACACGAAGAATGACATTCTCCGTGTTTCTAATACGGAGAATGGTCATTCTCTTGCGTTTTAACACTGGTATGACCATTCTCCGTGATAAATTACACGGAGAATGGCATTCTCCGTGTAAATTAAGACGGAGAATGGTCATTCTCCGTTTAATTTAGCACGGAGAATGGCCATTCTCCGTTTTATTTAACACGAAGAATGACATTCTCCGTTTTATTTAACACGGAGAATGGCATTCTCCGTGTTTCTAACACGGAGAATGGTCATTCTCCTGCGTTTTAACACTGGAATGACCATTCTCCGTGTAAATTAAGACGGAAAATGTCATTCTCCGTGTTACTAACACGGAGAATGGTCATTCTCCGTGTAAATTAAGACGGAGAATGCCATTCTCCGTGTTACTAATACGGAGAATGACCACCCTCATGCGAAAATTAACATTTTTCGTGTTCTAAACGGAGAATGGCCATTCTCCTGCATTTTATGGTCAGCTGAAACTTTGGAGGGCCATAACTTTTGACTGGGAGGTCGAAACGAGGTCCCGTTTGTCGCAAAATGAGCATATCGTCGAGGAGACTGAAAGTAACAGCTTCACAGTTAAACGGCCTTCCGAAATTTTAGAATCGCAAAAAAATGATGTTTGGACCTCCATTTTAGCACTTTTGCCGTTCGTTCCGGTCTTTCCGAAATTTTTCGACGAGTTTTTAAAGATTTTTGAGGAGAAAACCTAGATTCGAAAGTGAGCAGCGTATGGAAGAAGATGGAGTATTGAAACGTTTTTTTTAAGATCAGTTTTGTGGGTGTTTCCAATAAATTAAAAGGAAGGGCAAAAGGGTCATTTGGAACCCGCTTTGGATAAGTTTCTCTAATTCTGGGCACGCGATGAAAGTTTTTTTAGCGGTGGGTTTTACATAAAACTTTTTTAGTTTTTGGGCATTTCATAAATCTTCCCTATTATATTAAAATATTTTAAATTTGATTTCTTATAGATATGTTTTTATATTTTTGGATATGTATTTTGTTAGATAATATCATGTACTTAATTTAAATATAATTTAAATATTGAATATAGTTTAAGATTTACTATATGTTCACGCAGTTAGAAGAATTTAGAATTTTTGTATATTTTTTTAATTAATTGAGAAGATACATACATACGTAGTTAGAAAAAAAAAAAAATTGTTTTTTGTTTTTTGATTTTTTTTTTTATTAATTATGTGAGAATACATACATGCTCATAAGAAGTTTATTGCAAAAGAAAAAAACAAAAGGGACTTCTTCTTTAACCCCTCTGGCCCTAACTAAAACCCTAGCCTCCCTCTCCTCTCTAAATTCGTTCGGCCGGAAATCCATCATCAATGGCGCGATTCAAGAACGTGAGTTCCTCCTCCTTCTCTCTCCCTTAACCCTAATTATATTCTTCCTGCTTCTGACCAATAACGTGCTTCTTCTTCTCCGTTCTCTCTGATTCAGAAGAAGAGGAACTACGGAGCGAAGCCGTCGGCGGTGGCGACGAAGAAGAAGGACCCGGCGTTGGCGAGGGTGGATCCAGTCACCGGCGAGAAGGTCCCCCGCAGCTTCGTCTTCTCGAGGGAGAAGCTCCCCGGCCCGCTCAAGCACCTCCAGATGGACCTCCGCAAGCTCATGCTCCCCCACACCGCCCTCAAACTCAAGGTGAAAACTCCCATCTTGCGCCGTCCGTGTCGTGGTCGTGTCCGTGCAACATAGGAGTCACCCAAGACTTCGTCCAAAATCTCTTAAATTAGTTGTTTGGTAGAGAAAGATGGGAGCTTTCGAGGACTCATAAGTAATCCGAGTAGAAGAGGCCTAGTTCAGTTTACCTATTGTCGAGAATCAAGGCTATACCTCCATTTTAAGTTAACCGAAGATCTTATGTTTGTTCATTTTCAAAATGGAGAACATAATCTGAAATCGGTAAGGCATATAACATCATCTCCAACCATTGGAGGGGTGGGGTGGGAGGAGGAGAAGAAATTGGAGGCGTGGAAATAGGTCGTGGAGTTCCGAACTTGCGGTGGTTATTGTCTATTAGGGCTCCGATATAGGGGTGGAGATCTGGTCGATAGAGATGTAGTTGGAGCAGATATATTGTCTGTGTAGATTTGGTAGTCAACGGCCTCGGAGTTGTGACTGCGGCTTCCGGATCTGGGTGACGAGCACCGGTGATAGAATATGAAGAAGGGGCGACTAGAATCCTCCTCTAATGTGGACCGGGTAGAGAGAGAAGAATGTAGGATTGCCTTATTCTTTTCAGTCTCGAGCTCCAGCTTGGTAGAGTTTTGAAAATAAAACAACAAGATACCAAAATGAACATTATTCCCTTCTTGAGCACCTGAGAAATATGTTATGCTAAACTGTAAAAATGGAATGGACTGTTGGGCAGAAAGTTCGGATATCTAAATGGTGCAAAATATAGGAATAGTTAATTTTTGACAAAGCTTGTTAAGGTTTCACGAGCCAACGACAGTGGAAGACTTTAAATTTGGGTACCTGAGGCGAATTTTAAAACTAGTGCCCTCAAAGCTTAATATAATTTTCTTTTCCATCGACGATGATACAAAATACTACTATCAACACAAAATTCAAGAAATAAAACAATAAACAAAATATAATATCAAAAATAATACATGTCATAATGAAACATTAATAAAATTAAAGATGATTCAATCCAAAAAAATAATATTGATGCTCCACACAAATAAATAAAAAAAGCTAACGATGTACGGAATAGTTCATAATCATAATAATAAAAAGAAGAGAAAAGAAAACCTTTGACGGAAGGGTAAAGGAGATTGACAACTATGGAAGGGTAAAGGAGATTGAGAGCTTCAGAGTGTTAGAGCGATGGAATGGGAGAGAAATGTGACATCAACTGTACAAATAAATTCTTTAGAGCGTTGGACTATCACAACTACATATTGTTAGAGCGTCAGACTCTTGGTATTCTAGTATATGACTTTTATATATCCTATAACGGAAAAAAAAAATTATGTTGAATAAACGATTAGAACGACAGTCTCAAGACAAGTTCGTGGTTTATGACTAGCGTTTTATCCTTTCTTCCTAATTAGATATGTAAGTTTAGAAGAAGAAATGTAAGAAGCAATTCAGTTTTCTTCTATATTCTTTAATGAAAGGGGAAAAACTAGAATATATAGGGAGATATGGCAACAGATCTCGTCGTTGAATCCCTTGATTCAAGTAACAAAAAATTAGCAATCTTGATTCTGTTACAACAGAAAAGTAACAGTACAACCTTGATTTTGTTAAAACAGAAAACAGAGAAACAATATCTGAAACTAATCCCTAGAGATCAGGAACTAATTTTCTGTTTCTCCTCCTAACTATCCGACACCCCCCCTCAAGTTGGTGCGTAAATATCTATATGCCCAACTTGCCGACGACAAACTCATACTTAGGTTGTGCATACTATATACACAGTTTGAGACTTCAACGTCATTTGAATGAAGTATTCAGTCAAAAAATCTCCTAATAATATCACTTAATTGCTATGTTGCACGTACACGAATACAACACGATATAGTAAAGACAGGCGACGTGGATACAACACCTCTTTAGCTGTCATAGTATATTTTGGTGTATACAATACGTGTATGACACGGCCCACATTTTGTCGAGTGTCTGTACTTCCTAGCTTATTTGACATAGACAACTGGAGAAAAAACAAGAAAGTCGATGAGAGAGAACGATATATAAAGAGAGAAGGAGACAACGAGAGAGACCGAGAGTCAGACTTGCATGCTGGCGCCTAGAAGTGGATGTCGGAGATGGGGATAAGAATTGATGGGTTAGGTTAGACGCAAAAAGGAAAGGAAATCAAGAGAACAAATCAGAAAGGCTATTATTCCTTTCCTCTTCTTTGATATCTTTAAATTATTAATAACATTTGTACCTTAAATTTATTGGGCTTGAGCCATGTTCCAAATAAAAAACAATTGGCATTGGTCGGGTCACATTCAGGTGAAGGCGTGTCGAAACGGCCGCCCAAGGCAGCAAGGTGGCAGAGCATCTGAAATGCCTAGGGGCGAGATGAGGGCCTTTAATAACACACTCCTGATTCTAGAGTGCCGAGGAATGTTTTCTTAACTTCCTTCCCCTGTGGTGGTGTCAGTTTTTCCTAAATCAATTGGGTCCGTTCATTCACTGACTTTCTTCTGTACCTTGTTTTTTCATTTTGCTATTTCTACAAATACTCACCGGCTTGTTTCTAAGTTTCTTGCTAACGCACACCAGGAGCATGTGACACCTAGGCATGGAGAGCTTAGTTATGAACTGGTTTTATTACTCTTCCTTGTGCTATCTTGTTTGATAGAAGGTTCACAGTATCGGTATCGGTATCGGAATCGGTATCGGACTATTCCTATGAGTATTGATATCGGCGATATCGGTAGTATCGGCGGTTTCGGATCGGAGTTTCGGATTTTTTGGTATCGGAAAACAAATAATTATTAATAAATTATTTACATTTAAAAATATATATTTTATACATTTAGGCATAATTTTAAGTATTTTCATTGTTATTTCTTAGTAGTTTTGAAATTAAATGAAATAGTAGTCACTCTTACCGATTGGTTTACATACAATAGATTGATTTTCTTTTTTTTACATGCTTTTACAACCTTATTATGCTTTTAACTCTTGCTGATTTGTCTTCTTCGTTTAATTTTCTTTGCCGAATTGACCGGAAAAGAGACCCCCAATGTTGGTATCGATCAGTATCGGGTATCGGTCGGTATCGGATCGGGACATGCCAAACTGTATCGGTATCGGCCGATACTTTAAACCTTAACATGGCAGATGAAGGATGCATTGTCAGTTTGATACTCTGCCATTTCAAAAAAAAAAAAAAATCTGCAAAACAATAATGCATGTTTTATATCTATCTATTGAATACTAATTTCATCTTTGAAGAATCTAATTTGCTGACATGTTTGTGTATTGGCTATGGCAGGAGAAGAAACGGAATAATCTGAAGGACTTTCAGAATGTTGCGGGGCCTCTGGGTGTCACTCATTTTCTAATACTGTCTAATCCGAAGAGTGTGCCCCATCTACGTGTTGCAAGGACACCTCAAGGTCCAACTCTTAGCTTCGAAATACGTGATTATGCGCTAGCAACTGACGTGGCTCGATCCCAGACTCGCCCAAGATGTCCTAGAGAACTTTTCAATAACTCTCCCTTGGTGAGATTATGTCATATTTATCATGTAACAATTATGTCTGTAATATGAAATCTTTCATTGCAGATATCAAATTTTGACTTCCTGTTCTGGGTTATTGAATTTCTTTTGATTGTCATAATATTTGAAAGTCCTTCCAAACTTCTGTTTTGTTGATTCCTTTCCCGTATGGCAGATTGTTCTTTCTGGCTTTGGCAGTGGAGGTGAACACTTGAAGCTCGCAACAATTATGTTTCAGAATATATTTCCAGCCATCGATATTAATACTGTTAGTACTCAAAAACTTTCATTTCTGCTATGATTTATGGCTTCTGGTTCCTTGAGCCATTTGATTCTTCTCAAGATGTCATAACTCTTCCTATATACTATTGTTTCGGAGATGCAGGTCAAGCTTTCATCATGTCAGAGGATTGTGTTGTTGAACTACAATGCTGAGTCGAAGCTTATTGATTTTAGGCACTATTCCATAAGGTTACAGCCTGTCGGCGTCTCTCGAAGGATTAGAAAATTTGTGCAGGACCATAAAGCCCCAAACATGGAGAAATTTCAAGATGTGAGCGACTTCGTTACTGGGTAAGAACTGATTTCATGTGGCACCAATATAATATATTATATTTAGATACTGCTCCAACATCCTAGGATCTCAATGGAAAACCCTTTTAATAGATTACGAGGTGACAATGAGCGCTCGTTTAAGTCTAGTTTGCAGTATCGGCCGATACTGATACAATTTGGCATGTCCCGATCCAATACCGACCGATACCTGATACTGACTGATACCGACATTGGGGTGTCTCTTTTTCAGTCGATTTGACAAAAAATATGGGACAAAAAAACCAATCAACAAGGGTGTAAAAGTATAGTAAGGTTGTAAAAGAAGAAAATTTATCTATCGAATGTAAACCAATCGGCAAAGGTGACTACTATTCATTCAATTTCAAGACTACTAAGAAAAAACATTGGAAATATTTAAAATTATGCCTAAATGTATAAAGTATATTTTCTAAAATGTTAATAATTTATTAACAATTATTTTTTTCCCGATACCAAAAGAATCCGATACTCCGATCCGAAACCGCCGATATTGTCGATACCGCCGATCCCAATACTCATAGGAATGGTCCAATACCGATTCCGGTACCGATACTTCAAACCTTACCTTTTACGGGGTATACTGAAGTTCAAATCTAGGACATAATGATATGCTCAAAATAGGTGCTGTATCCATGTGGGCCACAACACTGACTTGTCAACATAGGCATGGAAAATCAAAAATCAACTTTGCGTGCGCATCCAGGTTATGCCATGTTCGTGTCAGTGCAAATTTATGGGCTTTTGATTGCAGTGGTTGTAATTGAGCTCCAAGTTATGCAATGGCTATTTCTTTACTCTGGTAGTTTAAACAAACTCGGTATTAAATCATGTCAACATAGTCATAAAATCTTAGATTCATTTTTTCTTTGTGCCTGTTCTTCTAGTATTTTCCGTGATTATGTGGTTATTTTATTTCTCATTAAAAAGTGACCCAACTTCGTCAATCCGAAGACCAATGAGGTCCTTACCATAACCTTGTTGATGTTGACAATCTCGTCTTGTCGTTCCTTCTGATGCAAATTTAAGTGGAATATGGTTGCCAGAAATGTAGTTTCATTGAAGCTGGAAAAAAATATTGAAATAAAATCACTTATATTTTCAGCAATAAATAAAAAAAATCAAATTCTAGCAACATATTACTTTCTAGCATGATAAAAGTAATTTTGACGATCGTTCGTAAACTACATCACCAAATTTCTATTTCCAGCAATGGAAGACAAGTTCCAGCAGATAAAGCTTCAATCACAACACCACTTCGACCCCAATACGACCCGACGTCATGAATTGTGAGGATTGAAACTAATATTTTGGGGTTACGCTTGGATCAACCTGTACTATGATGATTGATAACGATATAGCAATAAAGGAAAGAAGAATTATTAGTATTAAAGGAGTGGTGGAGAAGAGTTTAAAGCATAGTTCGCAGTATTGGCCAATACCGATATGGTTTGGCATGTCTCGATCCGATACCGACCGTACCCAATACTGACCGATACCGACGTTGGGGATCTCTTTTCCGGTCAATTCGGCAAAAAAATTGAACGAAAAAGATCATTCAACAATGGTGTAAAAGCATAGTAAGGTTGTAAAAACATGTAAAAGAAGAAAACTTATCTATCACATTTAAACCAATCGGCAAGGGAGACTATTATTTTATTCAATTTCAAAACTGATAAGAAACACACTGGAAATACTTAAAATTATGCCTAAATATATAAAATATATTTTCTCAAATGTTAATAATTATTTGTTTTCCGATACCGAAAAATCCGATACTCCGATCCGAAACCACTGATACTGCCGATACCTCTGATACTGATACTCATAGGAATGGTCCGATACCGTTCTGATACCGATACTGCGAACCTCTTTAAAGTTTATTAGGAGGAAGGTCTATAGAACCAAAGAACAAATAGAGCTCTCTTCAAGGCAATGGCTGTTGATTCTGTTGTTTTTTCTACTTCAACCTATACAAAGCCGGCAACTGATGGCCTACTTATTGGTTTGGATACCTCAGTTGATCAGTCAATTTGGGTCTGACTAGCAGTTAATATGATCAACGATGGTTCTTCTAGTAAGTTAAACAAGTTCATCTTTTTTTTTTTTTGGCATATATGTCGCTTAGATCTATCATATCTTAAATAAATCCCGAAAAATCTTGTTAATTGCTTAGAAGAACCCCAAATCATTGTCAATTGATTTTTGAGACCCTCTAATTCTAGGCAGCCAAAAAGAGTCCAATCCTAGATAAAATAGACTGATTTACCCTCTTCCTCACCTGCTGCTCATAAGAAGCAAGCTTACCTGCAGGATGGGTGGGGAGAGCGAGAGAGGAGGGTGAGTGAGGAGGAAGAAGGTTGGGGAGGGGATGAAAGTGTTCAAAAATACTTTATGTTGCACTTAACGGAATTGTCCCATTCTTCAATAGAAGTTAAAGGGGGGCTCATAACTCAAATTGTTTGTGATATGGGAGTCTTCTTTGCGATTGACAATATTTGGGCAACGGTTTAAAAATATGGTGGACTTAAGGGACTTGTATGCAGAAAAATCCTTTAACAAGAGTTTGACATGGTCAAACCAACACCATATATAGGCACTACATGCACTAATTCAACGTTATGACCCATGTCATTAAGGGATTCCTAGTGATATTACCATAAAATATACAAGGTATATCGGTGCCTATCTCAGTGTGAAACATGTCCATCTTAGGGAACACTCTGGTACTTTTTTCTTCAAATTTAGTTTCTAACTTATGGAGTCCTTAGATGACATTTTTTTCCTACTAGTTCTCATCCACATACATGTAAAAAATGCCTAACCCAAGGTTCTGAGCCACTTTGACACAGGACAAGACCGAAAGACCCTATGTATATGGACTTACAATGAATTAATGGAATATGGGAGAAAAGCTTTGGATGTGAACAAGTATTATAGCAGTAAATTGATAAATACTCTAACAAGAAACTGCAGAATTAAACAAATGCATTACAATCAAGTTTCAGGATCAAATTTACTACAGGAAATTCTGCACTTGACTTGGTCGGATATCTGGTTGAACGTCAAACAATGTGTAAAGACAGTGGTATGTGAAGACAAACACCACCACCACAACAATATAGAGAAATATGAACTTGGGGAGAAAGATAATGAGAGATAAAATTTAGGGTTGGCTCTCCCAAAGCAACTCTTAATCCTCATTCTCTCTAATAATGAAATAACTTGATTACAATCTTTTTGATGCCATAGACGGCTGGGGCGAGTCGTCTGACATTAACGGATCGGGACGGGTCCTATTTTCAAAATAAACGGGACCCCGGCCCGACCCGTTTCTAGGGATATCTAATTTTTTTTATCAATTTCTGGAATTTTTTGCTATTATAGTCTATAGATAATAGAGCATGTAATTATTTAGTAAACAAATTCTACTGTTTTGTTCTTATAGATAATAAAACATATGTATATATTTATTATTATAATTTCTGAATTCTTTTACTTTCTTTTTGGGACCCGTTTGGATCCGCGGGTCGGCCCGGTTCGGACCCGTTTCAAACGGGTCGAGTCCGGTCTGGTTCTAATAATTTTTGGACCCGTCCCGTCCCGCCTCGTCAACTAACGGATTCAGTCGAGGTCCATCAAATTTGGTCCTGGTCCGACCCGTGTCCAGCCCTACTCTCAACTATGTGCTACTCATCGGTCTCCAACGAAGGTCTACCTTCTAGCATGCAGTGCACAAGGTAACCTATCACATCTTGTGGAAGCAAGATCATGCTAAGTAATGTGCTTATTATCGAAGGGTCCATACTTCGATTTTAGCTTACCTGAACTGTTGACCAGTGATGATAGCCAACTTTATAAGTGTCTGTCTCGACTTGGAATTTTAGAGAAAGTAAATAGAAAGACACTTTCTCATGTACCCTCCACGTTTTTTGTCAATAACTAGTTAACAACCCATGCGCCACTTATTATACTCTTATTTCCATCCAAAGAGAAATTTTGATAAACTTAGTTATTCCTAATGCATCCTAACTCTAATTGTATAATAAAGTATCCAATTGAAGAATAAGAAAATAAATGCTGCCCGCTCACTCTTTTTTGATAGATATATGCTGGTGCCTGTTGCCAAATGGAGCCTTAATATATACCTAATTGGAACTGGGTTTTGTTTAGGTGGGAAATTAATGGGAGAATCATGACTTCATGACAATTTTAGATGCGTTAGAGTGCAAGCTTTTGGAAAGCAATCAATGAAGTTGAAACTAAGCCTCTGTTTGGTATGCTTTTTCAACTCATGTTTTGAGTTTAAACTAAAAATCTCCTAAAAAGGTGTTTGGCAGCTACCCCCACTTTTTTGTTTTCCATTTTTTTAGAAATTTACGTTTAAACAGAGTTTTGAGAGTGGAGCTAAAAAGTTGTTTTTACAAAAAAAATTCTCACACTCCACATAGTTGTCATCTCTCCCCCCCCCCCCCCCCCCCCCCTCTCTTTACATTTTCCAACAATTTCTCCTCCGTCTTAGCAGAAGAGAACCCAAAGCCCTCTCCGCCACTCCTCCCTCCTCCCCGCCGCTACTCCTCTATACCACTTCTACTACTACTCTCGTCCCCGCTCCTCTCCCCCTCCTCCAGTGCTTGAGGGAAGTGAGCTTACCGATGTCGGAGGGTACCGGGTCGGAGAGGCTGTTCACGACGAGGTCAAGGTGGCAGAGCATGGGGAGGGAGACGTTGAACGGTAGTGGGGTGCGCAGGGACACCCGATGGTATGGTGCGCAAGGCTTTGGTTCTCTCTTTCTCTTTTCCTGCACCGCCGACCTTCACGTGTTGATCCACAGTGGTAGCAACGCGGTCGGCTACAGCGAGGATGCAGAGGGTGGTGGTGGTCACCACAAGCAACGTCGAAGTTGACAAGGAAGAGGAAGTCGAAGTCGACGAGGACACGGAGGGTGGAGGTCTCCGCCAGCAACGCCTCCTGGCGGTCGTGGTCAGCCTCACCTATTCAACCCTGCAGACAGTTCTCACAACCGGCCTCATCGTCGTCCGCAGACCTAGCGGCCGGAGTACCCCTCGTCGTCGTCCCCGACCATGTCGTCCTATGAGGAGCTCCAAAAGTTCGAATCCCTCAGTGAAGCTCGACTCTGCGGAGGGTTGTCTTCGTCATCTGTGGCGAGTTTGAGGCGCCCTTCGCCTGAAGGCTCCAGTGATCGTCGGTTCTTTTCCAAACCGAGGAGTCTCTCCGAGACAAGATCACCGCTGAATCTCGATGGACACGGTGATGGACAAGTCATATCTGGATACAAAAGATTTGGAAAAAAAATTATTTTCTTAAAAAAATGTACTAAACAGAATTTGAACTTTTGTTTCTTAAAATAATTTTCCAGATGAAAGTAACCAAACACAGTCAGAATTTTTAAACACAGAAAACAACTTTATAACTTACTTTCAGAAAACTGTTTTTAGAACCAAATTTCAGAAAACGTATCCAAACTGACCCTAAGTATGGGAAGATAAATTTCTATAAAGAGGTAGTTAGGTTACATTGCATTAGTTGCCATGGTACCTGATATTCCATAATAATTCTTTAAAAATTGGAACAATTGTTTGCATCTGTCACAATTAAATAGCGAAGCCATGAGGCATCCACGTATTATATTATTCTTTGCCATCAAGACACAAATTTGGATAAACTTAAGTTATTCATAATGCATTCAAATTCTACTTGTCGAATAACGTATCTATTTGAAGGAAAATAACGTAAAAAAATTTGGCCCAATGACTCTTTGGTAGATGTATGTTTCTTCTCGAAAACTCGCAAAGGTACTCTATCATAAGCCCTTTCTAAATCGTAAAAAACTATATTTAGATCCATCGTCCCTCTTCTTCTCTCTAAAATTTTCCGTTAATCTTCCTAGTTCCTTTTGTTAACGATCAAAGGAAAATTCATTTACTGTTGTCATCACTTTTACAGGCCTGGTTATGGATCTGAGAGTGAAGTTGATGAAGAAGCAGCAACTGTGAATCTGACGAGTGATCTTGGTAGATTAAACCGTGCCTCTACTAAAAGTGCTGTCAAACTCCAGGAGATTGGACCCAGGATGACCCTCCGATTGGTTAAAATCGAGGAAGGGTTATGCTCTGGAGGTGTCATATTCAGTGAATATGGTAAGTTCATGTTTTATTCCCTCTTTCTATACAAATTTTCCTCCTTATTCATTGCTAGAATTAATGAATCCTATGTTGTTATACTAGTCCAAATCCTGGCAGTTTTATAGTAAAACCATTTCAGGGATTTGTGCTCTTTTTGCCACTTATGTTTTCACTTTAGGTTACTTGTTACGCTTCTTTCTTTTTCTGTAGCTTGGTTATCTGAGAATTTCAACTAGATGATGCTTTTGCTCAGTTAGTTAGAAATCATGCTAGTGTCAACAAATTGAGGAGTTATCATTTACTCTTCCTGTTCTCTATGTACAGCAATATGTCACTTGATATTTCATGTCCTGTAGTTTTAATTTACTTCCTCGAAGCTGTTAATAATTGGTGCAGAATCATGTCAATTTTCTTGATTGTGTATTTACATGCTTTTGATGGGAGGGATGGTAGCAATATGATGTATGAACATGTCAGCACTAATCTGTGGGCAGAATCATGTGACAGGAGAAAGATGGAAATACTTTGTTCAACTGAACAATCGCTTCTACAAGCGGCTTTCGAAACCAGTCCATTAACAGTATTTCTAATCACATAGTATATATACATCTCATGCACTTGAGGATAAGTTATAGGAACCTTGCCACTGCCACCCATAACACTGGCTTGATTGCCATGTGCAGTCTACATGGAGAGTTATTGTCCCAAAGGTCAATAGGCTCTCACTATTCACGGACACAAAGTTGGCTACTCTTCAACTTCTCAGCAATTGAGAATATAAAACGATTGTTGATTAGAAAAAAAAATCATTGTCTTGTACTTACCTTTGACATTTCTCATGGAAGCCGGACTCACAGTTTGGCATTCACCTCCCTTTCTATCACTGGAAAATGGGTTTTTGGTGTGATTGGCCCATTTGTAGCTGTTTACCATAGTAACAACAATGGGCGCGGCTATCCGCACCCCATGTCCTACTAAACGCATCCTATTAAAAAATAATAATAATAATAATTGAAATTCCTATCCTCCCCCTCCCCTCTCCCTCCCCCTCCCCTCCTCCCTCTCGGAGTTGGCAACGATGGTGGTGGTTCGGGTCGTGGCTGAAGGAGCGGTTGCGGGTCGGGAGGAGGGTCGGTTTCGGCGAGGAGGAGGAGGGAGAGGTCGGAGAGGGACTTCCTGGAGCGGTGGAGCCGGCCGGTGTGGAGGGCGGGAAGGAGGATGTCGAGGTGGGCGGAGCACTGCCGGGAGCAGTGGCGGACGCAGTCGAGGCCGTCGCGGACGGCGTTGAGGAGGTCGAGGGCCTTGACGGAGCGGTCAAGGAAGTCGGAGAAGAGGAGGCTGAGGGGAGGGGGGGTCTGTGGGTTGGCGCAGAGGAGGAGGGCGGTGAAGTCGTCGAGGAGGAGGATGAAGGAGCGGAGGAGCTTACCGATCCAAGAGACGGAGAGGAAGGAGGTGGCGGAGGCGGAGGGGAGGAGGGAGGAGGGAGGAGGGAGGAGGCCTGGCGGTCGAAGGAGAGGATGGGGTCGGAGTCGTGGCTCCATGGACCTGCTGCTCGGAGCGGGGTCGGAGGAGGAGGGAGGAGGAGGGGAGGGGGGGTCGTCGGAGGAAGGGAAGGGGGGTCGGAGGATAGGAACTTCCAATTTTTTTTTTTGGTGGTGTGTGCTTAGTAGGTCATGGGGTGCAAATAGCCGCACCCAACAACAATATATAATGCAATATTCTGTTCTCGTAGTAACCATCATATATAATGTGACTGTAGTTGTTAAAAATCATTATGTTCGTAATAGAATACTTGATGTATTAGGAAGCCTCTCGAACTTTGTTTGATTATTAATTAGGAAGCTTCTGATATTTTATCTTTTTCCTGTCAGTTTGTTCCTACGATTAAATTTTGACTTGATAGAAATAACTATTTGACTGCACATAAAAGTAATGTGAGTACCCTCCACTAAATCCTATGCCTTCAGTAAAAATATATATGATTTTAAAGAAGAGCACTCTGTATTTTTATTACATATCATAACCCCAAAATAAATTCTCTTTCCTCCATTCTTGCTCTCTTGGTTGGAAAAGAGGGAAGAGTGTGAGAGCAATAGAGAGGTGGTGCAATTTTCTCTCTGGGGTGAGGTTGGATGCGGGAATTTGAGAGGTAGAGAAGCATTGTGATCATCTTGCTCATAAACTAAAATAGTTATGTATAGTGAAGTACCATATATATTAATCACTATATTGTTCTCTAGTAAACTTGACCACATTTTTGAAGTTTCACCGAACTGACAAATCTCACTCCCTCACAAGGAAAAGAAGCAAGTGAAGCAAATGATGGAGATGACAAAGACGATGAAGATTAAATCTTCTTACCTGCATTTTTCGAAGATCGGAGGCATATAACCATGGTGGATGTTGCCGTAGCTAAGTACATGACGAGGCAATATGGCTTGTTAGTTTCTAGAAACTTATAATTATAATTTTTGTTAGAGGATATGAATGAATATGATGTATTAATCAAAATGGAGTAGTGTCCATTGCGGAGGAATTTTCTGATGTAAAAGGAATGAGGAGCTCATCGTAGTCTTGATAAATCAAATCCATTATTTGTGGGACGAGTGACTACACAAATATTCTAAAAAGCATATGCTTGAACCCTTGGTATCAGAAGATGATGTTTTCTCTGTTGCCGCGCCTGTGGAGAATTTCTGGACAAGGTTACCTGCTGATCCATCCAACTATCAATAGATCAATCTTATGCAGGTTCTGAAGGTGGTTACTGATTATATCAATGTTCTTCCGTTTCTGATCACTATTCATAGTAGCCTGAGCAATAGTTTTTGAATGATGAACTTGTTATTGATGTATGCTACAATGCTATGCATTATGAAGACTACACGTTTATGTGCCTGTAGAATTTGTAGATTGGGGAACCTGCCATTGATTCCAACTGCAGCTAAGTTGTTGCCTGAACCGATGATCTGTCGATAATAAAATTCTTATAGACGAGACTCTAATGCAAGACGAGTTTTGTACTTGCACAGTTTCATTGAGGCCTCTGGTCGCTTTCATTTCTCGTGACATTTGCACGGTACATACTCCGTTATGACCATGGAGATGGTGTCGATAACACGAAAAGCGCCTGCCTTTCAAATGCCGATCATAGGCGGTTGAAAAACACCCCCAACATAATCTCAGCAGCCTATTGAGAACGATGTTCCCATGAATAAATGTAAATTTTTCTCGGAGTGACCCCAATTTTGAGGGTCTTCTTTTTAATGTAAAGGATTACCAAAATTTTGACAGTTCGGAAGACAGGTTTCTTTGTGAGAGAAGTGTTGTAAAGGACTACCAAAATTTTGACAGTTCTGAAGCCAGATTTCTTTGTGAGAGGAGTGCTAAAAATGTGCCACCACTGGAAAAAAAATTGCAGTGTCTTTAACAAGTGTATTGTATGATGGATAATCAAACTTTGCTTCGATTAACAGTTTTATTTTATTTAGATCTTTTTTATTAGGATTAGTTTACGTATTGTTGGGATTATAATTTGTTTCAATTGGATTAAGTTTTTTTAAAGTCTATAAATAAGAGCCTTAACCTCTCATAAAGATATTGAATTATTTTATAAAAGTTAATTTTAGGACTAATTAGCATTTAGATTATGAATTTTATACCAATTAAAAAGTTTAGAACTTGGATTTATATTTATTTTATTATACTTTATTTTCATCATGTATTGATTGTTACTCTTCTAGTTATGTTTAGAATATAGTAAAGCAGAAAAAGAAATAAATATATTAATCTTCCTATGAATATTACAAATCTTATTTCTATTTCAAAAATAATTACGTTGATCACTTTTCTGCTTTATAATTTTATAATATATGGAGATATGTAAGTTTTTATATAAAATATAAACTATATGAGTGGTCAGTAAGTATTAGTAATTTCTATAATAAATGTAAAAATATATAAGAATAGTTAAGGTAAATTTCCAAAAGGAAAATCTTCCATTTGGACTTGTCAGAGATGTAAAATGCAAGCACTAATTATCCCTTAATTTTAGAAGAGATTTGTCCTTCCTAGCTCTATCTGGTTTCTAGGACTTCGCCCAAATTCCCATTTCCCATCCATAGTCACGTGACTTCCTTCCTTCCTCCCCGCTCGCTCACATGCTCCCCCCATGTGCTTCCCCGTTTCCAATTCAAACTCCACTTACTTCCCAGTTTCCATTCCCACTTCCCCCACACTTTCTCTTCTCCCAAAATACAAAATAAAGAAAACGACAAAACGATATTTAAGTCAAAAGGCCTCTCAACTCGTCCCCAACTCACATTCCAAAACAAGAAACCCAAAACTCTCTCCCTCTCCATCTCCAATGGAAGCTATGAACCGCGGCGGAGGGGGCGGGGGCGGCGGCGGAGGAGCTCCCCACGGGGTCCTGCTGGCGCTGGTGGTGGCGGCGGTGGTCGGAGCGCCGTTCCTGCTGGGCGACGGGGGGGAGGCGCTGACGGAGGCGTTCTCGGAGATGCTGAGCCCGGCGGGGATGCTGCTGCTCCCCGTGAGCCTCCTGCTGCTGATAAAGTTCCTGTCCTCCGAGAGGGGCAACGCCCTCTCCGACGTCTTCTCCTTCGGCGGCCCCGACTCCATCCACCGCCTCGGCGGCTCCCCGCTCGGCGTCGCCCTCATGCTGCTGCTGCTCCTCCTCCTCCTCTACAACAAGTTCTCCATCTTTGGCGGGGACGACGACGACGAATAGATGGATCCGGATTAATGTCTTCTTTCTCTTTTCCTTTTTTTGCTCTCTCTTTTGATTTTTGTTTTTTTCGCTTTTTGGCTAATATAGCATTTAGACCCTCCATTTTGTACCTGACATGTAGAATTGAAAAGTTTGGATCGCGAATTTTTATTTTTCATTATACCCTCATTTTCAGCTGTGTTGTATGTTCGGGATATAATGAAAAAAAAAAAAGGAAAACCAAAATAAAAATTCAATATCCAAATTTTGGCTTAAACTCAATTTGATATAAAATTCAAGGTCTAAATGATAATTACTTCTTCTTTTTTTTCCATGTATACGTATTTATCTACGTTCTTTCCACTTTGGGTTGTGGTGAGATGGATACTTCAGTGTGGTGGAGGATAGCTGGCTCTTGTAAATTATAATTAATAATTATTTGTTTTTGGATCTACACTTAAATCTCAGTTATCTGTTAATTTATCTGGAAAAAATTGCACTCTATTGGTAAGTTTGAAACAAGCATGGTCAGTCGTTTCTACATCCATCCTCCGATTTTAAATTTTCCGCTAGCTAACCATAGTGTAGCTTAGTGAGTATGAAACTCGGTTATAATATCGTCAAGCTATAAAATATATATATTTGTGAAAAAAGAAAAAAAAATTAGAATCCAATTTGTTTCGGATCAAAGCCGAAGGCCAGGTGGAGGCCCACCAACTGAGATCAAATGGTTGGAGTAATGTCGATTTGGGATCGCAAAGGGACAGAGAGAATAGAAACCATATCCGCCGGTAGTATTTAATTTTTTCTCTCTATTTCGGTCTCCGTCGAACAATATACTTTTCGTTTTGCTTCGGTTCCGTTAAACAATTTTTTATCTGAGTCTAAATTTTTTCACCCACCAAAACTAGAATATTTGTTAACCTTCCAACAAAAATTTGACATGTGTCAACAACTTCATTCAACGTAAACCACTTTGGAAGTGATTTTGTAAACATTCAAAGTGGTTTTGACTAAATAATTTGACACGTGTCAATCCTTAATTGGAAAGTGAACAAACATCCTAGTTTTGGCGGATGAACAAAAATGGACTATTTTTTTTTACCTACAATATAGCTTAAAAATATTTTTTTAATTAGAGAGATGCATGCGGCCCAAGTGGTCGGAGTTCGTGTCACGCTCCAGAACCAGAATACTGGAGAACGGGAGCGTACATAGCCAGCTACGTATATTGAAGTGCAACCAACCTCGCTATACGGTCACGACTGTCTAAATATATGAGGGTTTAACTACAATCCATCAGTCACCTATGGTCTTGAACAAGCCTATTGTCTCAATCTCAAGCAAGTAATAACACTTGCAAGATGTCAAAGCACCAAATATATAATAGCAAGGCGTCCCATACATTACATATTCGGATGATCATGAAGCTAGTCGTACAAAATGTCAGGACTAGCAAGAGTTTCAGTCATACATGATCAACCCTAGGATTTGTCAATCATGTTACAGCCCGTAGGCAGACAGTAAGTAAAGGTGCAATACGAGCTAACACGTGCCCGCCGGCTAAACGTCTCAAAAGAATAATTTTACAATAAAGTGGGAGAACAAAAAGAAACCCACTCGTTGCCAGGGTTACGCCTGGTGGTCACAATTTGGCTGGAAGACAGGTAGATCCTCTGGTGCTGCTCCGATATCTGGCCACACAAGACCAGCTGGGTCAGACCCCAGAAAGAGCAAGTGCCACAAAGGAGGCTTCACTTAGGAACTAAAATCAGCATAACACAATTGATATTTAAAGATAATAATTAAAGAACTGATAATAACAATAATAAATTGAGTACAAGGGAACCATTCAAGTAGCCAGACTGCAACCCTTAAACCAAACAAGGACCGAGGTTGCAGCCCTTCACCTGAATAGAAACCCGTCTCAAATACTATTAGTAAGGTAAACAAGACAATAAACGAAGAGAGGACACAGAACTGTTCCGGGAGCCAGTTACAACCCTTAAACCAATACCGAAATGAGGTGAATCAAAAATCAATTTCATACGAAATTTCGTGCTCTTGCTCATGGAACTATTAGTTTTCGAAAATAACAAGTTTTAGTAGATCAAAACCAAGAAAAATTCCATGAACTCATGAAACCCCAAAGTTATAATGTAGATCTAGAAGAATCTATCCATAAAAATCAAAAACTCCAAGTTTTAAAGAGGCTTATAATCATGTAAAGAAGAGAATGGAACAATAAAACTTGAGATCCATCATGAAGCAAGTTGCACTTGCCTAGGGCTCTTGGGTGTAGGTGGAGAGTAATGGTGAGGAAGAAGAAGAGTGAATGAGGAAAGAGAAAGAGTGTTGGGTTAATAAATGGGGATGGTGGTGGTAGGTAAGGGTTCTCCCCTTGGTTCATGATGAACCAATAAGCAACCCAAGCCCAACCAAGCCAACCCAAACAAGCCGAACCAAGCCAGGAGACAAGCAATACGAGCCAGATACGTACACGTATTCCAAAATACGTAATACGAACTATGGTCATCACAACTTTACCCACCTTAAAAGAATTTCGTCCTCGAAATTTAATTAAGAGGCTAGAGAGGCCAGGACAAGCTATATTCAAGCAATCTACCATGCAATCATTCATTTCAAGCAAGAAATTTAGAGCGTAAGGCATAAGAAAGACATTATACCTTACGAGTCAAACAGGTCGGGATATCGCGATCGGATATCATCCTCACGCTCCCACGTTGACTCACCCAAGGAGCGATGACCCCAAGCAACATGGACTAACTTGATAGTCTTGTTCTTGAGTATCTTCTCTCTTTGGTCCAATATGGATACGGGCCTTTCCTCATACGAAAGGTTGGTACCAACAACCAATTCCGAATGATCCAGGATGTGGCTCGGGTCCGGGATATACCATCGCAGTTGGGATACATGAAACACGTCATGCACCTCACTCAGGGACGACGAAAGAGCGAGACGATAGGACACATCTCCTACTCGCTCCAGAATATCGAACGACCCTATATACCGAGAACTGAGCTTTTCCCGTACGCCGAAACGAATGACGCCACGGTTAGGCGAAATCCTCAGAAATACATGGTCGTCGACAGAAAACTCGAGAGGGCGCCGATGAGAATCGGCCCAATGGCGCTGGCGATCTTGGGCAACTCGAAGATGATCCCTGACTCTTCTGACTACCTTAACTGTCTGAGCAATCATTTCCAGACCGAGCATCTGCCTCTCTCTAACATCATCCCATGCTAGCGGGGATCTGCACTTCCTGCCATACAGTGCCTCGAACGGTGCCATCGGGATACTGGCTTGGAAACTATTGTTGTACGAGAACTCCACCAGGTGCAGGTGATCTTCCCACGAACCACCGAAGTCGAGCGTACAAGATCTTAACATATCCTCAAGAGTCTGGATCGTGCGTTCCGACTGACCATCTGTCTGTGGGTGATATGCTGAGCTGAACTCATGTAGGCGAGTTCCCAAACTCTCTTGCAAGCTACGCCAAAAGTGCGACGTAAATCTTGAATCTCGGCCCGAGGTGATACTGACTGGTACACCGTGGAATCTGACAATCTGTCGGAGATACATCTCTGCTAGCTGAGCTGTCGACTGACCAACTCTGAATGGGAGAAAGTGAGCCACCTTCGTGAGCCTGTCAACTATAACCCAAATAGCATCTCTACTGGTCGAAGATCGAGGTAATCCAGTCACGAAATCCATGGTTATATGCTCTCACTTCCACTCTGGAATCGGCAAGGGCTGAAGAAGTCCAGCTGGCCTCTGATGTTCAGCCTTGACTTGTTGGCAAACCAAACACCGAGAGACAAACCGAGCTATCTCTCTCTTCATGCCATTCCACCAAAAGTGCTGACGGATATCTCGGTACATCTTCGTGCCACCGGGATGAATCGAATACTGAGAACTGTGAGCTTCGGTCATGACTTCCTGTCTGATATCTCCACTGGGTACACAAAGACGCTTACCATGTCGAAGTGTACTGTCTTCATGAATGCATAATTCTGGTCTTCGCCCTGCTACACATTCTGTCATAAGCCGCTGAAGCTTAGAATCGGAGGACTGAGCTATCTTGATTTTCTCAACTATACTGGACTGAACTTGCATGCTGGCCATCAATGCCACGCTGGTAGGAAGGACAACTTCTATACCCATCTTCTGAAGATCTGCTAACAACTCTGGTTTCGCTGTCAGAAAATAAACTCCGGCTCTCATGCTCAATGTATCCGCAACAACGTTGGCCTTCCCAGGATGGTACTGCAGGTTGACATCATAATCCACAAGCAGCTCTAGCCATCTCCTCTGACGCATGTTAATATCCTTCTGAGTGAACACATACTTCAGGCTCTTGTGATCGGTGAAAATCTCCATCCTATCTCCATACAAGTAGTGCCTCCAAAGCTTTAGCGCAAACACCACGGCTGCCAGCTCCAAGTCGTGGGTTGGGTAATTCCTCTCATGATCACGAAGTTATCGTGACGCATAAGCTATTACCTTCCCATGTTGCATCAAAACACATCCTAAACCTCGGCCTGAAGCATCACAATACACAGAGAATCCTCCGGTCCCATCTGGAAGTGTGAGAATGGGTGCCGTCATCAAGCCTCGCTTCAACTTCTCAAAAGAATCCTGACATTCTGCTGTCAAAGCAAACTGCACATCCTTGCGGGTTAACTGCGTCAGTGGCGCTGAAATCCGAGCAAAGTTTGAAACAAATCGCCGGTAGTAGCCGGCCAATCCAAGAAAACTGCGAACTTCTGCAACTGTGCTGGACACTGGCCACGTTTCGATAGCCACGATCTTCTGGGGATCCACTTCTACTCCTCCTTTGGTGATGATATGACCTAAGTACGAAATACGATCGAGCCAGAACTCGTATTTACTGAACATGGCATACAACTGGTGCTCTCGGAGAATCTGGAGGACAACTCTGAGATGCTGCTCATGCTCCGCTTCACTCTTGCTATAGACCAGGATGTCGTCTATGAACACAATCACGAACTGATCCAAATAAGGCATGAAGATGCGATTCATGAGGTCCATGAATGCAGCCGGCGCATTGGTTGCTCCAAATGGCATAACAAGAAACTCCCAATGCCCATATCTAGATCTGAATGTCGTCTTCGGGATGTCCTGCTCTCTGACTCTGATCTGGTGGTACCCTGACCGCAAATCTATCTTCGAGAATACTGCTGCTCCTCTGAGTTGATCAAACAAGTCATCTATTCTTGGGAGAGGATATATGTTCTTGATTGTCACTGAGTTCAAGGTACGATAGTCAACATATAATCTGGACGTACCATCCTTCTTTTTCAAAAGAAGCATCGGGGCTCCCCAAGGTGATCCACTTGCACGAATGAATCCCTTGGTCCGGAGTTCTTCAATCATCTTGTACAATATCTCCAATTCTGACGGCGCCATTCTGTAGACTCTCTCTGACACAGGTGCGGTCCCGGGGATCAAGTTTATGGTGAACTCGATCTCTCTCGCTCTGGCGGCATTCCTGGAAGCTCTTCTGGGAAAATATCTGGAAACTCCTCGACGATCCGGGGTAACTGCACTGCTGCCACTGCCATCCGCAATACTGGAGGAGGAGGTTCAACTTCGCCTCGGGAAAAGAAAAACTCCGGCTGGCCTGGGATGCTAAAAATAACCCTGCCAACATGGCAGTCTATCCTAGCATACTGGTCCCTCAACCAATCCATCCCTAAGACCACATCATAATCGGCCATCGGGAACTCTATCAATCTAGCGGGGAATTCTCTACCGTTAACTACGATCCGACACGAGAAAAATACTCTATCTACTCCCACAAGACCGTTACCAGTAAGTATATTGAGCCTTACTGATAATGACTCGGGCTCTAATCCTATCTGTGTCGCGAATTGTGCAGACATAAATGAATGCGATGCACCAGAGTCAAATAATACTGAAGCTGGAAAGGAGTTGACGAGAATAGTACCTGCCACCACTTCACCTGGCGCCACTCCTTCTTCTCCCATGGTTAAAGCCAACACTTGCCCTTGTCCCCTAGGTGCGGGTCCCCTCTGCTGGAAATTCCTCTGCCTGCTCTGGATCAGGGCTTGGGCTTGGGCATACTGCTGCGGTCTCTGCTGCTGGAATGCCTGGGCCTGCGTCGGCAATGGCCTCGGGAACGGGTACTGCAGCTGCTGCTGGACTGGTGCTGGTCCTCTAACTGAAGGACTAGAGAAAGGTGATGAACTTTCCCTGTTGGGGCAGTTTCCAACCCTGTGGTCCGGGGCACCACAAACCAAGCACAAACCCTGTGCTCTACGACACTTTGATACCACGTGCCCCAACTTCCCGCAGTGTGAACATCCCGCTGCGGAAGACTGCTTCTGCTTCTGCTGCTGATGCTGAGGGTGCATCGGGGTTGAATGCTGAACCGACGTCACTGAGACCGCCCGTCTCGGAGCTCCAATGGTCAAAGCCCTGGCCGTCGGGGCTGGTGCTGAAGACTGATTCATCTGGCTGTGGGATCACTTCTGACCTCCGGTCATATCCACGATTCTCTGGGATGTATACTCATGCCTCCTAGCTGCTCTCAGCACTGCATCAAAAGTCTGATGCTCAAACTGCTCCACTGCTAACAAGATCTCGAGGTGAAGCCCCTGCTGGAACCGCTGGGCTCTATCGAACTCGGTCGCTACCAAGGTGGGAGCAAACCGACTAAGCCTGGAAAACTCGGCCGCATATCCATCGACCGTCCTGCCCATCTGCTTCAAATTCATGAATCTCGTCTGTAGATCGTACCGAGCTACAACATCGAAGTACTTGGTCCGGAATCTCTCACGGAATAATGTCCAGGCAATAGGCGCCACCAATCCAACGGCCTGCGCCGCCCACCAGCTGCGGACTAGATCCAATAACTGCAGGCACACTACGGCCACCTTCTCATCCTCTGGGGTCTTCGCTGCCTCCAATATCACCTATGTATCCTGAAGCCACGCATCAGCAGCGATAGCATCTTCACTGCCATCGAAGAATGGAGGGTTCAGGCGCTTGAAACTGTTCGCTGCACTGTTCCCATGATGTCCACCTCTGCCTAGAGCATCTGCCACTGCCTGATGCAAGGCATCTCCTCGACGATCCTACGATGCAAACAATTCCCTGATAAGTCCAACCAAGGCTCCATCATCCTGCCTTGCGGGCTGGGCTGGCTGTACCGGAGGTTCTGGATCTCCGGGAGGCATGACCCGGGAGGCTGCTCCTGGGTGCTGGGCCTGATCTTCTGGTTGTTGCTGGTCCACGGGAGGTGCTTCGCCTTGCTGATCGGCAGGTCCAGAAACAATGCCGCTGAAAAAGACGACATAGGGAACAATAAGGAAGGACCAAGACAGATCAACGATACAAGCATGTGATCAGGTCGAGAATCTCATGGATTAGAAGATACGGGTAGAGATCAAGGGCGAGTGCTGATTGAGACATCTATCCGATAAACCCTCACATATCTTGATTTACAAGACCTGCATGGGCCACGACTTAAACCATGTCACGCCCCAGAACCAGAATACTGGAGAACGGGGGCGTAATAGCCAGCTACGTATATTGAAGTGCAACCCACCTCGCTATACGGTCACGACTGTCTAGATACATGAGGTTTAACTACAATTCATCAGTCACCTATGGTCTTGAACAAGCCTATTATCTCAATCTCAAACAAGTAATAACAATTACAAGATGTCAGAGCACCAAATATATAATAGTAAGGCGTCCCATACATTACATATTCGGATGATCATGAAGCTAGTCGTATAAAATGTCAGAACTAGCAAGAGTTTCAGTCATACATGATCAACCCTAGGATTTGTCAATCATGTTACAGCCCGTAGGCAGACAGTAAGTAAAGGTGCAATACGAGCTAACACGTGCCCGCCGGCTAAACGCCTCAAAAGAATAATTTTACAATAAAGTGGGAGAACAAAAAGAAACCCACTCGTTGCCAGGATTACGCCTGGTGGTCACCATCTGGCTGGAAGACATGTAGATCCTCTGGTGCTGCTCCGATATCTGGCCACATAAGACCAGCTGGGTCAGACCCCAGAAAGAGCAAGTGCCACAAAGGAGGCTTCACTTAGGAACTAAAACTAGCATAACACAATTGATATTTAAAGATAATAATTAAAGAACTGATAATAACAATAATAAATTGAGTACAAGGGAACCATTCAAGTAGCCAGACTACAACCCTTAAACCAAACAAGGACCGAGGTTGCAGCCCTTCACCTGATAGAAACCCGTCTCAAATACTATTAGTAAGGTAAACAAGACAATAAACGAAGAGAGGACACAGAACTGTTCCGGAAGCCAGGTTACAACCCTTAAACCGAACAAGGACCGGGGTTGTGACCCTTCGCCTGAACAGAACTGGACCTCTGATCTTTATTGTTGAGGCCAGCATAATAATCAGGTTATTGAAGTAAGATAAAATATGATGAGCATGGCATAGGAACAATAAGATAATAAACGAAGAGAGGACACAGAACTGCTCCGGGAGCCAGTTACAACCCTTAAAGCAAACAAGGACCGGGGTTGTAACCCTTCGCCTGAACAGAACTGGACCCCTGATCGTTATTGTTTAAGACAAGCATAATTAATCATGTCAGGTCATAATCTTGTACAGGATCAGGACAAGACTAAACAGGCTAGATTCTATACAATCAATCACAGCCAAGCAAAGATTACGGCTTGATACTTTAACTAACTAGGGTTATCACATGCCTAGTTACTAGCAAGATGCAATGAGATTATTTCTAACAGCCACAAGCCCTGCAGACCATCCGGTTATCCAGGTCGAATGTCCATTTATGAAGGATGCAACACGTGACTGGAAATGTGCCCTACTCGTCGGTAGGCTACAAGTCCGCTTAGTGCGCCCAGATAACGGGATTGCCTGTAGCTGGAAAATCTCTTCATGACTGTTGAATTATTCTAGTTTATTAGCCTTAGTCAATTGCAGTAGGTATCCCTGACCGTGATACTCAGGGATCCCATCCTAGACATGATGCAAGACGGTACTGATTTATTTATACAAACACAATCACCCACGGTGTCCAGGCCATTCAATCTTGTCATGACATGCTAGCCGTCGCAACAACATTCGATATATATATATCATGTCAAAGTTACTGTCAAGAGCGCGCCACGACGGGCCACTATCATGTCATGTCATTCGTCAAAAGTGTACCACAACGGGTCACCATCTTGTCATGGAACATATTTAAAATTTACATTTAACCTGGTATGAGCATATATGCAATAACTAAACATAAACAGGGTGCAAGAGCTGTGGAGGAATCATGTGGCTCAGGAGACAGGGGCATAACTTCCACATACGAACTCCAAATGAGGTGCTCCAAAGATATTCGGAGAGGCAAGACAAAGATCTAAAACTTTCATGTTTTAAATTTTTCAAAATTCTGACTAGAAAATAGCTAAACTTGACAAAAACAGTCATTATGTGCACTTTTTATGCCAAAAATTCAATTCTGCATAAAATACGCAAAAGAGAAGGGTTCCAGCATAAAAATTCACATTCTGGGTACTATCCAGCGTAAAATACGCAAATTCAGGGTTCCCTGCGTAAAATTTTACATTCTGGATACTATCCAGCGTAAAATAAGCAAATTCAGGGTTCCCTGCGTAAAATTTTACATTCTGGATACTATCCAGCGTAAAATACGCAATACCAGGGTTCCCTGCGTAAAAGTTTATATTCTGGATACTATCCAGCGTAAAATACGCAAATTCAGGGTTCCCTGCGTAAAATTTTACATTCTGGATACTATCCAGCGTAAAATACGCAATATCAGAGTTCCCTGCGTATAATTTTATATTCTGGATACTATCCAGCGTAAAATACACAATATCAGAGTTCCCTGCGTATAATTTTACATTCTGGATACTATCCAGCGTAAAATACGCAATATCAGGGTTCCCTGTGTAAAATTTTACTCAGCCGACATAAAAAATTTAGAAAACTTGTTTTTGCCATAAAAACTTTATTTTAACTCGAAATGAGGTGAATCAAAAACCAATTTCATACGAAATTTCGTGCGCTTGCTCATGGAACTATTAGTTTTCGAAAATAACAAGTTTTAGTAGATCAAAACCAAGAAAAATTCCATGAACTCATGAAACCCCAAAGTTATAATGTAGATCTAGAAAAATCTATCCATAAAAATTAAAAACTCCAAGTTCTAAAGAGGCTTATAATCATGTAAAGAAAAGTATGGAACAATAAAACTTGAGATCCATCATGAAGCAAGTTGCACTTGCCTAGGGCTCTTGGGTGTAGGTGGAGAGTAATGGTGAGGAAGAAGAAGAGTGAATGAGGAGAGAGAAAGAGTGTTGGGTTAATAAATGGGGATGATGGTGGTAGGTAAGGGTTCTCCCCTTGGTTCATGATGAACCAATAAGCAACCTAAGCCGAACCAAGCCAACCCAAACAAGCCGAACCAAGCCAGGAGACAAGCAATACGAGCCAGATACGTACACGTATTCCAAAATACGTAATACGAACTATGGTCATCACAGTTCGAGCCCCAGTGGAGGCGAGTTCGCCACAATTATCCATTGCTTATATATATATATATATATATATATATATATATATATATATATATATATATATATATATATATATATAGGGAGGGAGAGGGATCCACATCCTCTCACTTTTGCATCCCCCAAACATTCCCATATTAACACCCGTTGGATCTTGTTTAAGTCTTATAATCTTAACCATTGAAAAATCAACGGTTTAAGATTAGATAACTTAAAACAAGATCCAATAGATGTAAAACAGGGATGCTTGGGGGATGCAAAAATGGGAGGATGTGGATCCCTCCTCATATATATATATATATATATATATATATATATATATATATATATATATATATATATATATATGAGGTGGGCGCTTTAACGATCTCCTGGCCCTCTGGGGAGTTGCGTCCCATGGCCACCAGATCGTCGCAGCGGCCGCCACCTGGGTAATTTGGAAGAATCGCAACAAAGCGAGATACGAGGGTCACCAATATTCCGCCGAGCAGCTTATTTGGGAAATCCAAAGGCAATGTCGCAAAAGGAGCTCTCTGTGCTCCCACAGCCCTCAAGCGTTCTGGCAAACTTTCCTCAATTAGTTCTGGCAGGCGCGGTTGGCACCTGCCTTTTTGGTGGCTTTTTGCGTTTTGCTTTGTACTCCTTTTAGGCTTCGGCATTTTGAGCCTTGATTAATAAAGAGTGCTGGTTAAAAAAAAAATTATATATATATATATATATATATATATATATATATATATATATATATATATATATATATATATATATGAGGTGGGATCGGCTTCACCCCTATTTTGTTCACCCCCTTATCATCCGCATCTTAGCCGTTAGATTAGATTTAATAAATAGCTAAGATTAAATTAAATCTCTCTCCTAAAATTATAATAATGGACTAACCATAAATAACTCTCTCTCCCAAAAAAAACCCATCGTGCAAACACAAGAGAGAGAGAATAGAGAAACGAAGGAAAAAAAAATTCAAAGAATAGAGAAACGAAGGAAGAAAATTCCTCACCTTCTCCTCCGCTCCTCCTGTGCTCGCACGTGCTCGGCTTCCTCTTCCTTGTGGTCCTCGAGCACCTCCTCTTCTCCTCCTCATATTTCTCCATCACCTATTCTCCTCCAATCGAGAGAAGTACCCGACCGTAAGCACCTCCTCATCTTCCTTCTCCTTCGCGGAACGAGCAACCTTCGATTCAACACCTCCTCCTCTTCCTTCCCCTCTGTGGAACATTCACTCGGTAAGGGTATTTATCTGGCTCTTTATTATTTACAAATATTGGTGATTTGTCGACTGCAACATGTTTGAGAAATTGCGTATGAGATAGATGTATGCATATTTGGATGGTTGTTAACAAATACTTTCATATATTACTTCATATGTTTATATTACTTCTATATTTGAACTCCGCCGGATTTGTAGAGATTGTAGTGGATGCATGGAAGACGTGGGCTTGGAGTCATGCGTAGTAAAATTGGCATTACATCTATGCAATAAATTGTGTGAAAGGAGCTAATCGAGTAAAATACGAATCCGATCCAACCTCTCTATGTATATATAATATATAATTCACTCCGGAGCCGAGACAGAGAGACGGAGTGCAGAGCAGATCGGGGAGCGGCGAGCGGAGGGTTTCTTTGTTTATATAAAAATAAAATGTGCCCTTCTTTTTCATATATGTCCAATTTTTGCGATAAATAAATTTATTAATAACGATAACTTTCTTCCCACATTTTCAACAGATCTTCTAGTACATAATCCTTAGACTTAGACCTCCTCGAATGACCTAAAAAGTTAAATTAGATTTCATCACATTTTCCAGTAGAAAAAAATTTAAAAGATTCAAATGGCCAAAAATATAAAAGATTTAAATGACCGAATATTTAACAAATTTAAAATATTTAAAATATTTAAATATATGGATGGGTATTAGTCAGAGGTATTTGAATGAGTCTTACACTATTGGAATCTTCAGAAAAACATAATATATCTATATGACCGAAAATTTAAATGGCCGAAAATTTAGAAGATTTAAATTAGGTTGTTGCGTGTTCGAATCTTAAAATATTTAAATTAGGCTTGAAATTTATTTTAGAGAAGGTCAAAAATTTAAATGAACAATTTTTTAAAATAAACTAAATTAGGCTTCAAATTTTAAATGACTGAAAAAATTTAAACAAAACATTTTTTTTAAAGAATATCGAATATTTAAAAGATTTAAATTAGGCCTCAAAATAATTTAGAGAATATCGAAAATCTAAATGACCGATTTTTTTTAAAAGAAACTAAATTAGGTTTCAAATGACCAGAATATTTTTTGAGAATATTTTTTTAAAATAAACTAATAGGCTTTAAAATTTAAATGTCTGACTTTTTTCTGAAAGAAACTAATAGGCTTTAAAATTTAAATGTCCAAATTTTTTTTTTGGATTTTTTGACTTTCATCCCACTTATTAATATGAATTTGTACTTACATCCCACTTTTAATTTTATTTGACTTACAACCCACTTTTTGTCACGAAAAATATTTTTCGTGACAAAACGAATACTTTTCGTGACAAAATAAATACTTTTCGTGACAAAATGTGTGATGTAAGTCTAAAAAAATTAAAAAGTGGGATGTAAGTACAAATTCATATTAACAAATGGGATGAAAGTCAAAAAATCTCTTTTTTTTTGAAAGAAACTAAATTTTGTAGAGAATATAATTTTTTTTAATAGATTTCAATTTTTTTATCGTAATTTTTATTTGTTCATAATTTGTTCCACAGATTACATAGTTAAATGACAAGTGTGGGCACTGTTGAAAACATGACTACTACAACTGCTGAAAATCTACACCAAGAGGTATTGTCCGCACCACCTAACAATATTGAAGATGAGAAAGAAATATTTGTGGGAAAGTTTTTTAACTCCATAGAAGAGGCAGAAGATTGTTATCAAGCTTATGGAGCAAAGCATGGGTTTAGCATCCGAAGACAAAAAACATTTAGAGGGAAGCGCGGTAGCTCAGACCCCACTGGCATGAAATTTTCATGTAGCTGTGAAGGAACTTACAAGAAGAAAAAGGCCAAGGAAGATGAAGGTGTAATAAAAAAAAATACTGATGAAGGTGTAATAAAAAAAATACTTCAACAATGAGAGAAGGTTGCAAGGCTCGAATGCGTATCGTTAATATTAAAAGTACAAATTTATGGAAGGTATCAGTTTTTTTTTTATGATCACAGTCATGCGTTAGTTACCCCAAGCAAAAGGATTCATCTGAAATCTAGAAGACGTGTCCCTGCTATAGCAAAAGCATTGACAGAATCTTTTAGTCGAGAGAGACTTCAAATTAATAAAATTCCGGCACTGTTTGGCGGCTCTTCCAATACCGAGTATGATGAGAGAGATCTTTATAACCATCTGCGGAATGTGAGGGCAGCTTTAAATGAATGTGGAGATGCTGAAGCAGTGAGAGTGTATTTTAATCATATGGTGCAAAGGAACAAAGATTTTTACTATGCCATTGATACAGATGAGCAAGGAAGAGCGGTGAACTTTTTTTGGGTTGATGGACGTTCACGCTTGGCTTATAAACAATTTGGAGATGTGGTTACGTTCGATACCACTTATCGAACTAATAAATATTCTATGCCGCACAATCCAACGGCCAAGAGGACGCGGGACTTTGGCAGAGAGTGTGTGTGTGTGTGTGTATATATATATATATATATATATATATATATATATATATAGGGTTGAAAATTTATCCTACGGAGAGTACTATACTATATTCATATATGGTCCCAAATCCTACCGAAAATTGTTTTATTCTCCAATTTCATTTATGTTTCCATTTTTAAATTTTTTAAACTCGCCCCCACCTGGAAAAAAAAAAAAAAAAAAAATTGGATTCCAATGAGTTCCCGAAAAATTTCTATATCTGGTCCCAAATCCTACCGAAAATTGTTTTAATCTCCACTTCTGTTTATGTTTCCATTTTTAAACTCACTCCCATCCGGAAAAGAAATAATTGGATTCCAATGAGTTCCCGAGAAATTTTTATACCTTGCCCCAAATCCTACCGGAAATTGTTTTAATCTCCAATTCCTTTATGTTTCCATTTTTAAAAATTTAAAAAAAAAAAAAAAATGGATTCCAACGAGGAAATTTCCATCCCTAATTTGGATGGACAAGCATTGACATTGATCAGGACAGCGCGCACATGGAGACTTGGACCTTGTAAGTATAACGACCATGTACTACAGTAATAGTTGGTACACACTGTCACAGCATTATTGCCCATTTATAGACCACGCATCTTCTCACATGGCCTGCTTGACTGCCTCTATTACACTACTTAAAGGTACCCAAAATTTCTTTGCCACATAAAAGTTTTTTAACTTTTCAATTGTCAAACTATTTTTATTTTTCTTTTTCTTTTACAAGGGACAACATAAATTTATGTTTAGGGTCGTTAAAATTTTGACAGTTCAGTTTTATTTAAGACTATTAAATTTTTTTTTATGTTTGGCACGTATCTAGGATTGTCACAATTTTGACGATCATCCGTCACCCCAAACAAAAATATTTTGATTCTGAAGATTCGAAACTCTATTAATGGAATTTGAAATTTCAGAAATAATGTCTTAGAGGAAAGTGGGTAGGAAGAGAGAAGATTTTTTTTTTGGAAGTAGAAAGACAGAGAGAATAGTATGGCCTATTGAAAATGTGTCCTCATGAAATTCCGATAGTTAAATCAAGTAAGTTGTGTCGTCTTTTAACCAGCGTCCCTTCCGAGAAATTTTGTTTGTGCCTTAACTCAGTTACATTACTGAGAGCATCTCTAACTCTATTTTTTGTAATTTGATAAAAAATTTATGTGACATAAGACACAAGACAATATCTTTCCAGGTGGCAAGATTATATTCATACAAGACAATGCAATAGAAAAATATTTCCAATGCAAAAGTATTCATAAGACAATAAAATCTATGTTTTTTCAACTTCCAAAGACAACTACTTTCCTCCTTCCCTTCTTCCTAGATATTTTAATTCACAATTGTCACGACCCGCACCCAGATATACGGATACGAATACGTGGGCCACGTCCAGCCTACGCCGCAGTATCGACGGTAGAACGTTGTCTAGTATCCAATAAATATACACTACATCTAGAAGGTCCATGAACTACAAATGTACTCAATCACAACCCAACATCTAAAGAAGATAAGACAGGAAAGACAACTAAGGCACAAGAACAATTAGAAACTACTAGAAGGAATCATAAGACAGAAAAATAAAGAAGAAAAAATAAGACAAACTAAGGATAACTACCAGGCAACCCACATAGAAGAATAGTGAGATCCACCTCAGCTGTCAACATCATGAAGTCCAATAATGGTATAATAACTCCTAAAATATTGTCAACGTATCCAGTCAGGATGGGAACGAGTACATAAACTAACAACAGTTTCATAGTATTGACAAATGCTGTAAGAGACAATCATAATGGAATACAAGATGATATATCAAGACTGTAAGTAAAACAGGATATATAAACTGGAAATCATGTCAAGGTGAAACACGCAGGGAAAGTAAGCTGAACTGTAATATGTAACTGATGTAATAAATGTAAAATGTGCCTCAAATATTATAGCATAATGTGATCGATATGGGTCAAGATCAGGCTTCCAGCCGACCGGCTACAAGTACGTGGACTCGGCCCGGCCGGGATGGCAAGCTATGGAGCAAGTAGTAGCACAGGTCAGGCTATACCCATCGTGAGGTGAGGGTATAGCTATGATACAAGTAGTAACTCAAGATGGGCATTGATCACACTATCTATAAAATTCTCCATTCCTCGAATAGTATACGGATCCGGACATAGCACGTCATGGCACGAGATTTCCTAAGAAGGTAGCTACTCCTTCTCAGGAATCGGTGTCAATACAAGTACAAGAACAAGATCGAGCAAGTACCAGTATCCCAAGAAAATCCAAGAATGACATCTCATGACAGGAATCCGGTATAGACTAGTCCGTGTACCATCGTGACGAGAATCAAGTAAAACACTATAACTAAATCGGATACAGAAAATATCAAGACAAGGAACTACTATCAGATAATGTACTCGCCTGCGGTCCTGAGCTGTCAAATGGGATCGATGCTCAGAGGGATGCCACAGACCTAAAGATAAGATATATATATAAGCTAATTTGGGTTCAACAGTGTTAGGCTTGATTCTATAGTATAAGCTACGTAATCTAGGTCAGACTCAGTCAACTAAGTCAAATTAGATCACACTGAGTCACACTTGGTCAAACTAGGTCACAGGAAGTCAAACTAGGTCAAACTGGGTCAATGGTTGACTTACAGTTGACTTGAAGTCAACTGGTCAACTCTAGTCAACTCTGGTCAACTTCTAGGTTAAACTAGGTCAAATGTTGACTCTACTTCGACGTTCAGTCAAAGCAGTCAACCATGGTCAAACAGGGTCAAGGCTAGTCTCTATAAACATCTACAGGGTCAACACATTCAATTTCAGTGGTTGTGAAATTACTGGAATCGATGGATCTCAAAAATACAACAAAAGAAGAAAGATTATAATAATAGGGTGGAAACCTACAGATGTTGTCGGATGGTAAAACAATCATCACCAACGTGTCCAGAATGGTCAAATTAGCTAGGGTAGCCTATCCATAAGTCCAATTTGGACACAGGGGCAAAAAAGTAATTTTGGGTCAAAATGGTGTCCGTGTCGGACCCACTTTGCATCGAAAAACGTGTCAAAATAAAAGTCTTCAAAACCTAACAAATTATTCGTCCACGAATCCAGAATGACGATACGAACTCAACGGTATATCCGAAATTGGATTCCGATGACCCAATCTCAGATTGGTCCGTTGACCCAGATATTGGAATCCGATTTGCACGGAAAAGCGTGTCGGAGCCAATGTCCTCAAAACTCAGCAAATTATATGTCAACGAGTCCAGAATGACGATACGAACCCAACGGTATATCCAGAATTGGATTCCGATGAGCCGATCTCAAAATGATCCGTTGACCCGGATATTGGTATCCGACTTGCACCGAAATGCGTGCCGGGACCAATGTCCATTAAAACTTAGCAAATTATATGTCAACGAGTCCAGAATGACGACACGAACTCAACGGTATATCCGGAATTGGATTCCGATGAGCCGACATCAAAAAGTCCCATTGACCCGGACTATGGAGCCCACTTTGAACCGAAATGCGTGCCAGGGTCCATGTCCTCCAAATCTAACAAATTTTATATGAAAACGTGCCAAAACGACGCCACGAGTCTACTGGTGGTGTCAGAAATTGAATTCGGAGTCCCGAATTCAAAAATAGAATTTTACAAGTACAAAATTAAGAATTCGGACGGCCAACTTTGACGTCGAATTCAACCAACCAAACAAGCTCACAATGAAACAAAACTTAAGGGGTAGGAAGAGGGTTATACCAGCTGCGCATAGGAACCAGTGGCACGCCAAATGGAGCTGCGACGATGAAGATACGATCCCACGAAGTTGGCTCCACGAAACTGTCCAAAAACAGTTCAAATTAAAGCGTCAACTTGGTGGCCGGTTTTGATCTATCAAACGACGAAATTAACGGACGAACTGGGTGAGTGAAGAGGTATATACTGAGATTGTGACGGAGCAAAGAGTTCGCCGATCCAACGGTCGAATTCCTCAAAAAACGTGCGCGAAGTCGCTGCGACGAGGCGCACATTCTGAATTTCGTCCGCACGCGCGTCGACGGGATTCCGTGCAAAACGCACGAATCGACTGTTTGGCTCGTCGGGGAGATCGGGGACACACCCGGGGTGGTCGCCCAGGTGCGCCCGGCCAAGGGGAGGGCTCGCCAGCGGCGGCCACGACCGTGCGCGGTTGGCCGGCAAGGCTGCTGTCGCGCGCGCCTGTGCTGCGCACTGCTGCTGCCTCGCTGCTGCTGCTGCGGTGGCGCGCGACGGGGCGGCGAGGTTGCACGCGGCGAAACGGCGACGGCGGGTGGTGGTTGATGGTGAGCATTGTGATGGTGTTGGTGGTGATGGTGTGTGGTGAAGATGGTAATGGAGTGGTGAAGATGGTGGTGATGATGTAGATGAGGAAGATGATGATGAAGAATGGAGAAGGAGGAGGAGAAGGAGGGGTGGAAGAGGGGGTCGGCCATGGAGGTGGTGGTCGGCCGAGCATGGAGGGGGTGGTTGTGTTGTTGCATGAAATGAGTGGGAGAGAAGAAAATGTGTGTGTGTAATAAAAAGGAGAAGAGTGAGATTAATGAGTGGGAGAGAGAAAAAGTGGAGAAAGAGAGGGGTGTTCGGCCACATGGGGGGGTGATGTGGTCGGCTGTAGAGAGGTGAGGGGGTGATGTGAGGAGAGAGAGAGAGAGTTGTTTAAATGAAGAGAGAGGAAGAGATATTATATATATATATATATATATATATATATATATATATATATATATAGAAAAATGAGATATTTGTATAAAGAGGAGGATATTTTTGTGTAGGGAAAAAGACAAATACAATAGTGGTGTGTATGGGCAGTCATGATAGAGCATAAACCAAATTAGACTGGGTGTTGGGCCAAGTTTGGACAAGCTTGGGGCCAAGATTTAATTAAAATAATAAATTTAAACTATTTAAAATTATGGACGAAATGGGAGCACAAGTAAAATCAATTCGATGGCACGCAAGTGGCACGTTCACAGTAGATTCGAAACAGGCCAGAACCATATATTGGGTCGACTGGATTTGACCGATGTCGGGTCCCGAAATTAAATTGAAAGTTAAATCACAAATTACGGCAGACGATAAATTGGTCTAAATTGACCCGAAAGTTGCGCGAAGCAAATGGAGCACAAGGGAACAGGTTCGAGTGGGACACGATATATCAACATGAAGATAATCTCGTCTACTACAAACTTCAAGAAGAATGTTTCCAGAGACTGGCATCCCTGATGCTCTAGAAATCCAAGTCACGGTAAAGAGCATTTAATGATCAAAATTAATTAAATCAAAATGAATTATCGAAAATAATTCATTTAGAAAATTCGAAAATAAATCTCGAAAATTCAGGGGGCTTACATCCTACCCACCTTATAAAAATTTCGTCCTCGAAATTAAAGGTTGGTAGTGGGGTTAAAACATGATAGAAGATTTGGGCAATATTTTAGGCAAGATCAAAGAATGACGAGTTTTGCACGATCAAGAAAATCAATTCAAAATTGTTCAGGCATAATGAGGAATTTTGGCACGATAGAATCATGATATGAACAAAACCATATGTGCATAATTTCATAAATAAGTCAAGTCATTGGGGCACGATTTTAGAGACGATTAGGAGAATCGAAGATATAAATGAAGTTCAAGTACGGGATGATCTGTAGGACTTAGGTTGATAGAAAATCAACCTGAAAGTCGCACAGGCCAGATCATGATGAAAAGCTAACCATGGCCAAAACAAGGTTTGGCATGGTTAAGATAAATTTCAGACACAAACAAAATCGAAATCAAGGTCTTATAGGCCTGATCAAAGATTAAAGAGTATGATTAATAAAATCATGAAATATGATCCAAGTTCGAACGCGATTAAAATTGGAAATAGTCTAAGTTCACTTGGCACGATTTAGATATAACAATGAAATCAAAACTTGAGCTTCGTCCGGTTACAATCGAGTCAAAACATTGATTAACAGGATTTCAGCTCGATGAAATTAGATTTAGGGTTATACATAGGCACGATCAAGACGAAAAATGATGTGGTTAGGTATTGTTAGGAATAAACAATACTTAGCACAAACAGTGATCGAGAATTTAACCACCTTGTCATGAGTGAAATCAAGACTCAGACGCGTTAAAAATGTGTGATGATTAAACCACTTAGGAACGATTTAGAATAGAACGAGGAAAATCGAAAATCTAGTCATGATCAGGAATGAAACCTGAGCATGAGTGACTAGAGAATCAAAATTCAAGTACGAAGGAGATCTATTTCGACACAATCGATTAGGGTTCAAGATTTTTAGCACAATTTGAGGGTTAAGATTATCAAGATCATGAAAATCAAAGTCGGATAGTCATGATCTAAAACAGGGCTAAGAGAAGCAAATGGAGAGAAAATTTTGAGTATAGCATGATTGAGAGATAGATTTGATAGAAATCGGATTATAGGTCACATAAGCACGATCAAGATCCAAGTTCAGTTGTGAAAGACGATAAATCATGAATTCAAAATCAAGGTCTTAAAAGCACAATTTAGGAAGGAACCCAAGTCAATTAGGCACGGTAGAAAGTCAAACATGTTCAATTCTAACACGAATAATTTCATAGTCACACTAGTTAGTCGTGATTGAAAGTCAAAAAATTTAGGCACGAGTTTGAGGCAAGATTAAAATATATAGTTATGATCATTAAAATCATGGTCAAGAAAATCCCAAGTTGTCTTAGTCATGCCAAGTCATCTAGGCACGACTAATCACAAGGAATTTGGATGTAATCAGGAAATAAAATCAAGGTCGAAAAGGGTTTAGACACGAGTGTCCAAAATCCAAACATGATCAAAATCGGAAGTCAATGCACGAGGGTTAATAGCATTGAAATCCAACCACGATAAAGAAATTAGTCTCAACACGATCTAAGTTGATCAACTTCGAGTAAATCAGAATTTGGACAAGATGGAGAATAAAATCAACGAAGGCTGGGCACGAGCACCCAAGGATGAAAATCCAAGTCACAAAGGAATTTGAAGTCATCTAAAGTCTAGTCAGCAACCAAGACTCTTTGGCACGATAAACAAGACGACCAAAATCGACTGGTCAAAATCAGAGAAGATCAAATCTTGCGATATTGAATTTTAGAAACAGTTCAAGGATAAGGAACTGGATTTCTTTTGTTATGACAGAAAACCAAAATGTAGGGTTGTAGAAGAAAGTCGGGGTAATCATCTCGCTATGCTTCGACTACTACCAAGATCCAACGTCTACTCCGAGACAGATGATTACGATACTTCCTCGACTTTTTCCAAGATAAAAGATACAAGAGCTTAAAAGATTTTAAAGTGTAGATGACAGAAGTAGATACGAGATAGTTGATCGATGTAATCAAGACATAACTAAACAAGGCAAAGGAAATGACGGTAAGATGAGAAAATCATCATGTGATGGAAGATAAAATAATGATAAACAAGAAATAATGGTAGGAATTATCTTGCTCAAGTGGTAAAAGAAGTGAATCAACTTAAGATATGACCTGATAACCATACACGTCTATCCAAAATCATGTTGCCAGAATTTACGCTACGCCAGTAAGCATAGCTGCAATAAACGATAGAGTCCATAACTAAGGTATACATCCTATAATTATGTCATCTAGATTCCTTACCACGCCAACCGGTATGGCTGCAAGAGAATCTAAATGCCATAACTAGGATAGTATATCCAAAATCAGGCTCTATGTCCTTATCAGGCTAGCTAATATGACTGCGATAAATTCTAAACTCCATAAATGAAGTAGACATTTATCGTTCTTATCGTCCTCATCAATATGTTTATCAGGATATCTTAACTCAATCCTTAAAAACTTATCTCAAACAAAATCAAAATCGAAGTCAACAACGAACGAACATCAAGATTTAAAATTCAACAACGGATAAGTAAATGGAAACTAGCGGAAACAGATTCCGAGATAGGGTTTAGGAGAAAATTCTCAGGAGATGTCCAAAGGTACTATCTAGGTCAAGATAAAAGAAAATCATTGGAATATAATCTAAAACAATCTCAACCTGATATGAGACTAGCAAATCATATTCTCGTCCCAACCTAGAAGATATATAAGTCCAACTTATACCTTCCCTCTGGGGTCCACAAACTCATCCCAAGAAGGAATAAAGTTTGATACGGACAAATATTTCAAAAACCAAGACAAATAGAAACAAGTGGAAAAAGAATTGAAAAGCTTTTGAAATAAGATTCCCAGGGGTCATCTTTGGAATCTACCAAGAGTTCCTAATATGTGACTGAGTACCAAAATCCTAAAATATTCATGACTCAATCTTAATCCTAGGGCAGGCTCGCAGTAGTACAGATAAGCTCAAGTACTACCACGACTTCGCATTAATAGCAAAGACTGACCGGCATGGGTCACCACTAAAAACGTGTCACGACCCGCACCCGGATATACGGATACGAATACGTGGGCCACGTCCAGCCTACGCCGCAGTATCGACGGTAGAACGCTATCTAGTATCCAATAAATATACACTACATCTAGAAGGTCCATGAACTACAATGTACTCAATCACAACCCAACATCTAAAGAAGATAAGACAGGAAAGATAACTAAGGCACAAGAACAATTAGAAACTACTAGAAGGAATCATAAGACAGAAAAATAAAGAAGAAAAATAAGACAAACTAAGGATAACTACCAGGCAACTCACATAGAAGAATAGTGAGATCCACCTCAGCTAACAACATCATGAAGTCGAATAATGGTATAACAACTCCTAAAAAAATTTCAACGTATCCAGTCAGGATGGGAACGAGTACATAAACTAACAACAGTTTCATAGTATTGACAAATGCTGTAAGAGACAATCATAATGGAATACAAGATGATATATCAAGACTGTAAGTAAAACATGATATATAAACTGGAAATCATGTCAAGGTGAATCACGCAGGGAAAGTAAGCTGAACTGTAATATGTAACTGATGTAATAAATGTAAAATGTGCCTCAAATATTATAGCATAATGTGATCGGTATGGGTTAAGATCAGGCTTCCAGCCGACCGGCTACAAGTACGTGGACTCGGCCCGGCCGGAATGGCAAGCTATGGAGCAAGTAGTAGCACAGGTCAGGCTATACCCATCGTGAGGTGAGGGTATAGCTATGATACAAGTAGTAACTCAAGATGGGCATTGATCACACTATCTATAAAATTCTCCATTCCCCGAATAGTATACGGATCCGGACATAACACGTCATGGCACGAGATTCCCTAAGAAGGTAGCTACTCCTTCTCAGGAATCAGTGTCAATACAAGTACAAGAACAAGATCGAGCAAGTACCAGTATCCCAAGAAAATCCAAGAATGACATCTCATGACAGGAATCCGGTATATACTAGTCCGTGTACCATCGTGACGAGAATCAAGTAAAACACTATAACTGAATCGGATACAGAAAATATCAAGACAAGGAACTACTATCAGAGAATGTACTCGCCTGCGGTCATGAGCTGTCAAATGGGGTCGATGCTCAGAGGGATGCCACAGACCTAAAGATAAGATATATATATAAGCTAATTAGGGTTCAACAGTGTTAGGCTTGATTCTATAGTATAAGCTACGTAATCTAGGTCAGACTCATTCAACTAAGTCAAACTAGGTCACATTGAGTCACACTTGGTCAAACTAGGTCACAGGAAGTCAAACTAAGTCAAACTAGGTAAAACTGGGTCAATGGTTGACTTACAGTTGACTTGAAGTCAACTGGTCAACTCTAGTCAACTCTGGTCAACTTCTAGGTTAAACTAGGTCAAATGTTGACTCTACTTCGACGTTCAGTCAAAGCAGTCAAACAGGGTCAAGGCTAGTCTCTATAAACATCTACAGGGTCAACACATTCAATTTCAATGGTTGTGAAATCACTGAAATCGATGGATCTCAAAAATACAACAAAAGAAGAAAGATTATAATAATATGGTGGAAACCTACAGATGTTGTCGGATGGTGCAACAACCATCACCAACGTGTCCAGAATGGTCAAATTAGCTAGGGTAGCCTATCCATAAGTCCAATTTGGACACAGGAACAAAAAGATAATTTCGGATCAAAATGTTGTCCGTGTCGGACCCAATTTGCACCAAAAAACGTGTCGGAATAAAATTCCTAAAAACCGAACAAATTACATGTCCACGAATCCAGAATGACGATACGAACTCAACGGCATATCCGAAATTGGATTCCGATGACCCGATCTCAGATTGGTCCGTTGACACGGATATTAGAATCCGATTTGCACGAAAAAGCGTGTCGGAGCCAATGTCCTCAAAACTCAGCAAATTATATGTCAACAAGTCCAGAATGACGATACGAACCCAACGGTATATTCAGAATTGGATTCCGATGAGCCGATCTCAAAATTACCCGTTGACCCGGATATTGGTATCCGACTTGCACCGAAATGCGTGCCAGGACCAATGTCCACTAAAACTTAGCAAATTATATGTCAACGAGTCCAGAATGACGACACGAACTCAACGATATATCCGAAATTGGATTCTGATGAGCCGGTGTCAAAAAATCCCGTTGACCCGGACTGTGGATCCCGCTCTGCACCGAAATGCGTGTCAGGGCCCATGTCCTCCAAATCTAACAAATATATGAAAACGTGCCAGAACAATGCCACGAGTCTACTGGTGGTGTCAAAAATTGAATTCGGGGTCCCGAGTTCCAAAACAAAATTTTACAAGTGCAAAATTGAGAATTCGAACGGCCATCTTTGGCGTCGAATTCAACCAACCAAACAAGCTCACAATAAAACGAAACTTAAGGGGTAGGAAGAGGGTTATACCAGCTGCGCATAGGAACCAGTGGCACGCCAAATGGTTCTGCGACGATGAAGATACGATCCCGCGAATTTGGCTCCACGAAACTGTCCAAAAATAGTTCAAATTAAAGCGTCAACTTGGTGGCCGGTTTTGATCTATCAAACGACGAAATTAACGGACGATACTGGAGGTGAGTGAAGAGGTATTATATCGAGATTGTGACGGAGCAAAAAGTTCGCCGATCCAACGGTCGGATTCCTCGAAAAACATGCGCGAAGTCGCTGCGACGAGGCGCACATTCTGAATTTCGTCCGCATGCGCGTCGACGGGATTCCGTGCAAAACGCATGAATCGACTGTTTGGCTCGTCGAGGAGATCGGGGACACACCCGGGGTGACACACCCGGGGTGGTCGCCCAGGTGCGCCCGGCCAAGGGGAGGGCTCACCGGCGGCGGCCGCGGCGGCGCGCGGTTGGCCGGCAAGGCTGCTGCCGCGCGCGCCTGTGTTGCGCACTGCTGCTGCGCTGCTGCCTCGCTGCTACTGCTGCGGTGGCGCGTGGCGGGGCGGCGAGGCTGCACGCGGCGGAACGGCGATGGCGGCGGTGGTTGATGGTGAGCATGGTGATGGTGTTGGTGGTGATGGTGTGTGGTGAAGATGGTGATGGAGTGGTGAAGATGGTGGTGATGATGTAGATGAGGAAGATGATAATGAAGAATGGAGAAGAAGGAGGAGAAGGAGTCGTGGAAGAGGGGGTCGGCCATGGATGTGGTGGTCGGCCGAGCATGGAGGGGGTGGTTGTGTTGTTGCTTGAAATGAGTGGGAGAGAAGGAAATGTGTGTGTGTGTAATAAAAATAAGAAGAGTAAGATATTAATGAGTGAGAGAGAGAAAAAGTGGAGAAAGAGAGGGGTGTTCGGCCACATGGGGGGGTGATGTGGTCGGCTGTAGAGAGGTGAGGGGTGATGTGAGGAGAGAGAGAGAGAGAGAGAGAGAGTTGTTTAAATGAAGAGAGAGGGAGATATATTATATATATATATATATATATATATATATATATATATATATATATATATATATAGAGAGAGAGAGAGAGAGAGAGAGAGAGAGAGAGAGAGAAATATATATATAATAGATAGAGAAAAATGAGATATTTGTATAAAGAGGAGGATATTTTGTGTAGAAAAAAAGACAAATACAATAGTGGTGTGTATGGACAGCCATGATAGGGCATACACCAAATTAGACTGGATGTTGGGCCAAGTTTGGACAAGCTTGTGGCCAAGATTTAATTAAAATAATAAATTTAAGCTATTTAAAATCATGGACGAAATGGGAGCACAAGGGAAATCAATTCGATGGCACGCAAGTGGTACGTGCACAGTAGATTCGAAACAGGCCAGAACCATATATTGGGTCGACTGGATTTGACCGATGTCGTAACCCGAAATTAAATTGAAAGTTAAATCACAAATTACGGCAGACGATAAATTGGTCTAAATTGACCCGAAAGTTGCGCGAAGCAAATGGAGTACAAGGAAACAAGTTCGAGTGGGACACGATATATCAACATGAAGATAATCTCGTCTACTACAAACTTCAAGAAGAAGGTTTCCAGAGACTGGTATCCCTGATGCTCTAGAAATCCAAGTCACGGTAAGTAGTATTTAATGATCAAAATTAATTAAATCAAAATGAATTATCAAAAACAATTCATTTAGAAAATTCGAAAATAAATCCCGAAAATTCAGGGGGCTTACAACAATTGATGTTGAAAAGGTAAAGTCATTGTCAAGTGTATTGTCTAGAACTAGACAATCAACTTCACAATATCTTTGCCATGTCATGCCATGTCAACTTCACAATTTATTTGAGATTTGCATTGGAGAAAGACTTTATCGATGAAAACTTGTTATTCCTATGTGGCAACAACATTTTTCCAAACTCACAATAGGGTAAGAGATGTTCCGAGGAAAATCAAATAAGTTATGTACATTAGTTACCATAAGGATGCCAAATGCCTACCACCTCCTTACAACCACTCTCTCCCTGCTAACATAGGTCCCACCGGGTCCTACTCTCCTCCCCTCTCCTCCAATTAATGGATGCTACGTAGGAGGTTGTAAATCTTACAACCAATAATGATTGTAAGCATAGTATTACTCGTTACCATAACTGGCTCTAAGAGCATCATTAGTAGATGGTGCTCAAAATTTCATCTCGAGGTTCAACATTTTGATAATAAAAAAAAAGTAAATGTAGAATGGGCTAAATTTGTATGAGAATAGTAGAAAATGATAAATTGGGACTTACTATTTTACAAAATAATTTCCTACATTCTGAATCCATAAATTCTCAGCCCAACCTGTAGATCTTGTGGACGGATTGGACCTAAAAATTTAGAAATTGAAACCTATAATGGGTCTTACCATTCTACAAAATGAGCTCTTACATTCTAAATCTAGAATCTAGAAAACGGGTTGAACTTTACTAATGATGCTCTAATTAGCGTTGTATATTAGCATAGCACCCTACAAACTATGGCTCAAGGTATTTAGTAAGCTAGAATATAACTAAAAAACAAAGAAGGTTACAAGAAGAACATGGGATGATGAAGACAGCCTTCTAAAGGTTCTGCTGAATATACAACCATCTAGAAACAGATGGAGCGAGATCCACATCCAATTAAAAATGATTAGGGGAGGGAGAGAGAGAGAGAGAGAGCAATAGAAACTGTATCAAAATAAGATCGGTTGGGCACGAAGGAGGGCTCAAACAAACAGCAACAGTGTACAATGCCTTAAGCTAGGAATGAACAAGAGACTTGAAGAGAGCAACGAGTAAAATCTTAGGTAAATAAATATAGGACTTGAGCTGGTGAAAGGTTGTGCAAAGGAGCAGCTCGAGAAATTATTCAGTGAGCCAGACTCACCGTACCCATCGAAGCATGGGAATGAGTGGATGCAGTGATATCATGGAATAGCCGTTCTCATCATAAGTCATCAAGTTGGAGAAGAATCAAGGTGTACAGTAAATCCTACTCACTGAATAATTTCAGACAAAGTAATAAGATGCCTTCAGATCTGTGTCAAAAGAGTAGAGAACAGTAAGACAGACTACTTACAGGTAGAGAGTATGGATGATATCTGGTGAAGAAGGATTTTTGAAAAGTTACCATTTAACAGTATGCCCAGTCCACAGAGCAGTACTGCACAGCAAATCATTACTGATAGTAAAAGTATAAATAACAAGACAGTAAAAACATAAAAACATAAAAAAGGAGCACTCTCAGTAGGCCAGTGCTTCTTTACCTGCTAAATTAAGTAGGCAAATGTTAAGCGCACTTCGAAGTTTACTATGGGGCTGTTTGGATAAAAATAACTATTTGAAAGTGTAAAAGTGATACTTGCAGCAAGTTGAGTTGCAGTGCACTTGTAGCAAGTGGCACTTTCCAAAATATGTTTGGATAGAGTATTTTTTTGTCTCCTGCAAGTGGAATAAAAATGAGTTTGGTTGTTTGGATGGTTGTTGAAACTGGAGGTTGAAAGTAATACAAATAACTGAATATTAAATTCTAAAAAAATAAAATAAAATTCCTGTATTTTTTATTAGACAAATTAAACTAAATAAATTAAACAAATTAAATATTTTTATTAGATAAATTAAACTAAATTAATTAACCCTAAATTAAACCCATATCTATTATAAATCTTATATTCTCTCTCTCCCTCGTGTATTCTTCTTCCCCCCCCCCCAAAAAATATCTGCTCCTCTCCCCACCGCCACCTCCTCCGCTCTCCACCGCCTCCTCCCAGTCCTCTCTCAACCGCCACCTCCTCGGATACGGTCAGACAGTGGCCGAAGATGACAACGCCGACGACGGTGGTCGGAGACGACAACGTCCTCGTCGTCGTTCACGTTCGACGACCTCTGCTACGACGAGCTTCCCTGGGGCCCTCCGCCACCCGTTCGTATCCGTGGTCGACCCACTTGCAGGGGAGTTGCGGTGGTTTTTTGATGTAGATGAATGGGAAGAGAAATGCAGGGGACTGAAAGTGAAAATGTCAGAGATATGACACTTGCAACCGGAGTTACAGCTCCAACCAAACAAAGAAAGTTAAGAAACTGTGAGCAGTTTCCCTGAAAGTGGCATTTTTACCCTCATTTTACCTCACTTGTAGCACAGCTGCTGCATATCAAACCACCCAAGGGATAAGACACTTTTTACAGTCATAAGATTGTCATAGTTTAGGCAGTTTAGTGTAATTTTGGCAGTCCTGAAAAACTAGAACTACCAAAATTCTGGCAGTCCTAAAATAGCATATGCACATGACTGTCAAAAGTGTGTTATCCCTAGTAACTTTTGTAATGTCCTTAACATTTGTCTAAAAGTATGCTACTTGCCTAGCACGGTCTAGATATTCAAGATCCCTGCAACGTTTCAATAACACGTAGCAGAAGTAGCTTTTGACAACATGTGGGAGGCTGATGTCAAAAGTTACCCCTAATTTGAACTAACTTTTTAATTTTTTATTGATAAGCTTACACCTTTGGACCGCTTTTCCAATAAAATAAGCAAAAGCAGCCTCCAATGAACAATCCCAAACACAAAGGCAAATTATAAAGCCAAAAGAAGATATGAAGTGTGAGAAAGGGTTATTTACACTAACTACCCCTATGTTTTTGATTTATAACACGGGGTACCCCTGATTTAAACTATTTACACTAACTACCCCTCCCTTTAGAAAACGTAGGGGTAGTTAGTGTTATAATTTTTTTATTTTTCCTTAAAGTAGGGGTACCCCGTGTAATAAACCAAAAACATAGGGGTAGTTAGTGTAAATAGTTTAAAAGTAGGGGTACCCCGTGTTATAAATCAAAAACATAGGGGTAGTTAGTGTAAATAACCCTGTGAGAAAAGAACAAGTAACTTTAAATCGTTTGGTAATACGATTCCTTTTGAGGCGATAATAGTTTTACTTGCATGTTAAATACAGTTGAAAAAAAGTATTTGAAGGAACAATAAACAAAGAGAGGTCGTCTACCTCAGCAAGAAGGAAATAGGACTCGAGAAGAAATATGACAGATTATCTGCTTATTTCCCAAAGAACATCAAAGAAATGTGTGATTTAGAATGTCATATGCCTAAAACTTCATGCCAGATCAATGCGAATCAATAACAAGGAGACCTTTAAGCTTTAAGATGCCCATATGTTTGTCAATTACATTATGTACCCACAATTAGTGAACAATAAAATCCCATTTGTATCCATATGTTCTATGAAGAATAAGAAAAGAGACGAGGGAGGGGGTATTCGGTAGATATCTTAAGCTGAAGGCTGGTAACTAACAAAGATGCTAACAAGTGCCATAGTTTGTTGCACTTGCAATATCATGTCGGAGGAATCACTTTGGAATAAAAAAGAAGGGGGAACAGTTTGTATGAAATACAAGAATTGGTAGAATCTCAAACCAACAGAGAAAACAGAAGAACCACAAGCAAAAAGAAGCTGTGTGATAAGTTCCAAGGCATGCATTCACAAGGTCTAGATAATGCTGAAGAACTAATGTTCATGACATTTAGATTAGTTGGTGCACTGGCAAGATGTCATCCAAGTTTCCATGTAGAACATGATATATAAACCCTCCATACATAGTGGAATGAAGGACATGCAGAAGAAGTGAAAAAAAATATAGCAACATTGTCAAACATTGATAATGAATAGGTATTGTCAACAGCAGCAAAAGCCGCAAATGAACAATATGTTCTCTTTCACAAATCCAGCGAAGAGTTCCATCCAACGATAACTACCGGTTGAAATGCGAATAGAGTAAGAATGCTACTTCAAAGGAAAAACTGTTTGAAATATTCACAAGGTACCAAAAGAATGCAGATAGAAACAGTAGTACCATATTGATAGGTTAGTGTCAGAAAATTAGCTCTGTATCAAGCTTCTCAGTTCTCACTAGTCACATTTAGATTCAAGAGAGGGTAGAGAAAGAGGAACCTGCAACCGGTGAAATTAATTTTCACTAACAGAACCATTAGATGCTCTGGTGAAGAGGAGCGATAAAAATATTAGTTAAAGAAGTTGCTAGAACTAGGGTAGGCATAAAGGAACTTGGATAGACGACGTAGAAAATGAATATGTTTTTATTAATGTTACAGAGCACATGGATCTTAAAAATTGGTATTTCAATATTTTAAACTCAGTCTGTCTTGTGCTTAATGTCTTATATTTCCATTGGTGGTCCAAAATCTGGATAGAGGAGTAGGATTGTGTTAGGTAGCCGACAACCAACATATACGATTGTCAGAATTCAGATATCTACGAAGTGAGTCCTTTACATCTCTACTCATAAATAAAGCCAGGCAAACCATTACAAACTCTTTTACAAGTGCTTGAACTTAGATAGTTGACGTATCAATTGGCACTAAAAGCTTACTCCTACCTCTGCAATCGTATTCATTACCATAAGGTTAAATGTCTAGGCAGGTTTGTTTCTCAAATCTGGACATTAGCCTGTTATTCCATGGCCTTTACCACCCCGCTTGACAATGAACACACACATCCAACCACTGCCAACATGACAAAAGACACCCTCTCAAACCCTAAAATCAATTTTCTTTCTCCACTTTCATCAACTAGTACAACACACATCAAACATCATACAGCCCAAATTCTCATCCTGAATATGACTACCAACTACTAAGTCATCCATAACTAGAGCAAGGTGGTAAGAACTTAATATTAGTCCTTGATGTCAACCAACAATTAAGAAAAATGGTGTGCTATATTCTCCAAGTGTATGCACAGTAGTCATAACTCCATTGTACATATTCTTTATAATAGTAATAATACAACTAGTGGAGACATGTTTCCTCTCCAAACACCGTCATACTATATCGTCACATGCTCTATTATAAGTTTCTTATAAGTCAATAAAATATATATGTAAATTCCTTCTCCCTATATTTTTTTTCTAATCTTCTTATCAAGTCGCTTCCTTTGTAGAACTTCTCGGTATAAAACCAAATGGGATCTCTAAAACTTCAGTTTCCTTTCTGAACTTTTGTTCATTATTCTCTCCCAAAGCATCATGTATGACTCATAAAATTGATTCCTTGATAGTTGGTACAACAAGAAATATCTTATCTTTTACGTGCAGTACTATATAGTACCATCTCTCTCCTGAATTTTCATGTATGACTTATTCCTAAGCTTGATTTCTCCATAGTATAACTACATATATCTTCCTTATATTTTATGTAGGTACTATAATACTACATCTCAATTTATCAGGTATTTTTCTAATTCCTAGAATTTGGTTGAATAATTAGTCCGTCGCATCAATCATTTCTCTACAAAACATTTCCAAACATCAATAGGAATAATCTCGGTTCCTACAGTTTCACTGTTTTTATTTTCTTTAAAGTAAGCTCGACTTCTGAAATCCTAGTTTTATGATAATAGGAATATAACAATCTTGAAGTAACTCATCATTTCTGAATTAAATTTGTCTACATTGTTTTCATAAACAACTTGTAAAAATAACTCATTCACCTATCAATATCATTCTTTCTTTTTTTAATAATACTTTTTGGTCTTCTCTTAACAAGAGTGAATATTACTTGTATTTACTCTTTTCCTGGTCTTCTCTTAACAAGAGTGAATATTACTTGTATTTACTCTTTTCCTACTCTTTGCATGCCTAAAATATCTTTCTTTAGTCTATTCATTAGTCTCTAGGGACTCGTAAAATCTATTTCTCTATTTTCTTGGTATATATGATTAGGCATATCATAACAGAAGCAAGCTGATTTTTGGATATAATCTATCCGGATAGAACCATTAAATGCATGCATTAACACTCTAAGTAGGTTGTTTAATTACTTAGTTGCTCAACCCAATCAAACAATAATGAAGGTGGAATTTACTCTCTTTCTCACAAATGCTTTCCTAACAAATGCTTTCATGCTTAATGTAATGATCCGCTCCGCACGGTACATTACGATGAGTCGTTGACTCAAAAGAGCTACGTTGACCCTAGGAACGCATCGAGCAAGTTCGATGCAAGTGTTAAGTTGACCCGAAAGAAAGCATCAAGATTCTAAGAAATCGAATCGATACAACGCACAAGTCCGCTTCGAACGAATATTGATTTTAGTTGGTTTCGTGTGCAGGCTATACGTTTACGCTGAAATATAAGAGCCAGAGGTCGACTTTTGCCTTATTTGCAATGATGTCCGCAAAACCAAATCACCGCCTCGCAACAGACTGAGACATAGGCACGGTAAGCCAAATCGGTCGGATAATTCAACGAAGCACGAAGTGCTCGAATGGCTAAGTCAAAAGAGTTGTCCGTGCAACAAAGTTATGAAATCGAGCCGCCTCGGCTCGGTGAAACGACAAGGCGTATCGGCTTAAGGTGGGAGGACTTTGACTCTTCTTTCCTACTCTTTCATGCCAAAGTAAAATACATCGTTGTATGCTAAGTTAACTTATCGAGATCACGGGCGTGGCTCGATCGAGAGATGAACATAGTGCGTGTCGAACACTAGATAGAACAATTGAAATAAAACGTACATCAAATGTACGAGTCGCTATTGAACATTGAATATCGCAAAGGCGAACGTCTCGGTGCGCAAGCCATAAGAACATGGGATAACTGTATCGACAAGTGCCTCAGCGCACAATTCATCCGTGCCTTCGTGCACGAGTTAGAAGGCTAGCACATTGAAAGACTATTGAGGCAAGTGCCCTAATGCATGAGCCATGAACATTGAACACTAAAGCATAGAACATGGAAACACGGTATCGAGACGTGCATCGCATGCACGACTCGAAGAATAGAGAACAATTGTGTCAAAGCGTGCGTATGTGCACGAGAATCATAAAAGATGGCTTCGTTGCGAAGAGAACAGTTGTGGCATGAATGTGGAGGAACTGTCGAATATGGCATGGTGCCTTAAAAATGTTCACGGCCTTCGGGCCGTTCGTTTGACGACCATTAAGTTGAGGCATGGTGCTATTGACATTGAAACGAAGAAATAAAATCGTACAAAGAATGCAAGAACATAGAAAGAGTGAGAACGTTGAAAGAAAGAGAATTACAAGATGACGTAAAGTCTGAGTTTCGGACTCAAGACTATGTTTGGTTGTATGGGTTTGACGCGCGTTGCATAGTCAAATAGACTTAAGATATTGTCCGTGCACGGGTGGGATATGATTTCCTCGAACGTGTTATTGGCCCGGGGCACCGAGACCGTTTGGCCTAGGAGAGATGTTAATCTTTGTGGGCGCAGATCCGTCAGACAACTAGCAACCGGTTATCGATGTGAAAAGCTGCAAGTGATGGTATGGAATGCCGTAGCGTATTGAGGCATGCGACCGCGGCAGTGATTTGGTTTAGGAAATGATCTGCTCACAGTTTAGGAAATGATTATGCCACTAGATTGCTTGCAGGTTTAGAAAATGATCTGCTCGCGACGGAACTTCGCTTGAACACGTTGAGGCATGGAATGACGTAGCGTATTGAGGCATGCAACCGTATTGATGCTCGGACTTGCAACAGGATGATTTGGCCGAGATATAGAAGACATGATGTATGAAACGGTAAAATCCTTTGTGGGCAAGAGAGAACCTGAGTGTTGTAACCGATCTGGCAGATTCAATTGGGCTATTGAAAGTCTTTGTAACCTCAGTTCATTTATGAATAAAGAGAATTATTTCGTATACTATGTTTCTTCCGCTTCAAAATAACAATATCAAATATAACAATTTGAGAACTTGTCATCTTGCCTTGTACGAGTGCAACTCCAGACTCGTACGGTATCACGTCCCAGCGAGGACGATGATTCGGATAAATCGATGCGCGGACGAGCGATTTTCTGGGTCGGGACGTGACAAATTGGTATCAGGGCTCTAGGCTCAATTTTCTCAGGACGCGTTGCTTCGTTTCAATTCCAAAAAGTTGTCCACCACAATCAAATCACTCTTGACTCTACTCGATGCCGTACTGGGTGTTCCATACAATAAATCTAATACAAATCGTATAATTTTGTCGCATGTGTTTCAGAAATTACATGATGTCTGCTGAGAAAGTTGTGAAATGTTTGTTGCATCGAGTGCAACGAGCCGTAAAATGTTTGTTGCTGCAAGTGCAACAAGTCGTAAGTGAATATGTTTGTTATTTCAATGCAACAGTCGATATGAGAAATATTGGTTGCATCGATATAATAAAAGTCGTAAAATGTTGTTGTATCAATTGCAACAAGTTGAATTGTGAATGATGCGTTGCAATGAAAATAAAAATTGATATTGAATGTGTTGAACGAATTCGAGTATTGGCTTCGGATGTCGGAAATAAATCGTTGCACGAGGTACAATGGATGTCGTAAATGAATCGTTGCACAAGGTGCAATGGAAGGAACAAAAATCATAAATCGATAGAAACGAATCAATTCGATTGCGCACCGAACTTGTGTTGGCAAATGAAAACATTGGCAGAATTGTGTCGGATTTTGATTAATCAAAAGTTGCGGTTGTGATCGACATGATCACTGCGGAAATCGTAAGTTGGAATAAACAGCTGGTTCCGAGTAAACAGCTGGTTCCGAGTATGATGCGAGGGAAATAACTTGATTCCGAGTGGTATATGACATACCACCTATGCAATGGGTGGCTCGATTCTGAGTGGTATATGGAATACCACTTGTGCGATGGATTACATCGACACGTCGTAAGAATTGCGAATGGTTTGTCCGCAACAGACGGGAGAGTACCGAGACTCGATTGAAAATTTGTATGACGGTATGTTGATGCAAGTGTTCTTCGATAATCGGTTGGAATGATAGGGCGGGGAGTCGTATCAATAAATGATACGTCAAACAGAAATTTATAAGCCGGTCGAACGACCGAGACTAACGAAACGATTATGCCTTGAAGCAATAATCGGATCGACGGGGTAGGAAACTTGAACTTATAAACAAGTCGCACGACTTGCGATCTCGGTAGAAATGTTGGACGAGACGAATTGTAATCGAATCGCACGACTTGCGATCTCGATAGAAATGTTAGGCGATGCGAATTGTAATCAGATCGCACGACATGCGACTTCGGTGAAGAGTTGGTTGATGCGGATAAATAGTGCCTAAGAGATAGTTGGTTACGTTGCGACGAAACTCATTTGAGTACGACTGAAACACGCAAAACTTAGATGGCGTGATCGTATAACTTGAGGATTCGATGTTGGATAATCGATAACTCGGTTATGCAATCAAAGTATAGCGGGATGCGGCGAATCGGAAAACGAGTTAATGCATATGAAAAACTTTGTAGTAAACTTGTATGTATGCAATACGAACTAACGTCGACGTTGATGCAGATTCAAAGTTGACCCTCGTGCTATCGAAATTGATATGATCTATCGAAATCGATACGCAAAGAAACGTAAGCACGATGTGACAATACAAAACGGGGCAGGCCTACGATATCGAGAATTTCGAAAAATAACAATACGAAAATGTCGAACTGGTTGATCACAAACTTTGCGATTGATCAGACGAGACCATAAAGTCATCGACGATTGTTTTGATGCGTATAGCATCTCGGATGTCGACCGTGGGTAGATAGACTCGAACTCAATACGAGTAGACGTTTCGCCATCGACGGTAGTGCATGAATTACTCGGAGGATAGTTGTGCCTCAGTTACACAAATAGAAATAGTTTTGTCCAGATTTGGGTAGTCGCATAGAAATCATCGGAACATGATTTGGCTCTGAAATAATATAGCATGGTTCGTAGTAATTGTCATTCGTTAATGATCCACAATTATCGAGCGTAGCTTCGGGACAGCTGGCCCTAGAAGACTTGACCGCCAAATCAAAAAAAATGTTGCAGACCTATAAGATGATCCATACAATGTCGCATATGAATCGCGTGGTACATGTTGATGATAAGTCTAAGTGATTTTGAGAATCGTGCTCTGCACGAGAGCGAACGATAAGAGAATAACTTACGAGTTATCTCGTTATATTTGGATTCACCTTGCAATTGAGCTTGCGTGAATCAAACTTATATTCGATGATGCGAGACGGACAAGTTTGAAATTTAGCTAAGAATTTCCTACTCGATAGGAATCGAACGTAAGACGCATCGTAAAGACCTCTGTGTCAAGGCGATCGTTGCCTTTGAGCATCGTCGACTCGAATTGAACTTTTGTGTCGGATAGATTGTGGCCTTTGTACAATGTCAATTTAAAGTTGCGTCGAGAGAATTTAAGCACGGAGTCTAGGTAAGTCACCTAGTGGACGTAGCCCCGAATGTTGATGCATTTGCAAGTCAACAAAGAAAATCGTATCGAGATGAGTTGCATGGCTAGACTTCGAAAATAGTTGGACAGCGACTTCGAACGCAAGGAGTTGCGAAGGATCGTTGCGATCGGATGCGCGACGGCTTGACGCAACGCATGGTATTGATGGTTAGTGCGAAAACTTTCTAAAATGAGAAATACGATTTTTGAATCGCGTCGCATGCGACGACTTTGTGGAATGAATCACGTATGTATCGAATATACGTATGCGATAAAATTTCAAGAACAGCCGCTAAAGATAAGTCCGATCGAGAGTACGAGATGGCAAGCATAGGATTGAAAATTTACCTGTTAGCTTTTCCAATTTTCTATCACTGGGCTTGGCTGAAATACATATATTTTTGGGACGTCTTGAATATGTGTAACGATCCAAATCAAGTTGTATACTAAATTCAAATTGAGCTGCAAGAAAGACTGAAAGTTAATGAAAGCTTGCACGAGTGTTCGAAACGGAACAACGATAGTTGGGCGAGATCGTGAAACGATCTAGAAAACACTTGAACTGAGTGTTAGTTTCGGTTCGAAGACGAACCTTGTTTTGAGTGTTATATTATGTAATGACCCGCTCCGCACGGTGTATTACGATGAGTCGTTGACTCAAAAAAGTTATGTTGACCCGACGAACGTATCGAGCAAGTTCGATGCAAGTGTTAAGTTGGTCCGAGAGAAAGCATCGAGTCGGTTCGAAGATTCTAAGAAATCGAATCGATACAACGCACAAGTCCGCTTCGAACGAATATTGATTTTAGTTAGTTTCGTGTGCAGGCTATACGTTTACGCTGAAATATAAGAGGTCGACTTTTTGCCTTATTTGCAATGGTGTCCGCAAAACCAAATCATCGTCTCGCAACAGACTGAGGCATAGGCACGGTAAGCCAAATCGATCGGATAATTCAACGAAGCACGAAGTGCTCGAATGGCTAAGTCAGAAGATTTGGCCGTGCAACAAAGTTATGAAATCGAGTCGCATCGGCTCGACGAAACAACAAGGCGTATCAGCTTAAGGTGGGAGGACTTTGACTCTTCTTTCCTACTCCTTCATGCCTAAGTAAAATACATCGTTATATGCTAAATTAACCTATCGAGACCACGGGCGTGGCTCGATCGAGAGATAAACAAAGTGTGTATCGAACACTAGATAGAACAATTGAAATGAAACGTACATCAAATGTACGAGTCGCTATTAAACATTGAATATCGCAAAGGCGAGCGCCTCGGTGCGCAAGCCAAGGTTGTAAAAATCGCTAGTCGGCTGCTAGTCGGTTGACGGGGACTAGAGATTAACCGGATTAATCGGGGACTAGTCGGGCACTAGTCGGATTAGTTGGTTTGCGTTTATATATATATATATATATATATATATATATATATATATATATATATATATATATATATATATATATTTATATATATATATATATATATATATAAAATATTTATGTAATATATATTATATGTCATCAAAGTATTATTCATTATTCATGCAATATATGATTCATATGTCACACAAAAAAACTGCAGTAAAAAACAAAAGAAAAAACAGGAAAAAATAGTCCAGTGTTGACTGTCCACATATATTTCATTATATTATATATGTCATTCATTCTTATATCATTTATTATATTATATATATACATAAAATTGTACAATTGTAGGATGAGTGTCCAAGTGTCTTGAAGAAAGAAGCTACAGCTACCAAACAAAACAACAAAAGAAAGAAAGAGCAAAAACAAGCAGCAGCAGCAGCAGTATATATGCAAAAAAAAGAGCAAAAAAACAGCAGCAGCAGCGCACGCTAAAAAAGCAAAAAATGCAAAAAAAAAAAACAAGAAGAAAGGAAACAGCAGCAGCATCAATAGATGGAGAAGGCGAAGATGAAGAAAAGAAACGGCAGCAGCATCAATAGACAACAACAACAACAACAACAACAACAACAAAAAAAACCTGCGGACGTCTACGGCGATCGGGGAGCTGTGGACGTCGGCGGAGGTCGACGGATCAGGTAAGCTTTGGTTTTTTTTTGGATTTTTCTTCTTCTTCTACTTCTGCTGCTACTTCTGCTGCTGCTTCTTCTGACTGCTACTTTCGATGCTGCTGTTTTTTTTTTAATTTTAAAACTCGAGCAGCAGTCGGCCGACTAGGCCCACCTGGCCGACTAGGGCTGTCTAGTCGGCCGACTAGAACCGCCTCGCTGCTCCTCCGATTTCCCTCTCCGACCAGGGCCAAATCGAGTCGTCGTCGGCCGACTAGCGACTAGACGACCGACTAGTCGGCCGACTAGCAGATTTCTACAACACTGGCGCAAGCCATAAGAACATAGGATAACTGTATCAACAAGTGCCTCAGCGCACAAGTCATTCGTGCCTTCGCGCACGAGTTAGAAGGCTAGCACATTGAAAGACTATTGAGACAAGTGCCCTAGTGCACGAGCCATGAACATTGAACACTAAGGCATAGAACATGGAAATACGGTATCGAGGCGTGCATCACATGCACGACTCGAAGAATAGAGAACAATTGTGTCAAAGCGTGCGTACGACTCAGTGTTCTAAATGGCGCCCGCCTAGGCCGCGCCTAGGCGGTAGGCGGTCCCTCTCCGCACCGCTTTTCTGTAGGCGGTGACGTAGGCGGCAAACGGAGGTTGGCGACATAGGCGGAGGTCATGCAGCGTAGGCGGGCGCCTAGGCGGAGAAATACTTTACAAAATATTTTGGCCAAAAAGGTTTTTAAAACATTATGGGCCTATGGTTCACTTTTACAAAACTAAAACTTTATAAATCTTCGTTCTACAACTTAGTTATGCATGGAACACCCTTAAAATATGTATATTATGCAAAAAACAGTGGTAAAATAGTAAAAAATGTTCAAAATGTATCGACCGCCTAGGCGGCGCCTAGGCACCGCCTAGGCGGCCTAGGCGGTAGGCGGACTCTCTCTGCCGCGCACCCGCCTACCGCCATTTATAACCTTGGCGTACGTGCACGAGAATCATAAAAGATGGCTTCGTTGTGAAGAGAACAGTTGTGGCATAAATGTGACGGAACTGTCGAATATGGCACGGTACCTTAAAAATGTTCAAGGCCTTCGGGTCGTTCGTTTGACGAACATTGAGTTGAAACATGGTGTCGTTGAACATTGAAACGAAGAAATAAAATCGTACAAAGAATGCAAGAACATAGAAAGAGTGAGAACGTTGAAAGAAAGAGAATTACAAGACGACGTAAAGTCTGAGTTTCGGACTCAAGACTATGTTTGGTTGTATGGGTTTGACGCGCGTTGCATGGTCGAATGGACTTAAGATATTGCCCGTGCATGGGTGGGATATGATTCCCTCAAACGTGTTATTGGCCCGGGGCACCGGGACCGTTCGGCCTAGGAGGGATGTTAATCTTTGTGGACGCACATCCGTAAAACGACTAGCGACCGGTTATCGATGTAAAAAGCCGCAAATGATGGTATGTCTCCGGTTATTGGGGCAACAACCCATACGGGAGGCGTCGGGCTACCCAATTTGAGAAAAGAAAAGAAAAGAGAAATAAGTTAGTCCATTCTGACGCGGACACGCCAACGACCTTCATATAGTTAAGGAACGGTGGGCCGATAATGCAGGAACTCATAGATCGTGCACATTGAGCACTTATAACATGACAGAAAAAGATGGTAGGCATATTCACCTTGCGTCGGTACAAGGATGAGTGTGTCGATGTTGGTAAGAAGTCAAGAAACAAAACGAGAGTGCTATTAGTTGCATGCTTGCTTATGCTAATCATCGATAACATGCTTGCCATGATAACCTGCTTTAATGCTTTCGAATATGCCATGAACTGATCCTAAGACAATGATAGAAAGATCACCAAATCGTATGCTGCATGATTTAATATATCTACTTAATGTCGGTTTAGGTAAAGTGGGTCTTTGATCAGTACAGCGAGGACGAAAGTATTAATCTCCCACTAGATTGCTTGCAGGTTTAGGAAATGATCTGCTCGTGGCGGAACTTCGCTTGAACGCGTTGAAACATGAAATGTCGTAGCGTATTGAGGCATGCGAACGCATTGACGCTCGAACTTGCAACAGGATAATACGGTCGAGATATAGAAGACATGATGTATGGAATGGTGAAATCATTTATGGGCAAGAGAGAACCTGAGTGTTGTAGCCAATCTGGCAAATTCAATTGGGCTATTGAAAGCATTTGTAACCTCAGTTCATTTATCAATAAAGAGAATTGTTTCGTATACTCTGTTTTTTCCGCTGCTAAATAACAATATCAAAGATAACCATTTGAGAACTTGTCATCTTGCCTTGTACGAGTGCAACTCCAGACTCGTACGCATCACGTCCCAACGAGTACGATGATTCGGATAAATCGATGCAAGGACGAGCGATTTTCCGGGTCGGTGCGTGACATTTAACACAGAGATTGAAGTTTAACACAAAAATTGAATTAATGCATAAGGGGAACTAAGGGTTGTTATTTGAACAAATAGTAGATAGCAATCAGAGAAAGAGAGGAGCATTCTAAAGGAAAACGAGGAAGATACATCTGATGAAAAAAGTTGAAACAGAATAACTATGCATTGTACGAACATCTATATTTGGAAGGATCGTCGGATTCTGGTGGTTATGATCATCGAATGGTGCCTGGTGGTGTAGGCTTTATTACATTTATGCAAGTAAAAAAATTAAAAACATAGAAAATAGAAAATAGAAAATAGAAAGAAAGGTAGTAATGTTATGTGGTATAATCTATGTTACCCGGACTCTCCACTTTAAGGAGAAGTACCCGTGTCGATCGGGTAGGACATGGGTATGGGTATGGAATCCGTATCTGATCCTCCATGATGACAATCGGATCCTTCATGGTGACAATTAGGAGATTGATAGTGAAGTGGATAGTTTATTTTAATGTGGTAGTGATGTAGATAGTTTATCTTAATATGATAGATTGGTAGTAAAGTCGTATGGGAGCTGAAGGGACAGTCCCTTAGGAACTTATCCAACTAGTTCAGTAAAGTTTACTAGTAATTTATAATTACAGGTTGTCTTTCTGTGAAACCTTAGTCATATCCCCGTACCCATATCCAAAATTTGGATCCTTTTTAGCCGAGTCCGTGTGTCCTTCAATTATGAGTTTAAAGGACCGGACTCTTGGATATGTACCCGTACCCGACACCCGTACCCGAGTCCAGGTAACATAGGGTATAATACAATCAAGCAATCTTTACAGTAAAAAAATGTAGCCAAAGTGTATAACTAGCATAGCCCACTTCTCCTAATGCAGCTAAACCATGTTCGCATTTAATCCTATCCTTTGTTCTCCAAGATTCTGATTCTACGATCAGAAGCATGATTTTATTCTTTTAAGTTTCCAAGGCATTGGTGATCATAATAGAACACCATACATATCATGTTCTTTTAAATAAGTCACTTCCATATACTCAATCTCAGTAAGACTATAATTTGATTTCATCCTTCTTAGCTTTCAACCATAAATTTACTCTAGCATTACAAACCTAAATCATGACATATATATTAGCATTCTATTGTTCATGTATATAACAACAGTGCCTCCTGAATATCAACAGAAAGATCATCAAGAAAATGTGTAAACAGTAAAAAAAAAAAAAAATTGTCGCCATAAGTATATAATCTGCATGGCTCGCTTGTCCTTTAACAGTAACCATGTTGTTGCTATCTACCCATTTAATTCTAGTTAATGCCAACCAAATACTTCCTCGTCATCATCAACACAAGCTAATTTAAAAAATCTTTCATAGCATGTGTTTATCTTCTTCTTTTTTTTTTTGCACTACAGAAGCTTTTGCATGCTCTTCTTCAAAATGGAAGTTTGTACACTTTATTTTTCTTAATGGATTGTCTAGAGCAAGAATGTACTCTTAAAGGTTGGCAGTTTACTCATGTGCCTTCTACTTCCTGTAACCTCTCAAGTCTCAACTTAACATGCTGAGATCATCAATCCACCCACACTGTAACCATATTTCTTGTTCACATCAACCTTTCTATTTACGTACAGTAAGTCAATACAATAATTTTCACAAACTCTTTTAGAATGTTTGCGTAAGATGCATACGCCAAAAAAAAAAATTCCTGGTAGATCAAGCAATTATTTACTTCTATATCTGTTGCCACTTGCGGACATATTCAAGGACACCTGATATGACACGACATCGTAACGACACGGCAACACAGACAGAGACTTAACCTATCTTGGCGTGTCCTAATATATTTTGAGTGTCTGGTTGGGTCCAATAAGCGTCCAACATGACACTATCGACATTTTTGGAGTGATCGTGCTTCCTAGGTTGCCAATTTTATAATTAGTGTTCTAGCATCACCTCACTTTCAATTAATGATTGATATAACACATATTCATCAATCTAAGTCTTTTTATATTCAAAATGGGTTCGCTAATGGAGCTTGATCCTGGCTCAGAAGGGTCCACGCTGGTGCCAAACTACTGAACTAAGGAAAATATGATCATACCATGTCATACAACCTTGAAGGTGAAATGGCATGTGTTGCAAAAAAAAATACAATTATTCCTATGAAGTTTAAGCACATGAAAGAATATTCAAAATTCTCCCAGAATAGGAACAAAGATCAGCATGAATGGAGTAGAGGATTCATTTACCTCTGAGGCATTTGTAAACCGAATAACCAAATTTAAATAAACTAGGAGTTGGTGCATCAAATCACACATCTTTTAAAATTGTTGTAGCATGTTATATTCGTATAAAACGAGGTCCTGTCGATTTGTCCCAAAGGAATTTCCAAAGTTATGTTTCCATTTAACTGTGGTCTACATGACAAGTTTTAAGCATATATATGATAAATTGTAAATTCATAAACTCAAATATGGCATGAAGGCAAGAACTGATGAACTTCACCTTAAAAGTCAAAATTAAGCTGTAGGTAAAAGATATGTTATCAAGAGAAAGTAGAGACATTGATCAAATATTCAAATTATACAATATAAATAACAAGGCTTGCATTAATTATGTTAAAACTTAAAAGATTCATAATTATTTCCACAAAGTTTCTATTAGAAAAAAATAGTGCTTGCTAAGACCCATGTATATGGTAATATACTTTGTCACACAGACACTTCATTGAAGATGTTGTATCCATATAAAATTGTATCAGATACTCGGACGCTCTGATACTTCAAGGATATGTGTGAGGAACACTTCCTAATGAAGCTACATATATCTAATCATTTTATTGATTGGTAATGATAATTTTAGGGAATTCTTATTTCTGAAGCCTTACTTAGAGAGAGACAAACTCTAATGTAGGCTTGCTGTCTCTCTTCTTCTATAACTGTATTTCATCGAACTGCTAGATACGTTTATCTAGTAATTATGTCTAGATACGTTTATATAGTAATTATGTTGCATAGACACACAGGCACAGAATCGGGTACGGAAATGATATGCATTCAGAATAAGTCATCTTTTGAAAGAATTAGTATATGGGTATGGCATGGATACCGTAATATATACACATGAACACATATCTATACACACATTATCAATAATATTATATCTTAATTATGTGTGTTTATATAGTAATTATGTCCCAAATAGTTCTAGAAAGGACCTTCTTGAAATTAAATGCTGCTTTGTACTATCTCAATCATGTTTTGTCCATATGGAACATAGACATGTAGGGCAGGAAGGGAGCCAAAGGGGCTGGGTCAGGCCCATGTTCCCCAAGAAGTATGTAACCAATCCGAATTAGTTAGAATTTTAAAAAATCATATCAAAATCTTCCGTAGATATCCGTTACCAATAAGGAAATGTTCTATAAGAATAAAGATTGGTAACTCAATGGTTGAGGCCTTTGATAGATTGATAATAGATAATTGGTTCGAAGCTTATTGTAAATAATTAAGTTGGATTTTTAGAATTATTTTCGCACATCTAATTCCGTTGCATTTTAGTCCAGGTTCCTAGTTTCCATATGAATAAGATTTTTTTTTTCTTTTATTCAGAAAAAAGGAAATCTATGATTGTTATCCATAGTTTTGCTCCCCTGCCCAGTAAGTTTACTTGGATACTTGTGTGAAGGATTCGACAAGAGTGTTGAGGTCCTTGAGGATGTATCATCCCCAACACATGTTGTATATGGATTATGCAATTGGTCCTCTAGGGTATTTGTGCAACTTATATTGCCTAGATTTTTGGTTATATTCTTTAATTCATAAGTACATTGGCATGGTTCACAGAATTGCATGATCAATATATCTTACAGAGGGAAGAGAGAAAAACAATTTGTTCTTCTTTTTTGCGATGTTCGCGGGACTTTGTGTCACATCCCGCTCCCGTAGGAGCGATCGTCCTCGCTAAGGCGTGATGTCGCGTGAGCCTAGATTGCGCTCACGCAAGGCAGGTCCATAACGACCGTGATGTGGGCCCACCTATCATCATTTAGTCATAAAGGGGTATTGTGGTCTTTCACCACAATAACCCTCTTCCTGTTTTAGTAAGGAAGGATTATTTTGGTCTTTCACCAATAATAACCCTTCCTTAATAGTCATTTTCCTATTTTAGTAAGGAAGGATTATTTTGGTCTTTCACCAATAATAACCCTTCCTTAATAAGTCATTTTCCTATTTTAGTCAGGAAGGATTATTTTGGTCTTTCACCAATAATAACCCTTCCTTAATTAAGCCTTTGTTTTTCCCTATATAAACTAGGGTTAGCCATCTTTTATTTGGCATGCTTGTATTGAGAAGAAACTCTCAAGTATCAATAAGAAGGATTTAGACTTTGTCCGTCCACCAAAGTTGGGAGTTTGTTCTTTTCTCACAAAAAGATCATTATCTTTCTCTGTTTCTCTTTTCTACAAATCTTTTGTGAATCGAATAGGTCGATTCACATCAATTGGTATCAGAGCTCTCTACGATCCATGGCGTCCGGCACAAGGAACACGATCGAGGAGAAGATCCAGGGGCTTCGGGAGGATTTCAACATCGAGATCGAAAGTTTGAAGGCCGCAATCAAAGATCAAGCGTCCACACAGGAGGATCTCCAGACCGAGGTACGAAGCATGCGGGAGGAGATGACGTCGATTCCGGCAATGATGAAGTTGTTGCAAAACATCTCGAACAAGATCAATGGCGGCGAAGCGGAGGCGGCAACAACCCAAACCCTAGGCGACCAACTAGGGTTTGTTCATACGGAGGGTGAAGCGACCGACGACCACGGAGGACCGGCCGACGGGAGCTGGCCCGCACCCGCCGTCGCCGCCGCGCCGGGCCCTGGCGGCCGGCGACCCTCGCCGGACAGCGGCCGAAGGCCGCGGGAGCGTCGCCGCCAACCGCGCGAGCCCGGGCGGGGCCGCTGCTGTTGGGGGCGGTCGCTGGCCGGCCCCCGACCGCCACCCCTGGCCGGTCGGCGCCAGAGGAGCCGCCGGCGAGCGGCCGTGGCCGGACGCAGTCGATCCTTACGGTCCCGGCGGACCGGTTCCACATTCGGGAGAAGCCCTAGGGCTTGGGGCCCCCTACGGGGGTCGGACGATGACAGCGAACTACGGAGATCGGTTCGCAGGTCCGGGAAGGGGCTTGGCGGGAGTTCCGGCTTAGACGGGAGGAGCGGAACCGCCAGGAGGAGCGAGGCACGCCGGAGGCAGCAATTTCTTTGGGGGAACGGCGGATCCCGCCAACTTCCAGAGAGGGGACCTGCCCCCACGACGACCACCACGGACGAGGGCAGTCGGTGACTACAGGGGTCCGGTGGAGGAGTGGGGTGAGCAGGTCTGGGCTGACGAGCGGTATGAGGAGGTTGACAGAGGCCCGTACGAGACCCAGCGGAGAGATACACACCGCTGGGAAGGAGGACGAGGCAGGGATGATATGCAGCACGGTGACCTTAGCGCGGATCGCCGGCTGAAGAAACTGAAGCTACCCACGTTCGAGGGTGAGAACCCGGACGAGTGGATTTTTCGGGCGGAGCGCTATTTTGAGATCATGGAGCTGACCGAGGCAGAGGTCCTCATATGCATCGGAATCTATTTCGAGGGCCAGGCCCTGGCGTGGTATCGGTGGAGATCGGCGAGGACCCCGTTCAGCAGCTGGGCGGAGCTGACGGGATACATTTTAGACCGCTTCCAGGAGACGGCTTCGGGTGATTTCTACGAGCAGTGGTCGTCGCTACGACAGGAGGGGACGGTTCGAGACTTCGTCGCGAAGTTCGAATTACTATCTGGACGCGTTCGAGGGGTGTCGGACGAGTTACAGATAGGTATGTTTATGAAAGGTTTAAAGCCCTCCATACGAGCGGAGCTCAGGCTGCAGAGTCCGCGGTGTTTAGAAGATCTCCTCCGCCTGGCCCACAAGGCAGAGGAGAAATTGGCGGAAGAAAAGCGCCTTAAAGACGCTTGGGGAGCATCGGGACAGCACAGTCAGACGGGCCTAGTAATTCCACGACCAGCAGCGGAGGCTCAGGCACCAATACCACCTAGACCCGCAGGCGGGACAGGGGGCTCCATAGTACCGGGGAGGCGCCTGTCGGATGCTGACATGAAGGCGAGAAGAGCAGCTGGCTTGTGCTTCAGATGCGACGAGAGGTTCACTTCCGGTCATCGATGTGCGAGCAAGTTGCTGCAGATCGTAATCTTGCCCGACGAGGAGGAGGATCCGACGGAGGAAGAGGCCGCTATAGCAACAGACGCAGTTTCCAGATTTCCACCTTGAGGACAAGGTGGCTCTTTTAGGGGACGGTATTGATGTGGGCCCACCTATCATCATTTAGTCATAAAGGGGTATTGTGGTCTTTCACCACAATAACCCTCTTCCTGTTTTAGTAAGGAAGGATTATTTTGGTCTTTCACCAATAATAACCCTTCCTTAATAGTCATTTTCCTATTTTAGTAAGGAAGGATTATTTTGGTCTTTCACCAATAATAACCCTTCCTTAATAAGTCATTTTCCTATTTTAGTCAGGAAGGATTATTTTGGTCTTTCACCAATAATAACCCTTCCTTAATTAAGCATTTGTTTTTTCCTATATAAACTAGGGTTAGCCATCTTTTATTTGGCATGCTTGTATTGAGAAGAAACTCTCAAGTATCAATAAGAAGGATTTAGACTTTGTCCGTCCACCAAAGTTGGGAGTTTGTTCTTTTCTCACAAAAAGATCATTATCTTTCTCTGTTTCTCTTTTCTACAAATCTTTTGTGAATCGAATAGGTCGATTCACATCAGACCGATTACAGGCTAAACGACGGGGGTCGTCGCACAGAAGTCCCAAGCAGAAACATTGAATAGTCAGCAGCGAAAATTTAAATACAAAACACAATTCATGCGAAATACTCTTTTATTGATATTGAACAAATATAACAATGTGGACACGAGGCCAAATTACAAGTCTCTCGAGCTCACTTTTCTCTCATATTACAAGTCACTCTGCTCTCTCATTTCTCGATACAAGCTTCAAGACGACGAGTGGCAGATTCTTCGGAATGGCGATGTCCATACATTATGTCCCGTATAAGTTCTGACTCCATGCGGCCGCACGCCTCGAAACGCCAAGGAACTCCGTGCCTCGAAGCATCCAAGCGAGCTCCGCGCCATCGGACTTCTATCTGCGCCTGCACATGAAAACTGTGTGGGTGTCAGTACTCAACTATACTGGTGGAGTGAGCTCCTCGCCCACCCATACAAAACCGACACGTTCATTTACTTTGTGCAGCTTAATCCCATTTGATTGTCTTTCTAGTCTTGTCTTAAAATCAATTTTAGGACAAGAACGCCTTGGCCTATACTTGGCAACGCAACGACAGGGTCGTGCTATACTCTATTCGTGGCTTCAATATATATTCGAGGCAGTGCCTCGCCGAGTAGAAACTTATGCAACTCGGCCGTGCCAAGACTTTCACTTGTGTTTACGTGTCTCTAGACCATTCTTGTGCCAACGACGTAAAGGGGACGACTCGTGCTGGTCGTGCCAATAGACTTGATCGTGCCTTAAGATCGAGGTCGTGCCTCACATATCAACAAAACTTAAGCAAACTTGCTTTACGGCCCTTTCTGACTTAACTCGAGACGACTCGATGACGACGCCACATTCATGCCGAAGCACGTGTCCTTGCTATAGCCAAATCTTAGGCTCCAAAATGGTGTTGCGACCGTGCACACCTATCCCGCGCCGATTCAAGGTTAGCGCTTGCTATTGATTATACCTTGTTAACCCAACACGTAACTTGCTAGTACTCGACGCAATCCAAAGGCATACACGCGGATAGCCGCTCTTATGCCGACACATCTATATGAGTGGTCACTAGCAATGTCAAGCTATCCTGGATCTTTGCATACGGTGACCATTCGCGTGCGAGGTACGAGCTCCCACCGAATGACCCGCAGCCTATATTGTAACAGTTCACTTTAATCGAGTCGTACCGTCGATGAAGGCCGTACAATATCTGCAATTCCTCCTAGGCCGACACAAACCCGACGTCCCGGAATCGTTCGAGGAATTCACCTTGCGCGCAAGTTGTCCAATGACCATGCAAGACTCAACTCGATCTACCAAGTCCTTCCTTAACCATGACCATGCTTTCCAACTTTCTATCGAGACTCCCAAGTAGCAAGACCGATCTCGTGAACTTCCTTATCGAGACTCCCAAGTAGCGGGACCGATCTCGTGTACTTCCTTATCGAGACTCCCAAGTAGCGGGACCGATCTCGTGCACTTCCTTATCTCGACTCCCAAGTAGCGGGACAGATCTCGTGTACTTCCTTATCGAGATTTCCAAGTACGGGACTGATCTCGTGAACTTCCTTATCGAGACGCCCAAGTAGCAGGACCGATCTCGTGTACTTCCTTATCGAGACTCTCAAGTAGCGGGACCGATCTCATTTGCTTCCTTTGTCCGTGGCATGCTTTTCACTAAACCAACCGTGCATGCTTATTAAGCATATACGCGGACGACGCCTATGACTAATTCCAGCATTGTGGCAACTTAGCAACTTAGGCCAACTTTCTTCTCCCAAGCCACGGGACGAAGGACCGAGTGTCATTTTGAAAGCACGTTGAGCAGACTTCTAAGCCGACCGTGGGACCCTTTTTCCATGTTCTAACTCAATCCGACCCGTTGGAATTATTCCCTTAGCTATGTGAATGCGTCTCTTTTATTATCAAGCCTAACTTGTGCAAGTTGAAAACATGCGATTTATTATGTGAAGGCTAAGATGAGGCAAGTTCACTGAAACTACCCCACCTAAGCGAGGAGTCGTCTCGACCGAGCGGATCTTCGAGCAGCCGTTGCAAGGCTAAGTTCGAACGTCGTTGGCGTTTCGATTCCTCCGATTGACTGAGCGGGACGGGACACTACACTTTGTGCATGTTGCGTTGCATGCCATTTGGGTCGAGCCCATTGACCCCAATTTTCACACACACACACACCCACACCTCCTCTGCCGTTCGATCTCGAGACCGTCCGCCTAACCAAGGAGGTTATACCTCTCCTCGTTGACCACAAAAGACAGTTGAGTTCAGTACAATTTGTTACTTTTAATTTCATAATATTCACAATTTCTCGTAAGAACAAATACTTCTTAGATGTGTGTGGCTAATTTGCAGTTAAATACTAAGAACTTTCACGTTTTTACAATGTAATACCATAAAGTATTTTTTTTAAAGCAACTTATCATTTTTTTTGCAAAGTCGGGCTAAAGGTGTATCCAAAATATCATAATGCCCTTAGTAACAATAAACCTAATAAATTGATTATTCATATTGAATAATCAAACAATCTGTTTGATTATCCTAGTTCAAACCCTAAACAATTCTTAAAACCGTGTCCTCCTCCCTTCCACTAAACCCTAAAAATTATTACTAATCATGAAATTGCTCTCAAAGAAAAAAAAAATCATAAATAGAAAAAAATGAGAGAAATAAAAGGGGAAACAAAAAACTCTACCCCTAAACCATCCTCTTACTCCTCGTAGCCGTCACTCTCTTCCACGTCGCCATCCTCACACCCCCTCTATACAGTCCCTTCTCCCCATGTCTCCATCCCCGTCGTCCTCCTCCGTAGGGGTGAGCATTATTCGGCTTTGGAACGAAAATCGAACCTAACCGAACTGAATAAGAAACTCGGTTCGGTTTGGAAAAAAAACTCGGTTCCGTTTCGGTTTTGAAAATATACTAAAATTTCTTATTCGGTTCGGTTTCGGGTTTCGATTTCGGTCCAAAATCGATAACCTAATAAGAATTGTGCAATTATGTAAATTTATGCATATTTTTATTTAAAATGTGTATATTTTGAAAGCAACAATTTTATGTATATGGTTTGAAGTCCAACTTTGATAATTTAACAACTAGTTCAATTTGGACGCAACTTTGAAATACATCAAATGTGTGTATAAAAATTACAATTTTAAATATAATTCAAACATGATCCCAACATTGAACCCGACCCATTAAACAATAGAAATATTCCAACCTAAGAAACCGAATTGATTATTCGGTTCGATTCGGTTTCGATTTTGGCTAATTTATGTTCGGTTTGGGTTTTGGATTTTTAGACTTTCGGTTTATTCAATTTTGAATATTTCGGTTCAGTTGAAACTAAATAAACCGAATGCTCATCCCTACTCCTCTGTCTCCTCGGCATTCCACCCAAAGTTACTAGTAGCGATTACAAGAGCAGTCGCACAAGCCCACGCTTGCGATCGCAATCGCATGAGGGTGCGACGACGGGGATGATAAGAGGCGGAGTTGGCAGCAGGAGCGACAACCACAACGGGGTGGGGGGGGGGGGGGTGCAAGATAAAGTTGGGTTAGGTTTTTTTAGTCTTTTATTAATTTTCTTTATGTTATGAGTAAAATTTTAGGTTAGGAGTAAATTAATAAATTGTTTAGGGTAACTTGCAACAACTTTGAAAATTCACGGTATTTATTTGCTTTAAAAAAAAGATAATTTATAGAATCGTATTGTAAAAACTAGAAAGTTCATGGTATGATGATATTTAAGTGCAAATTAACCTGCTTAATGGAGTTAATGTCTTTTCAAAAGAGAGATGGAGGCATGACAATTTAACAGATAAGTACATAACTATTAACTAACCTAAAATAAAATAAAAATGCACATGGACTTCTCAACATGAACCAACCTAATTCAAACATGGCAAACTTCATGTGTAGGTTGAATCTAGGTCGAAAGCTGATTGATCTAGATCAAGCTAATATTGCAGCTCCCTCAAAGCACTTGCACCCCTATGCCCACATGCCATGATAAATGTTTCACAAGTATACCAAGTATTGTTGCAAGACTTGCAATAACGCAAGTATAGATGCAAGAAGACAAGGAATGGATGTGGGGTAACTCAGAGGATAGTGAGCGTACATGCCATGATAAATGTTTCACAAGTATACCAAGTATTGTTGCAAGATTTGCAATAACTCAAGGATGCAAGAAGACAAGGAATGGATGTGGGGTAACTCAGAGGATAGTGAGTGTAACTGGAGAGGAAGAACCGTTACTGGTAGGTAGCTCCAAAGCACCGAACACAAAATCAGGACCCGAAAGGGATATTATGGTCGCAGTATTAGCTCACTTTGCTTGCCTTCCCTCTGTTCATCATTGGAACCCTAGTCCTATTCTGCCTATGCATCGTCCATGGGCCGAAACTCCCATACTCTGTCTCCTTCGGTGGGCTACAACACTCCAACTTATGGTTCTCCGATTGCAATATGCTCTTCGTCCTGCTTTTATTTGTCTAGGTGTGATTCAAGCATGTTCAAGTACCTGAAGAGCATATTTGTCGAAACAAATATGATTGCCTTCATTCTTCCTCTATGTTGTTCAAGAAATCTGGTTCTTTTAGGGTTATAGTAGATGGTTCTTTCTTAATCAGCTTGGCTTGCGAAAGAAAAGAGAATTTCCTACTATCTGAAGAATAAAGCAAATAAAACGATGTGAATATATTTGTTTATTAGCTGGGATAGAATGAGTCAAGACTAGGCCATAAAAGAGGAAAGCAAGAAGCAAAGGAGGAAGGGATAATACACTTTCTTTTCCGGAACCCCTTTGTAGGTTGTAGCTTTAGCAATGAACAAGAGCACAACAGACTATGTTAGGCACATCAGTAGATGGTTATTTCTTAATTAGCTTGGCTTGCCAAAAGAAATGAGAATTTCCTAATAGTTTACACTTATCATAAGAATAAAGTAAATAAAACGCTGTGAATATATTTGTTTATTAGCTGGGAAAGAATGAGTCAAGACTAAGCCAGAAAAGAGGAAAGCAAAAAAGCGAAGGCGTCCAAAGGAAGAGATAATACACTTTCTTTTCCGGAACCCCTTTGTCGGTTGTAGCTTTAGCAATGAGCAAGAGCACAATAGACTATGTTAGGCACATCCTTCTTCTCTTTCTTCTCTTTCTTCTCTCGTCTCTGCTCCAAATACAGAAGCTTTCCTTTTAGTCCTGCTTGCTCATCTTTCCTAATTTGACTTCGCTAACTTCAAAAGTCTGACGGATTCTGCCACGTCGTTTACCGACTTGCCTCACTACTTCCTTCGGACGCCTTACTCTTTCCCAAGGATACCGAAAAGGGAGAAAGGAATGTTTTGGTTGTTCCTTTATTAATGAAACAAATAACCTTTCTTTCCGCCTACTAAAAAACTACATTATCGATCGGTCATCTAAACGGGAAATGTCTCAGGAGCAGATCAAATAGCAAACTTTACAAATAAATTTTTAGAAAGGATTTGTCCCCGTTGCTGCTGCTCCTCCTCCTCATGAAACCGGGAAGGTTCGCTATGTCGCGAAAACCGTCGGAGGGGGGCACTTGGGCGAAGTCTAGCATCAATAGGATGGAGTTATCCTTCCACTTCAGTCTAACTAAGAAAATGGAAGTCAAATTTGATCAACTTTAAGGTTTTCTCTTTCTGACTAGCCGATCTTCTGCAGATTTTCAAGTTCCACTAACACAAAGAATTGCTCCTATAAGGGCTGACTCAATAGCCAAGGAAATGAGTCCCAATGAAACGGAGGGCTTTCTTCTTGATCTCAACCTTCCCTAATTCAACTGATTCGACTTTAGCTGCAAGACTTGCATTAACTCAAGTATGATCACATGGTTGGAAGTAGAAAATTACAGCCTAGACACTTTATACAACTTTAGACACATTGAATAATTAAACTATATTGACATCATTATTTCATTACAATTCCCTCCATGTAAAAATGTCTATTATGACACTGATATATCACAATGGAAGTCAATATAGTTCAGTGAACAATCATGTACTATCTTACTCCATGTAAAGCTTCTGATTTTGGAAGCTATAGAACTAGCAAGATTGTCATGAGTCTCATGACCCATGATGTGTTATAATCTGCTTGTTAACTTGTAATCACCCTAATGAGCACAGTATAATCTAAAACTAGTCAATGGTGATAATACGGTTGTATGTTCTGACACCCGAGTTGTGGTAGGAAAAGGGCAGCTACATTTCAATCAGTTACATGTATCCACCTTTCCATGTACTAGTCTACATGTACATGCTTTGCACGTATTTTAATTAGAATATCATAAGATCGGTTGTCGTCTTTTCGTCTTTCTCAGGTGATTATTCATGTGTGTTTTCTTTTTATAATGCCAAGAGATTTAAAGTACAAAAGTACAAATTTTATTTTATTTTTATTTTCTATTGAGAAAAATAATCTTTGAAAAATTGTAAGGATAGAAAATTTTTACCATTGGAACATGAACATGAAAAGTTGTATGAAAAAAGGAAACTTGCATACAAACTTTATTGCTTTGACTCTTAAACATAAATGACATACAAGTTGACATAATAACATCATGTTTATAAAATACTCAAAGGTATTTTAGGAATTCAAAAGTTTCACCACCAAGTTTTCCTATTATATAGTAGAATAGATATGTTTTCCATTCATTTGACATTGAAGTATATAGCTGTACAACAAAATCATAACAACATAAACCTTGACTGAGCGTCTCAATTAAGCATGTCACCAGGACATACACAAATGAGTAGATGCTCAAGTTCATATCTGCACTCAAATTAATTACATGGCAGATGTCGCAAACAATCAAGAAAGTATCCAGTTGCCTATCAATGCATATGAAAAAAAAAAATCAATATGAAGTAGATAACAAACTTCACCTCATCGACATATTCACGCAACTCGAAAACTGCGTAGCTTGTCACAATGGGGTGTCGGGTAATCTCTCACCCACCTCCGCCTCTGCATTTCTACATGACAGTACCGACCGAGCGCACTACTGTAGTCTCTTTCAACACGATCTTCAAGTTCATATCTAGCAGAGCTTCCTTTTGGGAACTTATGGTCAAAATCCAACGCCTTAACGTAATACTCAACTCCATGCTTCTCTGTGAGTTTGGGTATCTGATAGGCATATGCCTTCTGTAAGGAATAATGTGGCTCCGAGAAAATAATCGAAGCTATCACAAAGAAGAACACGATCAGCGTGAACTGAAGCAGTATCATCCAAGTAAACTCTCCTCCTACCGGAACACTCTTCTCCCTTTTCTGCTGCCTGGCCGTCCTCATCCTAGTCCTATACACCCGCTGCGACCGGAACGCATCTCCCTGAGTACCGCCGTAGAAGAACGACCTAAATATCTCTTCCGGGTCCAAATCCTCCTCGAAGAAGTCGTAGTATCTAGTGGTCGTCCTCCCCCGCCTCCTTGCTTTGCTATGCAGCTGGTCGAACTCGTACCCGTCGGCTACGCCTGTCTGGTCGTACCGTCGTCTGGGCTCCTCTTCGCTCAGGCACTTGAAGGCCCTGCTGACGATCTTGAAAGCCTCGTCCGCGCCAGGGGCCTTGTTCTTATCGGGGTGCACCTTCAACGAAAGCTTCCTGTACGCCTTCCGGATCTCCTCCACCGAGCAACTCCTCTCGACACCGAGTATAGCATAATAGTCCTTGCTCTTCCTGATCTCCCGGATCGACTTCACGTGCTCTTCCGTGTAGCCCCTGTCCAAACCAGAGCGCTCCGCGGCAGCAGAGGACACCGCCGGGGGCTCGCGAGCGCTCCCGCGTTGCTGCGGAAACGAGCTCGAGCTGCCGGGGCTCCGGCACGCAGCCGAGAGCTCGTCGGTGCTGATTGCGGGGTCCAGCCGCTTGGCGATCCTGATGAATTTGAGGGCTCTCTGCTTGTCTTTCGACAGGAGAGCCGACTCCGCTAGCTTGAGGCATCTGGCGGCTTCGTCCTTGTTCCCATCCATCGCCGGAGCGCCGGATTGAGGAGCGGAGTGGGGGGTCGAATCGAGTTCCTACAGTGGGGAACTCCGAAATTAGGGTTTGCAAATAATGTAGATCCAAATTCTTCTGGAATTCTAGTATAATTTGGAACGAAGAACTTTGGGTGTGAAACCCTAAGTAGAAGAGGAAAAAAATTAGGGTTAGGGTTTCGTACTGGAGATTGGTACCGGCGGAGAGCGACGACTCGCCAGGAGTTTGGAGACGAAACAGTGGGCACAGCATATTTTACTCAGGACTGTCCAAGTGTTAGTTTTTCATTATTTACAAGTTTGCCACTGAAAAAATTACTCAGGCTATCCAAGTGGTAGGTATAAAAGATAAGTGTTATAATTTTTGTTTCTTTTCTCACTCTCCATTCCTCACAAGAAGAAGAAGAACAACAAGAAGAAAAGAAAAAGAAAAAAAACAAGAACAAGAACATCAATTTTTGCAAACCTAGTTTATTTTGATTTTTTGTTCTCTTCTAATTTCTCAGATCTCTTTCTCCAAACCCTACTTTATTTTTCTTCTTCCTGTTTGGGCATTATGGATGAAACCCTAGTTGTAGAAGAAATTGGGTTATCAAATCTATCAAATCTATTAATCTATTAGTCTATTAACCAATTTTTCTTTATTAGTAGAAGAATTATGCATGAAATCCTAGTTGTAGAAGAAAACTATGGAAGAAATCCTAGTTGTAGAATAATTGGGTTCATATCAGGACTGCCACAATTTCTGACAGTCCTAGAAGTATTGAGGACTGCCAGAAATTGTGGCAGTCTTGAAATAGTCTCGATGTACAACAGGACTGCCACAATTGTTGGCAGTCCTAGAAGTAATGAGCACTGCCAGGAATTGTGGCAGTCTTGAAATAGACTCGATGTACAACAGGACTGCCACAATTTCTGGCAGTCCTATAAGTAATGAGGACTGCCAGAAATTGTGGCAGTCCTGAAAGGGACATGCTTTACAGCAGGACTGCCACAATTTCTGGCAGTCCTAGACATATTGAGGACTGCCAGAAATTGAGGCAGTCATGAAAGATACTTGTTGTACAGCAAGTTCCTTTCAGGACTGCCACAATTTCTGGCAGTCCTAAAGTCGAAATTCTCGAATAAAAAAAACATGTTAGGGTTTATTTCAATCTTGATAATAGAGTGAAATATGCATTTTAGGATTTATTTCCATGCATTCTTTGTGAGGAAAGAAGTATTTAACCTTTATTTTCATGCATTTTAGGGTTTATTTAATTTTTTTGGTGCCATCGAAATTGGGAAAGAGAATGAAACTAGGGTTTTGATGGAGATGGTGATGATGGAAATGGTGGAGAAGAAGAAGATGATGATGATGAGAAAAAAAACTAGGGTTTTGATGGAGATGTGAGAATGGAAATGGTGGAGAAGAAGAAGATGGATAGAAGAAGAAGAAGAAGAAAGCTAGGGTTTGTGAAGAGAGAGAGTGAAAATTTGAAATGAGAGTGATTTTTCGGGTTTGGGGGGCTGTGGGGTTTGGACAGCCCCCTGAATGAAAAATTTGGACAGCCCGAGTAAAAGTTCCTCAAAGCCTGGCTAGCCCTAATCCTGGCTAGCCCCGAGTAAAAAAACATGTGCCCTTATAATTAGCCAAAGGAAAAGGGCAATATGTTAATTGCAAGATTTGCGTGTAAAGTACATTTAAACCCTCCTTAGATGTCACGAAAACGCAATTAAAGACTCCCTGATTTAAAAAATTCACGCTGTTTCGATTTTGCTCAATTCACCCCTCTCGCTGTTAATAACCGTTAAAATGGCAAAAAAAGACGATTTTACCCCTCCCTCACTCCCCCTCTCTCTCCGGTGGTGGGGGCGGGCGGGCGGGCGCCGGCGGAGGGAGGAGGGGGGGTCAGGGGGGCGGGAGTTCGTCGGCGACGGGAGGAGGGGGGCTCGCCGGCGGAGGGAGGAGGGGGGCGGGGTCGAGGGGGCTGGCGGAGGGAGTGTCACGCCCCGCTCCCGTAGGAGCGATCGTCCTCGCTAAGGCGTGATGCCGCACGAGCCTAGATTGCGCTCGTGCAAGGCGGGTTCCATAACGGCCGATTTCAGCGGCTGCGACGAGGTCGTCGCACAGAAGTCCCGAGCAGAGACATTGAATAATAGCAGCGGAATTTGAAGCCAACACATGAACACAAGTCATTCAAAGGAAACTCTTTTATTGATGCTGAATACAAGGTTACATTTGTGGGCGCAAGGCCAAATTACAATCACTCAAGCTCACTCTCCTCACATTTACAAGTTCACTCTGCTCTCTCTCATCTCTCAATACAAATGCTCGATCCAGCGGAAACTTCGGAAGGCGACGTCCATACATTATGTCCCGTATAAGTCTTTTCTCCATGCGGCCGCACGCTTCGAGTCGCCAAAGAACTTCGTGCCTCGACGCATCCAAGCGAGCTCCGCGCCACGAGCTTCTACCTGTGCCTGCACATGAAAAACTATGTGGGTGTCAGTACTCAACTGTACTGGTGGAATGAGCTCCTCGCCCACCCATACAAAACCCGCACGTTTTATTTGCTTTGTGCAACATAGTCCCTTCTTATTAATTGTCTTTCTAGTCTTGCCTTAGGATCCGTTTTATGACCGACGCCTTGCCTACCTTGTGTCATTAGACCATCCCGTGCTTGCAAAATTCGACGTTAACTCATACCTTGCCTCAAGACCCTTCTCGTGCCAACAACGTTAACCTATCAAGTCGTGTTTGCCTTACGGCTTAAATCAGAGACGCAACTACGCGATAAGATCCCATTCCCGTGTGACCGTGCTTCAAACCCTTGCTGAGGCTGTGCCTCGTTATTCAGTAAGACTTAACCATATCGCCGCCTCGCGGCCCTTGCTGCCTAGCGGCCCTTGCTACTTTGACCACCAACTGACCCAATCAAGACTTCTGAACTTAAGTCGACCCACTTTGCCTTGCGGCGGTTTCCCGACTTAACTCAAACAACTCAACCAACTTAAGGAACTTATATGCTGACAACTCAAGACTTGACGCCACCTCTCGTGCCGAAGCACGACGCCTATGTTGAAACCCAATCTTAGGTCCGAACTTTGTGTTCTATCTGTACACACCTTCAACTCAACTCAATCCAAAGGCATATACGCGGTTAGCCGCTATTTGCCGACATCTATATGAACTTGGCCACTGGCATCACAAGCCATACCTTGACGTATAGTTTTGTTAATCGGGATCCTTTCGACGCAAGTAGCTAGCCCCGTCGCAAGTCCCCGCTTAACCTGTGCCAAAACCTTACGCACGACTATACCCTGTTCCCTCCTAGGCTGAGTCGGCCCCCATGGCCCAGGGGTTACCGCTCGAGGGTTCATCGCCCTTGTCGACAAGTTGTCAAATGACCATGCAAGACTCGACACAAACTGACGTCTCACACAGTCATTCCTTTACCAAAACCAAGACTTCTATCCTTGAGACCACTCGACGACCCACGGTCGCGAGCATTCTTTCCTTGAGACCCCTCGACGACCCACGGTCGCGAGCATTACCTTCCTTGTTACCCTATCATTTGGTTCAACTCATAAATGCCTATTTGATATCCCTTCCTTAAAACTCACCTTGAATCATAGTCCTTGCCTTAGACACTAAGCCCGTGCATCGTGCCTTAAGCCAATCGTGCTCTACGTGATACTCCTGCCCAAGTCGACGGGGCTTGAGATCGAGGGACTACTTAACTTGACAACCGCAGATTGAGCGGGACAGCACTTGGAACGACTTCGGTCGACCGGCATAACTTTGCCTAACTTACTCAAGCCTACGACTTAACCCGAGGGACGAGCAGAGGCTATGCCAAGCCTTGCACAATGGAACCGTGCACGCTTTATCAAGCGTTCATGTGGGCTGTAAGCCCCTGAATTTAGGGCTGATTTTTTTTATTTTAATAATCAATTAATTAGAATATTATTATTTGATTTAATGCTCTTTACCGTGACTTGGAATTCTAGAGCATCAGGGATGCCAGTCTCTGGAAACTTCCTTCTTGGAGTTTGTAGTAGGCGAGATTATCTTCATTTTGATATATCCTGTCCCACTCGAACTTGTTCCCTTGTACTCTTTTTCCTTCGCACAACTTCCGGTTCAATTTAGGCCAATTAATTATCTGCCGTAAAATCTGATTTAATTTCCCATTTAATTTCCGGGCCCGACATCGGTCCAATCCAGTCGACCCAAAATATGGCCCTGGCCTGTTTTGAGCCAACTATGCGGGTGTCACTTGCGCCCCACAATTTCGATCTCCCTTGTGCTCCTATTTCATCCATGATTTAATTTGGTTTAAATTATTAAATTAATTTAATCTTGGCCTCGACCTTGTCCAAACTTGGCCCAACGCCCAACCCAGTTTAGTGTGGGCCCTGTCATGACTGCCCATACACCCCACTGGTGTTTTCCCATTTTTGCCTACTCGAAAATATAATTATTTTATTTATAAAATATCTCTACCTCTTATATATATATATATATATATATATATATATATATATATATATATATATATATATATAATGTAATTCTCTCTCTCTCTTCCCTATTATACAACCACTCCACCTCACCCCTATCATCACAGCTCACTCACCCCCCCCCATGTGGCCGAACACACCATCTCCATCTCTCTAAGTACCTATTCTCTCTCTTTCTCTAAATATCTATTCACTCTCTCTCTCTAAATATCTATCTATTCTCATCACACTCTCTCCCCTCTCTCTCACAGCCGACAAGCCCCCTCCCCCTTGCTGTACAAGACTAACACACCCCCACCATTCTTCTTCTTCACTTCTCTTCTTCTCTTTCAACAAAAGCCAACACCACCATCACCATTATCATTATCATTACCATCACCATCCTCAACCAACACCACCACCTTCATCACCACCACTTCCGTGCGCCACCGCCGGGCACCCCGCCACCGCATGGCCGCCGCCGTGCCAGGCCAGCGCCGCACGCGCGTGCGTGTGCCTGCGCCAGCAGCGAGCAACGCGGCAGCAACAGCAAGCAGCAGCTGTAGCAGCGCCGGCGGGCGCGCTCGCCGGAGGCCAACCACCGCCGCCTTCGGTCGCCGTCGCCGCCGCACCTTGGCCGCGTGCAGCCCGGCGTGCCACCCCCTGGCAGTGGGTCGCCTCCCCGAGCATCACAGGAGGTCGATTCCGACTTCGAAATCGAAGTTCCGTCGACGCGCGCGAATGGTTAAGCCAGAATACGCGTCCCAAAACAGCGACTTCGCGCACATTTTTTGGGAGATCCGACCGTTGGATCAGCGAACTCCTTGATCCGTCTCAATCTCGGTATATCCCTCTTGGCCTCTGTCAAATTTTGCCCGTTAATTTTGTCGTTTGATACATCAAAACCGGCCACCAAGTTGACGTTTAAAATTGAACTATTTTTGGACAGTTTTGCGACGCCAACTTCGCGGGTTCGTATCTTCTCCATCGCAGCTCCGTTTTGCGTGCCAACAGTTCCGGTGCACAGCTGGTATAACCCTCTTCCTGCCCCCTTTAGATTTCATTTCAGTTTGAGCTTGTTAAGTCGGTCGAATTCGACGCCAAAGTTGGCCGTTCGAATTCTTAGTGTTGCACTTGTAAAATTCCATTTTTGAACCCGGGACTCCAGAATTCAAATTCTGACACCACCAGTAGACTCGTGGCGTCGTTCTGGCATGTTTTCATATAAAGTTTGCTTGATTTGGAGAACGTGGGCCCTGGCACGCATTTCGGTGCAAAGCGGGTCCCATTTTCTGAGTCAACGGGACTTTTTGACGCCGGCTCATCGAAATCCAATTCCGGATATACCGTTGAGTTCGTATCGTCATTCTGGACTCGTTGACATATAATTTGCTGAGTTTTGAGGACATTGGTTCCGGCACGTATTTCGGTGCAAGTCGGATACCAATATCCGGGCCAACGGGTCATTTTGAGATCGGCTCATCGGAATCCAATTCCGGATATACCGTTGAGTTCGTATCGTCATTCTGGACTCGTTGACATATAATTTGCTGAGTTTTGAAGACATTGGCTCCGACACGCTTTTCCGTGCAAATCGGTTTCCAATGTCCGGGTCAACGGACCAATTTGAGATCGGGTCAACGGAATCCAATTCTGGATATACCGTTGGGTTCGTATCGTCATTCTGGATTCGTGGACATGTAATTTGTTAGGTTTTGTGCATTTTTATTTCGACACGTTTTTCGGTGCAAAGTGTGTCCAACGACGGACATCATTTTGGCCCGAAATTACCGTTTTGCTCCTGTGTCCAAATTGGACTTTTGGACAGGCTATCCTAGCTGATTTGACCATTCTGGACACGTTGGTTATATTTATTTTATCATCCGACAACAATTGTAGATTTTTTTCCCTTTTTGTCTCACCCTATTATTATAATATTTTCTCCTTCTGGTTGTTTTAGAGACCCGTCGATTTCAGTGATTTCTAAATCACTGAAATTCATAAGTTGACCTTGTAGATGTTTATAGAGACTAGCTTGACCATGGTTGACTACTTTGACTAGACGTCGAAGTAGAGTCAACATTTGACCTAGGTTAGACTAGTTTTGACCCTGGTTGACCACAGTTGACTATTTTGATCAAAGTCAACCGGAAGTCAACCGTAGCCTAAAATTGACTAGAACTGGACCGAAGTTGACCAGTTGACCCAAAGTCAATTGTTAGTCAACGTTAGGCAAGTTTGACCTAGATTAGACTTAGAGTTGACCGGAGTTGACCAGTTGACCAAAGTCAACTGTACGTCAACCTTGACCCAGTTTGTCTTAGTTTGACTTAGTTTGACCTAGATGTTTAGTATATCTTTTGACCCTGATCAGCTCTTGTATTATTTTATCTTTAGGTCTGTGGCTTTACTCTGAACCCTGATTCATATTGACAGCAGGACCCCAGGCGAGTACATTCTCTGATAACTTATACCCAATTTATGATAACTGTTATGATTCATGTAATTAGTGTTGATATGCTTATCCCTGACACATGGTTCTCACGGATTGGTATTCTTGGATCCCGACGAGAGATGTCTCTCCTTCTTAGGTTGGGATGTATTATGCAAGCACCCTTGTAGCTCTTGCTCGATATATGGTCACTGATTCTAGAGCAGGTTCGCGACCTTCTCATTAGAATCCCGTGCAGTGACGTGTCCTGTTTGGATCCATTCTACCAGTTGGGGTAGGGGGAGTAGTAGCGTATGCCTGTGATCATATCCCCTTGCTATCTTGAACAGTGTGAGTCATATACCGCACTTATGACTTGCCAGGCCGATTCTTGACAGTTTCCCAAGCCGATCACAAGTTGAAACTGCTACTCACACACATTGGATATATAGCTTACCTTGATTCGTGTACATGCCATGATCCCGTTCTATTTTCTTGTTCTAGCTCTAGCTTTACAGCTTACCATGCCATGATACATACATGTACACTCCATGATTTTATTGTATATGCTCTATTTACAGTCTTATAGCTTTTATTCTATCTTGAGATCTGTTATGAGATATATGTACTCGTTTCGCTCCTGACTGGATACGTTATGAAAATTTTAGGAGTAGTTGTGCCCTCATTATTGGACTTCATGATGTTGCTAGCTGAGGTGGATCTCACTATTCTTCTATGTGAGTTGCCTGGTAGTTATTCTTAGTTAGTCTTATTGTTCCTTCTTTATCTTTCATGTCTTATGATCATTGTAGATTCTAGTTGTTCTAGTGATATTGTTATTATTTCTTGTCTTATCTTCCTTAGTTTTCGTGATGTGATATGAGTACATTTCTAGATATAGATTCATAGAAGTTGTAGTTAGTATAGTATACTTGACAGCGTTCTACCGCCGATACCGCGGCGTAGGCTGGGCGTGGCCCACGTATTCGTACCCGTATATCCGGGTGCGGGTCGTGACACGTTTTTAGTGGTGGCCCATGCAGGTCAGTCTTTGCAATTAATGCGAAGTCGTGGTAGTACTTGAGCTTATCTGTACTACTGCGAGCCTGCCCTAGGATTAAGGTAGAGTCATGGAATATTTTAGGATTTGGTACTCAGTCACGTATTAGGAACTCTTGGTAGATTTCAGGGATGACCCCTGGGAATCTTATTTCGAAGGCTTTCAAATCTTTTTCCACTTGTTTCCATTCGTTATGATTTCTGAAATATCTGTCCGTATCAAACTTTATTCTTTCTTGGGATGAGTTGTGGATCCCAGGGGGAAGGAATAAGTTGGACTTGTATATCATCTAGGTTGGGGAGAGAATATGATTTATCAACCTCGTATCATGGTCGAGGTTTGTTTTAGATTATATTTCACCATTTTCTATCTTGACCTAGGTAGTACACTCGGGACTTTCTCTGAGATTTTCCTCTGAACCCTATCTCGAAAGTTGTTTCCGTTGTTTCTATTAACTTACCCTTGACTTGTCGTTGAAATTTAAATCTTAATATTCGTTGTTGACCTTTGATTTTGTTTCGGATAATTCTTTTAGGAATTGAGTTAAGATATCCTGATAAACATATTTTGGACAAGGACGATGAGAACGGTAAGTGTCTACTTTATTTATGGAGTTTAGAATTCATCGCAGTCATATTAGCTAGCGAGACATGGACATGGAGCCTGATTTTGGATATACTATCCTAGTTATGTCATTTAGGTTCTCTTGCAGCCATACCGGGTGGCGTGGTAAGGAATCTAGATGACATAATTATTGGGTGTATACCATAGTTATGGACTTTATTGTTTATTACCGCTATGCTTACTGGCGTGGCGAGAATTCTGGCAACATGATTTGGGATAGACGTGTATGGTTATCAGGTCATATCTTAAATTGATTCACTTCTTTTACCAATTAAGCAAGATAATTCCTACCATTATTTCTTGTTTATCGTTATTTTCTCTCCCTTCGCATGATGATTTTCTCATCTTGCCGTCATTTCCTTTGCCTTGTTTGGTTATGTCTTGATTACACAAATCACCTACATCGTATCTACTTCTGTCATCCACACTTGGAAACTCTGAAAATTTTGAAAATTTTATATCTAAATTGTTTCTTAAATTTTGATACTGTTAAGATTTTGATTCCCTTCTGTCCATGACCAATCAATTTTAGTCGTCTTGTTTATCGTGCCAAAGAGTCTTGATTGCTGACTAGACTCTAGATGACTTCAAACATCTTGTGACTTGGGTTCCTTTCTAAATTGTGCTTTTAGGATCTTGATTTTGAATTCATGATTTTACCGTCTTTCATAGCTGAACTTGGATCTTGATCGTGCTTATGTAACCTATAATCTAATTTCTATCCAATCTATTTCTCAATCGGGCTATTCTCAAATTTTTCTCTCCATTTGCTTCTCCTAGCTCTGTTTTAGATCATGACTATCCAACTTTGATTTTCATGATCTTGATAATCTTAACCCTCAAATCGTGCCAAGTGAACTTAGACTATTTTCGATTTCAATCGCGTTCGAACTTGGATCGTATTTCATGATTTTATTAATCATCCTCCTTAATCTTGATCGGGCCTATAAGACCTTTACTTCGATTTTGTTTATGTCTGAAATTTTATCTCAACTATGCCAAACCTTGTTTTGGTCATGGTTAGCTTTTCATCTTGATCGAGCATGTGTGACTTTCAGGTTGATTTCCATCAACCTAAGTCCTACAGATCACCCCGTACTTGAACTTCAATCATATCTTCGATTCTCTTAATCGTCTCTAAAATTGTGCCCCAATGACTTGGCTTATTTCTGAAATCATGCACATGATTTTGTTCGTATCATGATTCTATCGTGCCAAATCCCTCATCGTGCTTGAACAATTGTAAATCGATTTTCTTGATCGTGCAAACTCGTCATTCTTGAATCATGCCTAAAATATTGCCTAAATCTTCTATCATGTTTTAACCCCACTACCAACATTTAAATTTCGAGGACGAAATTTTTATAAGGTGGGTAGGATTGTAAGCCCCTGAATTTAGGGCTGATTTTTTTTATTTTAATAATCAATTAATTAGAATATTATTATTTGATTTAATGCTCTTTACCGTGACTTGGAATTCTAGAGCATCAGGGATGCCAGTCTCTGGAAACTTCCTTCTTAGAGTTTGTAGTAGGCGAGATTATCTTCATTTTGATATATCCTGTCCCACTCGAACTTGTTCCCTTGTACTCTTTTTCCTTCGCACAACTTCCGGTTCAATTTAGGCCAATTAATTATCTGCCGTAAAATCTGATTTAATTTCCCATTTAATTTCCGGGCCCGACATCGGTCCAATCCAGTCGACCCAAAATATGGCCCTGGCCTGTTTTGAGCCAACTATGCGGGTGTCACTTGCGCCCCACAATTTCGATCTCCCTTGTGCTCCTATTTCATCCATGATTTAATTTGGTTTAAATTATTAAATTAATTTAATCTTGGCCTCGACCTTGTCCAAACTTGGCCCAACGCCCAACCCAGTTTAGTGTGGGCCCTGTCATGACTGCCCATATACCCCACTGGTGTTTTCCCATTTTTGCCTACTCGAAAATATAATTATTTTATTTATAAAATATCTCTACCTCTTATATATATATATATATATATAAAATGTAATTCTCTCTCTCTCTTCCCTATTATACAACCACTCCACCTCACCCCTATCATCACAGCTCACTCACCCCCCATGTGGCCGAACACACCATCTCCATCTCTCTAAGTACCTATTCTCTCTCTTTCTCTAAATATCTATTCACTCTCTCTCTCTCTAAATATCTATCTATTCTCATCACACTCTCTCCCCTCTCTCTCACAGCCGACAAGCCCCCTCCCCCTTGCTGTACAAGACTAACACACCCCCACCATTCTTCTTCTTCACTTCTCTTCTTCTCTTTCAACAAAAGCCAACACCACCATCACCATTATCATTATCATTACCATCACCATCCTCAACCAACACCACCACCTTCATCACCACCACTTCCGTGCGCCACCGCCGGGCACCCCGCCACCGTATGGCCACCGCCGTGCCAGGCCGGCGCCGCACGTGCGTGCGTGTGCCTGCGCCAGCAGCGAGCAACGCGGCAGCAACAGCAAGCAGCAGCTGTAGCAGCGCCGGCGGGCGCGCTCGCCGGAGGCCAACCACCGCCGCCTTCGGTCGCCGTCGCCGCCGCACCTTGGCCGCGTGCAGCCCGGCGTGCCACCCCCTGGCAGTGGGTCGCCTCCCCGAGCATCACAGGAGGTCGATTCCGACTTCGAAATCGAAGTTCCGTCGACGCGCGCGAATGGTTAAGCCAGAATACGCGTCCCAAAACAGCGACTTCGCGCACATTTTCTGGGAGATCCGACCGTTGGATCGGCGAACTCCTTGCTCCGTCTCAATCTCGGTATATCCCTCTTGGCCTCTGTCAAATTTCGCCCGTTAATTTTGTCGTTTGATACATCAAAACCGGCCACCAAGTTGACGTTTAAAATTGAACTATTTTTGGACAGTTTTGCGACGCCAACTTCGCGGGTTCGTATCTTCTCCATCGCAGCTCCGTTTTGCACGCCACCAGTTCCGGTGCACAGCTGGTATAACCCTCTTCCTGCCCCCTTTAGATTTCATTTCAGTTTGAGCTTGTTAAGTCGGTCGAATTCGACGCCAAAGTTGGCCGTTCGAATTCTTAGTGTTGCACTTGTAAAATTCCATTTTTGAACCCGGGACTCCGGAATTCAAATTCTGACACCACCAGTAGACTCGTGGCGTCGTTCTGGCATGTTTTCATATAAAGTTTGCTTGATTTGGAGAACGTGGGCCCTGGCACGCATTTCGGTGCAAAGCGGGTCCCATTTTCTGAGTCAACGGGACTTTTTGACGCCGGCTCATCGGAATCCAATTCCGGATATACCGTTGAGTTCGTATCGTCATTCTGGACTCGTTGACATATAATTTGCTGAGTTTTGAGGACATTGGTTTCGGCACGCATTTCGGTGCAAGTCGGATACCAATATCCGGGCCAACGGGTCATTTTGAGATCGGCTCATCGGAATCCAATTCCGGATATACCGTTGAGTTCGTATCGTCATTCTGGACTCGTTGACATATAATTTGCTGAGTTTTGAAGACATTGGCTCCGATACGCTTTTCCGTGCAAATCGGTTTCCAATGTCCGGGTCAACGGACCAATTTGAGATCGGGTCAACGGAATCCAATTCTGGATATACCGTTGGGTTCGTATCGTCATTCTGGATTCGTGGACATGTAATTTGTTAGGTTTTGTGCACTTTTATTTCGGCACGTTTTTCGGTGTAAAGTGTGTCCAACGACGGACATCATTTTGGCCCGAAATTACCGTTTTGCTCCTGTGTCCAAATTGGACTTTTGGACAGGCTATCCTAGCTGATTTGACCATTCTGGACACGTTGGTGATATTTATTTTATCATCCGACAACAATTGTAGATTTTTTTTCCCTTTTTGTCTCACCCTATTATTATAATATTTTCTCCTTCTGGTTGTTTTAGAGACCCGTCGATTTCAGTGATTTCTAAATCACTGAAATTCATAAGTTGACCTTGTAGATGTTTATAGAGACTAGCTTGACCATGGTTGACTACTTTGACTAGACGTCGAAGTAGAGTCAACATTTGACCTAGGTTAGACTAGTTTTGACCCTGGTTGACCACAGTTGACTATTTTGATCAAAGTCAACCGGAAGTCAACCGTAGCCTAAAATTGACTAGAACTGGACCGAAGTTGACCAGTTGACCCAAAGTCAACTGTTAGTCAACGTTAGGCAAGTTTGACCTAGATTAGACTTAGAGTTGACCGGAGTTGACCAGTTGACCAAAGTCAACTGTACGTCAACCTTGACCCAGTTTGTCTTAGTTTGACTTAGTTTGACCTAGATGTTTAGTATATCTTTTGACCCTGATCAGCTCTTGTATTATTTCATCTTTAGGTCTGTGGCTTTACTCTGAACCCTGATTCATATTGACAGCAGGACCCCAGGCGAGTACATTCTCTGATAACTTATACCCAATTTATGATAACTGTTATGATTCATGTAATTAGTGTTGATATGCTTATCCCTGACACATGGTTCTCACGGATTGGTATTCTTGGATCCCGATGAGAGATGTCTCTCCTTCTTAGGTTGGGATGTATTATGCAAGCACCCTTGTAGCTCTTGCTCGATATATGGTCACTGATTTTAGAGCAGGTTCGCGACCTTCTCATTAGAATCCCGTGCAGTGACGTGTCCTGTTTGGATCCATTCTACCAGTTGGGGTAGGGGGAGTAGTAGCGTATGCCTGTGATCATATCCCCTTGCTATCTTGAACAGTGTGAGTCATATACCGCACTTATGACTTGCCAGGCCGATTCTTGACAGTTTCCCAAGCCGATCACAAGTTGAAACTGCTACTCACACACATTGGATATATAGCTTACCTTGATTCGTGTACATGCCATGATCCCGTTCTATTTTCTTGTTCTAGCTCTAGCTTTACAGCTTACCATGCCATGATACATACATGTACACTCCATGATTTTATTGTATATGCTCTATTTACAGTCTTATAGCTTTTATTCTATCTTGAGATCTGTTATGAGATATATGTACTCGTTCCGCTCCTGACTGGATACGTTATGAAAATTTTAGGAGTAGTTGTGCCCTCATTATTGGACTTCATGATGTTGCTAGCTGAGGTGGATCTCACTATTCTTCTATGTGAGTTGCCTGGTAGTTATTCTTAGTTAGTCTTATTGTTCCTTCTTTATCTTTCATGTCTTATGATCATTGTAGATTCTAGTTGTTCTAGTGATATTGTTATTATTTTTTGTCTTAACTTCCTTAGTTTTCGTGATGTGACATGAGTACATTTCTTGATATAGATTCATAGAAGTTGTAGTTAGTATAGTATACTTGACAGCGTTCTACCGCCGATACCGCGGCGTAGGCTGGGCGTGGCCTACGTATTCGTACCCGTATATCCGGGTGCGGGTCGTGACATGGGCGACGCCTATGACTTAGGCTAACTCTTAGCTTTTGCACCGAAGACCAACATTCCTTCTCCCAAGCCACGGGACGAAGGACCGAGTGTCATTTTCAAAGCACGCCGTGTGCCGACTCTAAGCCAACCGTTGGACCTTTTTCCATGTTCTAACTCATTTCGACCCGTCGGGATTATTCCCTTAGCTATGTGGATTCATCTCTTTTATTATTAAGCCTACTTGTGCAAGTTGAAAACACGATTTATTATGTGAAGGCAAAGATGAGGCAAGTTCACCGAAACTACCCCACCTGAGCGAGCGGTCGCCTCGACCGAGCGATGTCTTCCAGCAGCCGTTGCAAGGCTAAGGCCGAACGCCGTCGGCGTTTCGATTCCTCCGATTGACTGAGCGGGACGGGGCACTACATCATCCACCACTCAGAAAAAGTTTCGTCCTCAAAACTAACTGAGTACACTTATCGACTTATCACTTTACTCAACATTCAAGAACTCTCGCACACAATTCTCCTGTGCCTTACTCAAATCCGAGCCACGCTCGTGCTACCCTCAATCCTTTCTTCAAAACTTACGATCTCAAGATCCTCGATACTTTCTCGTTTCTCAAATCTTACTTGAATTTAATGTATCACTTAGTATGGATCGTGCACATATCTTAGGCGTCCCCAAAATACATGCATTTCAACCAAGCCTCGTGATAGCGAATCCGCCATCACCACTCGAGTCGGATCGTGCACGCATTCAAGCGTCCTTGATATACATGCATGTCAACCGAGCCACCTGAGTGGTGTCTTCACCATTCCTATCGCTCCGCACCGGAACGTCTGCCTAACTGCTAGGCTATGTCTTTCCGTCAATATTGGAATCATGGTTCCCAAACAACGATATCAACACTGACCCCATCCTAAGGTCAAACCAAGTTGATAGTACGGGGTTTTCTACCCAAGCTCGCATCACTCTGATTTCTAAACATCGAGCATAGATTGCCTACGCACATCCCAATATTTCGTCGCACGGGGTCCGAGTCATTCAGCAAAGCCATCCTATGACAACTTATGTTTCAATCAATTCCTTAACATATCAATCTCACTCGTTCCTCAAGCCGTTTTGCATAGTCTATCCCTTCGAACACGTTCGAAGTAATCCGCCTATCAATCCTTCCAAGTCAAGCATGCTACGACACAATTCATCGCTAAACCATAATTCGTATTCCATACTCTCTAAGTTATCTATCCCAATTCACGCAAACGATCACAAGGTCGTCTGACTTAACAATACGTTGCGCCCCGATCTCACGCGAGTCAGATTATCTACGGTGGGCATGAATCACCATGCACGCTCCCGCGGGATAATTATCCTCATCGGGACGTAACTCTTGTTTTGCGTCTAGACTAATTCATTCTCGATGTGCGGATTGGACCTACTCAATCCTCAAGTTTATTTCATTCATCAATCGTAAGTCTAACATCCTCAAATTTTCCTTCGCATCAAGCCAACAAGTCGAGACAATCAAAGTTGCCGCATCCTGAATTTCCGAGTTCGATCATTCCCGCGACATGAATCACCATGTCAACGCTCACGCAGAACGATCGCCCCAAATCCGACGCAACGCATGTGCGAGGCTAGAGTTGCGCTCGCATAAGACAAGATCGTCGACATTGTAGCTATCCGCGTAACCATCAAGACACAATCATTTTCATCCAACATTCTTCGCCATCAAAATCCTAAGTACAGCATCCAACCGAACAATAACACTTGCACGATCGTCATTCGCCGAGTCAGAGTACCCCCGAGTTATCGCATATCGATCTTTGATACGCCTCAATACCATCGACGATATGCGTAACCTGACGATCTTCCTTTGCAACCAATTTTGAGTCGTGCGAATGATGCCATCGTCCGACTGGATAATTTCCTCGACATTCAAATTCAAGTTCGATCATTATCCTTCGATTCATTCACAATATCAATTTCCTAAACCAAACTCACGTATCGTTCATCCGTCTATCTTAAGTCACCGACCAACGTATTTCCTCAATTCGTATCAATCCTTTGCTAACTCAATCATCGAGCAACATTCAATCCAATCCTTAAAGTCATTCGCGTAACTTCAAAATCAAAACTTTTATGCACGCTATCCACCTGTCGTGCTAACTTTTCGTATACGATCCGTATCAATTTTCTCGATTAAGTCATCCATTCGTACACCCTAACTTTCCTCGATTCGATTTCACCTACTTAATCGTTTTTGCATTTTATACTTGCGTAATCCTCAATCCCGTGCACGTTCCGTGCACATCAATTCTAGGTTGTTCGAATCCACTCGTCAAACTTCAAGACTAAGACTTATTCATTGATACTCAATCTATGGCTTTGCATAATGCGACACTTGCTGATAGACTCATCGACACCCCCCGAATCCTCGATTGATCGATCATCATTCCTGAGCCCATCGCATACACTACTCAGGAATGAAGTCATTCAACAAATTCTCAAAACTATCCTTTGAATCAAAATCGACTTTTCGAATCCCCGTTCGAACCATTCCTCAATTTCTACGCACGACCATCTATATCGCACCGACGATATCGTCGCTCGATAGCACCCCTATCGACAGTCATCCCACTTACTCAACCAAGTCCAACCCATCATTGTTTGAAACATTATGAATCTCGCACTCGACTTTGCTAAGGTCGACACAATCCTTGGTGTATATGCCCAGCCCGACTTAGCCAACCGTGCTTACGTAAACCCTCTTTTTGTTTCTTATCAAAAACTGTTCTCCTATGTTTTGCAAAATAGATAGACTTATTGTATGGACATCCCGTGGGACAACTGAGAGAGAGCGCACCAACGACATCAACTTGCGGAAGCACAATTCAGAGTTCGCGGAAACAACGAGTTAAAGAATTCAATCGATAGTCCAAGGACGTAAAGCCGTGCTCTGATACCATTATGTCATGCCCCGCTCCCGTAGGAGCGATCGTCCTCGCTAAGGCGTGATGCCGCACGAGCCTAGATTGCGCTCGTGCAAGGCGGGTTCCATAACGGCTGATTTCAGCGGCTGCGACGGGGTCGTCGCACAGAAGTCCCGAGCAGAGACATTGAATAATAGCAGCGGAATTTGAAGCCAACACATGAACACAAGTCATTCAAAGGAAACTCTTTTATTGATACTGAATACAAGGTTACATTTGTAGGCGCAAGGCCAAATTACAATCACTCAAGCTCACTCTTCTCACATTTACAAGTTCACTCTGCTCTCTCTCTCATCTCTCAATACAAATGCTCGATCCAGCGGAAGCTTCGAAAGGCGACGTCCATACATTATGTTCCATATAAGTCTTTTCTCCATGCGGCCGCACGCTTCGAGTCGCCAAAGAACTTCGTGCCTCGACGCATCCAAGCGAGCTCCGCGCCACGAGCTTCTACCTGTGCCTGCACATAAAAAACTATGTGGGTGTCAGTACTCAACTGTACTGGTGGAATGAGCTCCTCGCCCACCCATACAAAACCCGCACGTTTTATTTGCTTTGTGCAACATAGTCCCTTCTTATTAATTGTCTTTCTAGTCTTGCCTTAGGATCCGTTTTATGACCGACGCCTTGCCTACCTTGTGTCATTAGACCATCCCGTGCTTGCAACATTCGACGTTAACTCATACCTTGCCTCAAGACCCTTCTCGTGCCAACAACGTTAACCTATCAAGTCGTGTTTGCCTTACGGCTTAAATCAGAGACGCAACTACGCGATAAGATCCCATTCCCGTGTGACCGTGCTTCAAACCCTTGCTGAGGCTGTGCCTCGTTATTCAGTAAGACTTAACCATATCGCCGCCTCGCGGCCCTTGCTGCCTAGCGGCCCTTGCTACTTTGACCACCAACTGACCCAATCAAGACTTCTGAACTTAAGTCGACCCACTTTGCCTTGCGGCGGTTTTCCGACTTAACTCAAACAACTCAACCAACTTAAGGAACTTATATGCTGACAACTCAAGACTTGACGCCACCTCTCGTGCCGAAGCACGACGCCTATGTTGAAACCCAATCTTAGGCCCGAACTTTGTGTTCTATCTGTACACACCTTCAACTCAACTCAATCCAAAGGCATATACGCGGTTAGCCGCTATTTGCCGACATCTATATGAACTTGGCCACTGGCATCACAAGCCATACCTTGACGTATAGTTTTGTTAATCGGGATCCTTTCGACGCAAGTAGCTAGCCCCGTCGCAAGTCCCCGCTTAACCTGTGCCAAAACCTTACGCACGACTATACCATGTTCCCTCCTAGGCCGAGTCGGCCCCCATGGCCCAGGGGTTACCGCTCGAGGGTTCATCGCCCTTGTCGACAAGTTGTCAAATGACCATGCAAGACTCGACACAAACTGACGTCTCACACAGTCATTCCTTTACCAAAACCAAGACTTCTATCCTTGAGATCCCTCGACGACCTACGGTCGCGAGCATTCTTTCCTTGAGACCCCTCGACGACCCACGGTCGCGAGCATTTCCTTCCTTGTTACCCTATCATTTGGTTCAACTCATAAATGCCTATTTGATATCCCTTCCTTAAAACTCACATTGAATCATAGTCCTTGCCTTAGACACTAAGCCCGTGCATCGTGCCTTAAGCCAATCGTGCTCTACGTGATACTCCTGCCCAAGTCGACGGGCCTTGAGATCGAGGGACTACTTAACTTGACAACCGCAGATTGAGCGGGACAGCACTTGGAACGACTTCGGTCGACCGGCATAACTTTGCCTAACTTACTCAAGCCTACGACTTAACCCGAGGGACGAGCAGAGGCTATGCCAAGCCTTGCACAATGGAACCGTGCACGCTTTATCAAGCGTTCATGTGGGCGATGCCTATGACTTAGGCTAACTCTTAGCTTTTGCACCGAAGACCAACATTCCTTCTCCCAAGCCACGGGACGAAGGACCGAGTGTCATTTTCAAAGCACGCCGTGTGCCGACTCTAAGCCAACCGTTGGACCTTTTTCCATGTTCTAACTCATTTCGACCCGTCGGGATTATTCCCTTAGCTATGTGGATCCATCTCTTTTATTATTAAGCCTACTTGTGCAAGTTGAAAACACGATTTATTATGTGAAGGCAAAGATGAGGCAAGTTCACCGAAACTACCCCACCTGAGCGAGCGGTCGCCTCGACCGAGCGATGTCTTCCAGCAGCCGTTGCAAGGCTAAGGCCGAACGCCGTCGGCGTTTCGATTCCTCCGATTGACTGAGCGGGACGGGGCACTACAGGGAGGAGGAGGGGGTCGGAAGGGCTGGCGGAGGGAGGAGGGGGGGAGGAGACCGGCCGGCGGAGGGGCTGGCCGGTGGAGGGAGGAGGAGGGGTCGGGGGGAGGAGGGCTGGCCGGTGGAGGGAGGAGGGGGGTCGGGGGGAGGGGGGCTGGCGGAGGGAGGAGGAGGGGGGGTCGCAAGGGCTGGCGGAGGGAGGAGGAGGGGGTCGGAGGGAGGAGGCCGGCCGGCGGAGGGACTGGCCGGTGGAGGGGGGTAGGGAGGGGGGGCTGGTAGGGAAATAGGGAGGGGGGGCTGGTAGGGAAATAGGGAGGGGTAGTTTAGGTATTTTTTAATTTTTTTTGAAAGTTAACAGTCATTTAACGGCAAAATAGACGGTAGGGGGTAAATCGCTCGCGCGGGCGAACTAAGGGGGGCCAAACTGCAATTTTTTGTCTAAGGAGTCTTATTTTGCGAACGAGGCAACTCTAAGGAGGGTTTAAATGCACTTTACCCCAAGATTTGCTGGTGCTTTTCACAAAACAGCTCCAAAAGCTGTAGGGGTGCAACTCGGGCGGGTTGGGTCGGGCTTGAGGTTAATTCGAGCCCAACCCGATGAATCATAAGCCTAGTCTGAGTCCAAGTCCGGCCCGACCTCGGGTTAACATATGAAGCTCAAGACCAAACCCGGATGATCGGGTTGGCTCGGGTTGAACTCGGGTTGGGTCGGGTCGATCGAGTTTATCGGACTCTAATATAATATTTGAAATATTTTTAAACAAAAGTAATATTAAACACATAATCAAATAGCAATAAAGTCTTGATCATTGAAAATTACAAACTAAAATAAGATTTATGATAAGAATTTGGTAGAGAAATTTAGGATTTAATTTTTTTATTTAAAAAATATGAAACTATATATATATATATATATATATATATATATATATATATATATTATTTTATTTTTTCACATGGACCCGAGCCCAACACAATTTTTTATCGGATTCAAATATTTTAACCCATACCCGAGCCCGAACCCGAGTATCTTCAACCCTAACCCAACCCATTAACGGGTTTACCCGATCGGGTTCGGGTTTAGCCCGCCCAAGTTGTACCCCTAAAAAGCTGTAGTGGCAGTTCAAGAAAAATGATTACTACTTCAAAATAATTGCAACAACCATTATTAGCAAACCCAAACCTAAAATAATATTGTGGAAATATAATTTTTTTGACATGCTTCATAGACGTACTAATGTGGCAGTGTATTATTGGATATCAACTATTATCTTTCTTTTAATGCTTTTCTTGACATCTAATAATGTATCGTCACGTCAGTGTGGCTATATAGTGTGTTAAAAAAAGTGTGTATCCATAACATTACTCATTATTTTTTAACAATAACATTAGTCTTGCGATGTCAATTACTCTTTACAACACGATAAATTAATTAATGAAAAAAAAACTAAAGAAAGAGATGATCCTATAAAATATTTTGTTCAAGTGCAAATCTCATAGGGTATAACCCACGGACACACACAAAATACCGCCACCTCCTCCTTCTCGTCTATCATCCCAACTTGCATGAATTCCATTGAACCCTACTTCATAACTAAAACAAATACTCCCTCCTATCCTAAATAAATGACGTTTTAGAGTTAAGCACACTTATTAAGAAATAACATAAAATGTCATTTGTACCCTTAATTAATTATTTCTCTCTCCACAATTTTTCTCTTCTCATTATTCTCTGCATAATTATTCCCTTTTAATTATCTCCATTATTCTCCCCATTATTACATTCCCTTCAATGTTCCTTCTTCATCTCCCAATGTAAATCAATTTTTTTGACTTTTAACTCTAACTTCAGGAAAAATAAGTGCTGTAATTGGAGCCAACTTGAAGAGCCATAACTGCAATTGGAGCCAAAAAATTTAATTTTGTAATGGAGACATTAGATGAAGGCAATTAATGGGATGGAGAGGTTTTTGTTGTCCTTTTTTTGTGTGTGCTTATGTTCAACTCTACTGCAACGTATTTAAATGAATAAAAAAGGTAATGGTCAAAGATGAAGGCAATTAATGGGTTATTGGAATTCTAGTTGTATATGTGGGAAAGAGGAATGCTAACAAAAGTCACTTAAAGCATATTAAATAGAGGGGTAAATTAGGAAACAATAGTGCAATATTGCATAGAAATTCCAAAACGTCACTTATATTGAATAAAATTAAACACCCTAAAACGTCATTTATTTAGGATAGGAGGGAGTAATTTTGAAAAGTGGATATGAACTTGTATTTGTCAAGACAATTTTCATTGTGTTATTCTAGTCTCTATATACATATGTAAAGGTATTTAATGGGAAGTGATGAGAAAATAATAGATGGCATATTACAATAAAATTTTTATGGACATGATTAAGAAAATAACATATCTTGCCTATCATCATGATATTAGCACACGTGTTTATCATGAGAGCTGACATAGACTGAGCCAAGTACCATGTCCAGGATAAAACATATTTTTTCGAAAAGTCATTCATTTACTAAAGTACGGAATAAGCTATCAAAGATACATTTGCGGGGGAGGGGGGTGCTTAACCCAAAAGGGCATAGTTGATGATAGAGAGTGTAGGTTGCAATGATGTGTGCTACATAATTGGTTTCTTTATAAGTGTGATGCATTTGTAATCTCTCAATACTACTATAGACTGCAATAACTTCGTCCATCTCAGCTTTGTATTTTCAAGAAAAAAATTATCTCCTTTTTTGTTGCATTAATTAAAACTTCACAACCTCCTTCCAATATTAGGTCAATTTTATGTAGCTCATTTCGTATTTGTAACGCCAAGTTGAACCTCGTGATCTCAGCTCTCGGTGGGGAACTCCCCTCCCTCCAAGTACCAGTTGTGCGGATGAATTTTCCTTGGTGGTTTCTCGTAATAGTAGTTGCTCCCATGTAGCCTCCTACAACTTATTTATGCAACTCAACAAGAAAATTATATCAAGTGGTTTGGTGAGAGAATCAACCCTAGTTGGTCATTGGTAGAGACATGGATTGTTTGCAATAGACATTGAGCAATTCTCTCTAACATATAAAATGATAAATAACATTGGCACATACATATAAGTGGCATTGATATTGTCACATAGAGATAATGGTCTTAGCTTGCAACGTAACCCCCAAGTTAGTTAATATAGATTTCGACCAAACAACTCCGGTAGTATTGTTAGTTGTTGCTGGTACTCACTTCTTTAGAGCGCATTGCAACAAATCTTGTGCGTAGGAGAACACCATGAGAAATGATTTCCTCCTAAAATAGACCACATATGCCGTCGTTGAATAATGATCATCATGTTTCTCTGTCCAATTTGCATCGTAACATATTTGGAGTTGAGTGAGAGAGTTACGTTTTCACGAGGGAACAAAATATATGGTGTCTTTGAAATACTTAAGCACATGTTTGAGAGTTATAAGGTATGTTTCGGTTGGAGAGTGCATAAACTAAGATAAATGATTGACTTCAAATCCTATATACCAGGCCAAGTCGTCAATAAGTATTGAAGGCTCCCTATGATTTTGCGATACTCAGTAGCATTAGGTTTGCCTTGATCCATCATTTAATATGAGTATTTAGGAGCTTTTCAATGGTGTTGTTACTTCTTTGACATCATGCATGCTTGTATTTTGGAGAATATGACAAATGTATTTTATTTTGGAAAAGTAACAAGTCATTAGTGTAGTGTCCCGTCCCGTTCAGTCAATCGGAGGAATCGAAAGGCCGACGGCGTTCAGACTTAGCCTTGCAACGGCGACTCGAAGACATCGCTCGGTCGAGGCGACCGCTCGCTCAGGTGGGATAGTTTCGATAAACTTGCCTCATCTTAGCCTTTACATAATAAATCACATGTTTTTAACTTGCACAAGTAGGCTTGATAATAAAAGAGACGAATCCACATAGATAAGGGAATAATCCCAACGGGTCGAATTGAGTTAGAATATGAAAAGGTCCAACGGTCGGCTTAGAGTTGGTGCACGGCGTGCTTTGAAAATGACACTCGATCCTTCGTCCCGTGGCTTGGGAGAAGGAAAGTTGGTTGAGTAGGCGAAGCTAAGAGTTAGCCTAAGTCATAGGCGTCACCCGCGTAATTGCTTGATAAAGCATGCACGATCCATTATCCAAGGCTTGGCATAGCCTTTGCCGCCCCATTGGTTAAGCTGTATTGCATAGCTTGTGGCATAAGTCTAGGCAACCAAATAACTTGTTTGTTCAAGTCGGACACGTGCACGACACGTTCCATCAAAGGCAAAGCTTGACGCAGCCTTTGCTCGTCAAGTTGTTGCAAAGTTAAGTTAGACAAGTTATGTTAGGCTATCAGAGTAGTAGCAAGCACGGTCCTACAAGTTCCACGGCTGGATATAACCACATAGTCTCACGGTCTCAAGGCCCATCATATAGAGTATGACTTGGGCGGTGGTGTCGCATAGAGTTCAGTTGGCTTAAGGCACGATGTACGAACTTAATGTTTAAGGCACGAGCTACGATTGATTTCAATTTGAGTTTATAAAAAGGGCTATCAAATGGTCGTTCTGAGTTGAGTAAAAATGATAGGGTAACATGGAAGAATGCTCGCGACCGTGGGTCGTCGAGATGGTCTCAAATGATAGAAGTCTTGATATTGGTTTTGAAAGAGATGGTAACACTGGAAGAATAATGACTGTGTGAGACGTCAGTTTGAGTCGAGTCTTGTATGGTCATTAGACAACTTGTCGACAAGGGCAAAAGTTTCCTCGAACGACAATCCGGGGCCACGAGATCGTTTCGGCCTAGGAGGAAACACGATATAGTCGAGCTGGGAGTACCGCTCAGGTTAGTCGGAGACTTTCGACGGGGATCGCTATTTGCGTTGAAAGGGTCCTGAATAACAAAGCTATAAGTCCAAAGTATAGCTTGTCGTGCTAGTGACCTCATATAGGTGGGTCGGCATGGCGGCAATCCGCGTGTGTGCCTTTGGATTGAGTCGAGTTGAATGTGTGTACAGTTAGAATACAAATGTTGGGCCTAAGATTTGGCTGCAACGTAGACGACGTGCCTCGGCATGAGTTGTGGCGTCGAGTCTCAAGTTGTTGGCATATAATTGCATAAGTTGGTTTGAGTCGTTGGAGTTTAAGTCAGGAGACCGCCGCAAGGTTGAGTGACACTAAGTTCACAAGTCTCGATTGGGTCAGTCGGTGATCAAAGTAGCAAGGGCCGCGAGGCCGCAATATGGTTTAGTCTCACTGAATTGCGAGGCACGACCTTAATATGGATTTGTAGCACGGTCACATGGAAATGGAGTCTATCGTGTAGTTGCGTCTCTGATTATGGGCCGAAAGACAAGCACGACTTGATAGGTTAACGTTGTCGATACGAGAAGGGTCTAGAGGCAAAGTATGTGTTAACATTGATGTTGCAAGCACGGGATGGTCTAGAGACACAAAATAGGCCAAGGCGTCGGTCATAAAACTAATCCTAAGACAAGACTAGAAAGATAATTGATAAGAAGGGACTATGTTGCACAAAGTAAATCAAACGTGTTGGTTTTGTATGGGTGGACGAGGAGCTCATTCCACCAGTACAATCGAGTACTGACACCCACACAGTGTTTATGTGCAGGCACAGGTAGAAGCTCATGGCGCAGAGCTCGCTTGGATGCGTCGAGGCACGGAGTTCCTTGGCGATTCGTAGCGTGCGGCCGCATGGAGTCAAGACTTATACGGGACATAATGTATGGGTATCGCCTTCCGAAGTATCCGCTGGTTCAAGACTTGTATTGAGAGATGAGAGAGAGCTGAGTGACTTGTAATATGAGAAGAGTGAGCTTGAGAGATTGTAATCTTGGCCTTGCGCCCCTTTGTAATCTTTGTTTCAATATCAATAAAGAGCTTCTTTGAATAACTTGTATTTTGTTTCAAATTTTCGCTGCTATTATTCAATGTCTCTGCTTGGGACTTCTGTGCGACGACCCCGTCGCAGCCGCTGTAATCGGCCGTTATGGAACCCGCCTTGCACGAGCGCAATCTAGGCTCGTGCGGCATCACGCCTTAACGAGGACGATCGCTCCTACGGGAGCGGGGCGTGAAAATTAGTGGTAGGAATAATTTCAATATCATGATAAAGAATGGGTTAGTTAAGTAGGAAATAAGAAATTTGAAGTTTAGAGGAAAGAATGGGAGGCAATGATCAGAATTTGAATTCCATCAAACATTAGTACATGAACAATTCAAATTGGCATTAGATTCAAATTAAGAAGAAGTAGAGTGTGGAGCGATGGAAACCATGATGTACGTACCAACTCTAATTTCATGTAAAATGGAGAAGCTATAAAAAAATATTTGTTGGCTAAGTTTTTTCGCTTATGGCGTAAACCTATGTTTGCCATGTTGTGGTGATCGCTACATTATGATGCTAAAGTAATTAAATATTGGTACAGTCTATGATGAACGAAAGGAAGACATCAGAGGGAGAGATTATATTTTCTTTTATATTTGGAATAAAGGAAGGATCAATCAAATTTTAGTCACAATAAAGTAATGTAGGGATGGACCAATTTGGACAAAAAAATATCTATATAAATCCAAATAAAAACTATATTATATATATATATAAATTTGGACAAAAAATATCTATATAAATCCAAATAAAAACTATTATATATATATATATATATATATATATATATATATATATATATATATATATATATTTCCATTTATGGGTGCTTAGGGACGTTGCCACTCTGAAACTAGCGTAGAGGTTCTTGCAAGGCAAATCACTGTGGGCTCAATGGATGAGAAGCAGGTATGTTCGCTCGGGGAACTTCTGGACACAAAATATAGATAATAACTTTTCGGTGACTTACAAAAATCTGTTACGGAAAAGAAATACTTTGAAGACTCTCATCACCCGGGAAATTCACGATGGAAGAACTACAAGTCTATGGCTCGATCCCTGGATCAAGCACGAGAGTCTCGTAGACAAGCTTGGTTGGCCCACGTTCGAGTTGGTTGGGACCAACGATTCAGTGTGTGTTCTTATTAAGAACAACACATGGGATTTTGAATCCCGCCTGGAGAGCAGATGGTACGCGGATGACATTGGCAGCATCCTATTGAACCAAGCTATAGAAGCGGACGGTTGGAGATGGGACAACTCGGCGGATGGAGAGTTCCATGGCAAATTAGTATATGAGCAGATTCGGATTCGGCATAACCCAGTGGACTGGGCCGAGATCATCTGGGTGAAGGGGGTGGCTGTTAAATTCAAGCTATGCCTATACAAAGGCATCCGCGGAAGACTGTTAACAAAGGATAGATTGAGATCCTTTGGGATCCACATTAGCAACCCAATGTGTCCACTTTGTGAGAATGCAGAGGAGACTTGTGATCATCTATTTTTCATGTGTCCCATCGCGGGGCTCATATGGCAACATTACAGAGAGGAATTGGGTCTACCGGACAGAGCTTATGAGGGACTCAAAATAAATGTGGATGAGATTCAAAGCTTGAAAACCAAGGGCATGGTGATCTATACGAGAGCTAGAATCAGACTTCTGTCAGCTGTCTGGCACGTATGGCGCAAAAGAAATAACCGTATTTTCGAGGGAAAGAAGACGACGACCTCGGGCGTCATCAACAATATCTCTAGTGCGATCAGCTGTATGGGTTTTGCTGAGTAATTACTGGTTTGTAATGATAGTATAGAGGATTCAATTCTATTAATAAAATTACCTATTCTTCAAATATATATATATATATATATATATATATATATATATATATATATATATATATATATATATATATATATATATATATATATATATATATATATTTCCATTTATCTTTTGGTTAACAATTTTTTGGTTTTAATTTTAAATCATGGATTCAAAACTATGGATTAGATCAATTTTTAAACATGACAGAAGTTTGGAAACTTTCCATTCTTTTTATGACAACAAGAAAAAGGCGCGTAAGAGGGAAGAGAAGGTTAAAATCCCTTTATAAATTTAAATTGGTGGGATTGTAAATAAATTTATTATCCATATAAAAGTATGGATTATTTAAGAGAAAGAATTTTTTTTTTATATGTATATTTAAGAGAAAAAAAACCAACCTGGATTATATAATAATATAAATTATTTAAGAGAGGAAAATATATATTTATTTAATAAGAAGAAACTAATCTGACTAAAGTTTTAAAAACTTTGAGGTTACAATCCATTTATAAATTTATATCATCAAAATTGTACAATGATCTTATTATACATAAATATATAATATTTCATTAAATAATTTCTGATATTTAGATTATATAATAGTATAGAAGTATAGATGATAAACTTTATAATTGTTATACAGTATCGGGTTTACTTTTTTAATCCAAACCCAATAATCCCAAAATAATCGGGTAGGGTTAAAAAGATATCGGGTTTACTTTTTTAGTCCAAGCACAATAATCATAAAACAATCGGGGCGGGTTATCGGGTTATCCATTACTAACTATGGACATCCCTATCTATAAATAATCAACAAGCTGCCGACCAAACCCGTCGTCCAGAGTAATCATCCCCAAATCGAATAGGTAAAGCTCGAGCCCTAGGAAAAAAAAAAAAAAAAACCCTAGAAAAGAAAGCCTTATATAAATTCTTTATAATTTCCCTGTATGACTTTGATTTGATTTTGAAGTTTTCATCAATATGATGCCAATTTTGCACTTGATTTAACGATTTCTTGGGTTTCTGACTCTATCAGAACCCTCGTGAGGGTTTATTGATTTTACTTATTATTTGCTAGCTCATGATTCAATAGAAATTGATGTTAAGGATTCTTTTTTCAATATAAATATTTGTTCTTTATACGGATGCAGTGCTTATTCGCAGTAAAAGGTGGCACTTTCTTTGAGACTTTGTATTTGGAGAAGTTCTGTTACGAATTCTTGTACTTAAAGTAATATTTTCTGGCTGGGCGCAGAGAAAGATGAGCCGTTCGAGTTCGCGAGCCAGCCGAACCCTCTACGTCGGAAACCTTCCCGGCGATATTCGCGAGAGAGAGGTTGAGGATCTTTTCTACAAGGTACTGGCTTATGTTCCTTTTAAAAATTTGTGCAGTAATTGCTAAAAATTATTAGCAAGAACTTAAGTCTGCTGCAATGTTATTTTGTAGGAAATGCTAAGATGTACACTTATTTTTCTAGCGATAATACATTGATCTTTGCATCTGCATGCACGCAGTAATGTTATTCTGGCACGAGTTCTGCTAAAAGCCCGTTTGCTGTGTTTCCACAGACATGAATACGACAGGATGTGGACACGATGCCACTGAAATGTAATTGATTTTCACGTGTCCTAGTGTATTTTTGGAAAAGTATATTTGTCTATGCGAAGTCATGTCCAATGTTTGTTCAACAGGATTCAATTTCCTGAGCAATTGGGTATCTCAGAGAATTAATTTTGGTTATATGACACGTTTTAACAAGCACAAAGAAGCATCATGCTGTTTAATGTATTCCACCAAAAACCCCATGTTCGGCCGTTCTAGGCGTCTGTTCGGCCCTATTTGGACATGTTCCGCATCTATGCGGCCTTGTGCAGCTGTTCTGTTTTTGATTTTTTATATGCTTAGTTGTATTGCAGATATGTTGTTTGAGTTTTAAGATTGGATTTTAGTACATTCAAATTTCAAATTTCAAAAGTTCTAAATTTAAATTTAATTTTTTTTATGAATTGTATTATGGATGTAGAAGTTAGAACATGTTTGGATTTCAAATTCGTATTATGAATTTCAAATTTCAATTTTAAAAAAAAATCTGTTCGACCGCCTAGGCTGCCCCCCACCGTACCGAATCTGCCTAGCAAAACTTAGAACACTGTTCCAAGTCTCCTTTTCATCATTGATTCCTTACGAATAGGACCCGTGGTGCTTAATATATTTATTGGAGGAAAAGCCACATTATATATTGTTAAGAGACGTATCCTTACTGATACGTTGAAGCAAATGCGGGAGGGTGCGTATCCCGTTATGCACGGTCAAGGCACAACATGATATGAAACATGTAACATCCCAGTCCCAAAATACGCATGATTATGATTGTAAACATTCTAGCCGTATAATAAATATACGTAAGTTGTAATGCAGTATAACCATGGCTAACTAATCTCATCTACAAAATAAAAGTAATGATATCATAAATCAACTATGAATTGTCATTGTACAAGTTGCTGGATGGAGACAAATCCACTACCAGGCATTTAAAATAGAAAAAGGAAATGACAAGAGAAAGAATACAAGCAGCTAATGGTCCAAGAGCATCTCATCTTCGATAGAGAAGGAAGATCACGATCTTGGCTGGGAATCTTGCGATAAATCATGAAAACACACACCTGGAGAGATCACCAGGACCTCAGAGGGATGTAATAAGATACATATAAACATGCTATATGAACTGAATATAAAATATGTCAAAAAGTCACAAGTAAAATAAAATAGTCCAATTCATAACAAGGCCCAGTATTCCATCATCGAAACAGTGGACTACCTCTATAACCAAACAAGGACAAGGGGGTACACTATTTCGTGATGTGACACTGTCCCATGCCACTATTGGAACGGAATGTGACATGACATCAACTAAGGTCACCTATCTATTCTACTGTGAACATGCAGTTAGGAACAAACCTTCAACGCATGTGCACTCTGGCTACAGTGGGATTGACATAGTTTCCAATTGGGTACCAGGGGCCTACGTCCGTAACGTTCCGTGAACGTTAGAGGAAATCAATACAATAGGGAATTAGTACCTGTATCTCTGGCGGAGCTCACAAGTTATAATGGATAGTGCATACGTGGTCCATACGTTAAGGAATTGTTCTTCCCATCATATACACCTATCTAAGTCGTATCCACGATCATGTACCTCTACTAACTGCCAAGTCTCCTAACATGTCTCTATTAGCAGTTAGACCTAACACATGCATACGGATGATCAACCAACACATAAGTATCTCTATATATTACTCAAAACTCACACATATCTCGTGGCACAGCCGTGACAAGTTTATGAAAATGCAATAACAAACGGTAGTTCCTTAACTCTAGGTCCATATGCAATTTAAAGACAAGTATGAAAATATGACTAGCATTTGTATTATGTATAACCGGAAGCACAATAAAGTAAATCACGAACAGTAATCAGTGATGCAACTGGAGAAACTAGAAATAAATAAACAGTAACCATGCAGTAACTAAACAATAAGATACAAATAATATAAGCAGTAAATATGACAATGTATCTTGCCCGAGGTGGTGCGCAAGATGGCAGTATCCGGTAACTCGAACCGTCAGATCAGTGAAGCAATGAAAGCCAACTTTCATAAACGTCATCGGATGCTGAAATAGACATCACCAACGTTTTAGGTATAAAAGAAATGTCTAAGATCGTCTATCTATAAGTCCAATTCTGGACACATGGACAAAATTGTAATTTTGGGTCAAATTGGTGTCTACAGTTGGACCAGCTTTGCACCAAAAAGCGTGCTAAAATTTACGGTCTCTAAAGTCATCAAATTATATGTCTATGGGTCCAGTTTGACGATACGAACTCAACCGTATGTCCAAAGTTGGATTTCGGTGAGTCGTGCACAATTTTGTCCGTTGAATCGGGTTTTTGTCCGTTGAATCGGGTTGTGGGCCTGCCAAAATAGCGTTCTGGTCGACCTTCTCATAATCGGACCAAACTTGGCTCACAGGACCAGAAAAATAACACGAGTCCAGTGGCTCAAGTTTCGTCTTGAGGTGACGAACGTGCACGAAGTTGTAGGTTAATTGCAAAGAGGCCGATACGGGTATCTCGATCGATACGTCTCGATTTTGTCACGTACACACAACGAAATCAAGTTCCGTCGAATCGCACACGTCCGCGAAGTCGATACACACCTTTCGATGCTTTCGGTTCGCAATCACGTCGTCCGGTTTGTCGGGGTGCACGCCGTATCGAATTTTTTTATTGTTTTGAAAACTATTTTTGTCGATTTTGGAAATCCGTTTTCTCGACGCACAGTCGACGAATTTTAATTCTACAAAAAGGGTATTGAAGGGGTATAGGTTGACTACAACCGTCTTCAAATGGATTTTTGAAAGTTATAATGACCCGATCAAAATCTGGCTTCTAAAACAAAGGTTCAACTCTAAAACTGTTCTGTTTGCACAAATTTTTTCGTCAATTTTTGATTCGATGTTCAGAACAATTTATTGTTATCGATTTAAATCTATCTGAAGGGAGTTGGAGAGGGTTAATTCGTGATCATATTAGCGTAACTAGTTCGAAGAATGGTCGAGCGTCATGGAAGAATTTCTGTCATGAAGTCGGGTTCAGCCGCAGCTGCTGCTGTATGCTATTCCTCTGTAGTGCGGCGTTCAGGCGGTCGGTCGGCGGCGCGCGACGGTGTAGCGGTCGGCCAGGCGGCGTGCAGTCCAGGCGGTGGGGCTGGGTTTGCGGGATGGGAATTGGTCGGAGATTCGAAGGTTCGGAAATTTCCTTCGATGAACAAGAAGTTGCGACTTATATATAGGAGATTTAAAACAACTCCTTGGTCGATTTCGATTGGATTTCATCCTAATCGATAGAGAATAGGGTTAGGGTTTAGCATGATTTGAATTGGTTTTAAAAATTTGAAGGGATTCGATCGGATTTTGGGAGAGTATCTAGTCTTGTAACAGAGTACTTCTCTGTTAGGTTAGCAGGTGATTTTAGAATGGCTGACTCGCGAGATTTGATAAATCTCGCGAGAAATTGACTTTGGATTTTTTTTAGAATACGTCCCTTAAATATTTGGCATGTACATATAAACAATAAATTTATGTACGAACATGTAACGTCCGAGTCCCAAAATACGTAGGACTAGATACGTAAACATGCCAGCCGTATAATAAATATACGTAAGCTGTAAAATGCATTATATAGATAGCCATGATTTACTAATCTCGTCTAGAAAATAAAGAATAAAGATATTATAAAATCAAATATGAATTGTCTTTGTACAATTTGTTGAATGGAGATAAATCCACTACCAAAATAAAACTAAAAAGAAGGGAATAGCAAAAATAGGAAGATAAGTCGCAAGCGTGATCCAAGAGCATGTCATCTTCGATAAGAAAGAGAAGATTACGATCCTGGCGGAAACTCCTGCGGAAAGTCAAGAAAACACACACCTGAAGAGATCACCTGGTCCTCAGAGGGACATAGCAAGATACATATAAACATGCCAAATGTAATAATATAAAATATGCATGAAAAATAAGAAATAGTCGTGAATGAATCAACTAAGACACAAGGAATCTAGACATAAGGAATTTAAGACACTGGCATGCCATACTAGTCGTGGCTAACAGGTCAATCCTATAGACTTTAGTCAAGGCAAGCACTCCCGATCTATAGTATCTTGAATATAGTCAAAACAAGCACTCCCAATCGAGATGGTAGCCATTCCTAGTATCAAGGTCAAGTAATTCTATAGACCGTAGTCAAGGTAAGCACTCACAATCTATAAAATGTCACAAGTTAAGTCATACTCAAATCATGTCAAGTCAAGGAAACAATGGTGTACGACTAGACAAATCTATCACGAGACACATGTGAATACGAAAACAGTATAACTGTAATAAAATATAACATGAAATAGGTACATGCATGTAAGCTACATACAAGTTAAAGTAAACTAGAAACATGATGAAGCAACATAAATATAAAAGTACGAGAAAGGAAACAACAAAAAAGTAGAGAACATGTATATAAACAATACAAGCTGGCAAAGTATACTTGCCTGGTGTGGTGTGATGATCTTGATGGCACAAAATTAACTTTGTGTTACAACTTCGCAAGATGGCCTCCGATGATAGCACAGACTCCAGAACAGTCAAATTAGCTAGGGTCGACATAAGGAAGTCCAGTTTCGCAAGAGAATAGAAAATACGATTAGCCATGGTCAACCGTGATAATCAATGAGAATTCGTGGAGAAAATACTTATTCTATTTTAGAAAATATTTATAATCATTGAAAATTCTATTTTATTACCCCAAAATATTTAGATAATTATATTCTTGAAAATAAGTTTTAATTTGAAAACTACCCTTTTTATTAGTAAAAATATTTTTAGAAAAATACTTTGAAAATCTAGGAATATCATTTTTAGAGAAAAAAATATATAATTTAATTAGGTAGAAAATATTACAATAATATTTTTAGGTTAAAAGCTTATTTGAAATACCATGAAATAATATAAAAATACATTAGTCCAAAATAAAATTTAAACTTTTAAAATTAATTTCTGAAATTTTTTGCATGTTATAGATCATCGTGTCAGCTTTCCGAAACATCAACGCAAAACCGTGTTCGGGATCTTCAAAAATTTCAAAAATAGTGCGATGCGTCGATTTCGGACAACTAGCACTCAAATAATTTTACAGAAAAATATTACGAATTTGCTAAAATAAATTATAGATTATCGAAGCTAACCTTAATACGGTTCAAACAAAAAAAAATTGGAGGTGAAACGGAGTCCGGAGTTAGGAGTTATGGCTCTTAAAAGTTGCGACGGTTGAGGCTGATTTTTATGACAAATTTTGAGTATTTTGGACGAAAAAGAGAGGAATTGTGATAGTGGATAGACACCCGGGTCGGACTCGAGGCCAACACAGGCTGACACGAAGAGGGCGGACACCGACACGATGCACACACAATGATGGTGGAAAAATTTGTGGAGAAAAACAATGCTCCCCTATAAATAGGATGGAGGAATCCTAATTATATAAGGATTATAAACGATTTAAATCCCACTTGATAAATTTCATATTAATTTAAATCTATTTAAAACCATTTCAATAAAATCTAATCTAAATTTAAAACTAGATAAAATCTCATCTTTAATTTAAAATCTAATCAAATAAAATCTACTCCTAATTTAGATTACAACAAATAAATTTAAAATATCTTTTAATAAATTAAAAAATAATTCTAATTATAATTTAAAATACTTCAAAATTATTCCAAATAGTTTTTTTTTTTCTAAAATCAAAGTTTTACAAAATGTACATGAATTTATTTTCATGTACATCGCACAAAATAGTACAAATTATTTACATAAATAATACTTTCAAAATTAGTACATATACTTGTATATCAAATAAAAAGTATTTCTTTAATAAAATAATAATAATAATAAGTTTGGCAAATTCGGGACGACATATTTATACTCGAACAAATATAGAAAATATTTACCTTATATTATATAATATTTATTTATATATTTATGAAAAGTCTAACAATAAAACTTTTGTATAAAAATAATTAATTACTTCGTGTATACGTATTCGTACTCGTCGTACAAATACCAAAATTAAAAAAAATCTATTGTGAAATTTAGGGGCTTTACAATTGTAAACCCCCTAAATTTCACAATAATTTTTTTTTGGTATTTGTACGACGAGTACGAATACGTATATACGAAATATTTAATTATTTTTATACAAAAGTTTTATTAGTAGATTTTTCATAAATATAGAAATAACTATTTTGTTTCGATATAATATACGGTAAATATTTTCTATATTTGTTCGAGTATAAATATGTCGTCCCGAATTTACCAAACTTATTTTTATTATTATAGAAATTCTTTTTATTTGATATACAAGTATATGTACTCATTTCGATAGTAATATTTATGTAAATAATTTGTACTATTTGCTTGCTATGTACATAAAAATAAATTCATGTATATATTGTAAAACTTTGATTTTAGAAAAAAACTATTTGGAATTATTTTAAAGTATTTAAAATTAATTAGAATTTTCTTTATTTATAAAAAGATATTTTAAATTTATTTGCTGTAATCTAAATTGGGAGTAGATTTTATTGGATTAGATTTTAAATAGTTTTAAATTAAAGATGAGATTTATCTAGTTTTAAATTTGGATTAGATTTTATTGAAATGGTTTTAAATAGATTTAAATTAATGTGAGATTTATCAAATGAGATTTAAATCGTTTCTAATTCTTATCTAATTAGGATTCCTCCACCCTATTTATAGGGGAGGTCCTTCCCATTGTTTTTCTTCACAAATTTTTTTCCACAAGTTTTTCTACCACCATTGTGTGCACCGTGTCAGTGTCAGCCCTTTTCGTGTCAGCCTGTATTGGCCTAGGGTCCAACCCCGTGTGTCTTTCCACTATCACAATTTCTCTATTTTTCGTCCAAAATACCCAAAATTTGTCATAAAAATCAGCCTCAGCTGTAGCAACTTTGAAGAGCCATAACTCCGGACTCCGTTTTACATCCAGTTTTTTTTTGAACCGTATTGAGGTTAGCTTCGTAGCTTCGATAATCTATAATTTATTTTATCAAATTCGTAATATATTTTTCTGTAAAATTATTTGAGTGGCAGTTGTCCGAAAATCTACACGTCGCACTGTTTTTGAGATTTCGGGAGATCCCGAACTCGGTTTTGCGATCCGTTTGATGTTTTAGAAAGCTGACATGATGATCTATAACATGCAATTTTTTTCAAAAATTAATTTTAAAAGTTTAAATTTTATTTTGGACTAATGTATATTTATATTGTTTCGTGGTATTTTAAATAAGCTTTTGACCTAAAAATATTATTGTAATATTTTCTACCTAATTAAATTATAGTTTTTTCTCTAAAAATGATATTCCTATATTTTTAAAGTATTTTTCGAAAATTATTTTAACTAATATAAATGGTAGTTTTCAAATTAAAACTTATTTTCAAGTATGTATTTATCTAAATATTTTGGGATAATAAAATAGAGTTTTCCAATATTATAACTATTTTTCGAAAAATAGTATATGTATTACTTGCACCAATCTCATCGATTATCAATTATTGATCATGGCTAATCGTATTTCCTATTCTCTTTTGAAACTGGACTTCCTTATGTCGATCATAGCTAATTTGACTGTTCTAGACTCTGATGGAACAATCTGTCCCATCATCGGAGGCCATCTTGTGAAATTTTAATACCAAAGTCAATTTTGTGTCATTATGATCATCGCACCACACCAGGCGTCATGCCAGGCAAGTATACCTTGCCAACTTGTTCAGTATATCTTATATGCATGTTCTCTACTTTTGTATTGTCCTTTTCATCATATAGTTATATTCATGTTGTTTTACCCTGTTTCTAGTCTTACCATATCTTGTTTCTAGCTTCCATGCGTGTACATATTTTATGTTATATTTCATTACCTGTTATATTGTTCTTCGTGTTCACATGTGTTCCGTTATATAGTTGCTTAGTCCTACACCACTATTCTCTTGACTTGACTTGACATGACTTGACTTGAGTATGACATGACTTGTGATATTCTATAGATTGTGAGTGCTTATCTTGACTACGATCTATAGGATTACTTGACCTTGATATTAGGAATGACTACCATCTCGATTGGGAGTGCTTGCCTTGATTACAATTGAGATACTATAGATTGAGAGGGTTTGCCTTGACTATACAGTCTATAGGATTGACCTGTTAGTCACGACTAGTATGGCATGCCAGTGTCTTAGTTTTATTGTGTCTTAGTCACCTTGTGTCTTAGTTGATTTTTTCACGACTATTTTTATTTTCTTTGCATATTTATACTGTTACATTCGGCATCTTTTTTGTATCTTGCTACGTCCCTCTGAAATCCTGGTGATCTCTCCAGGTGTGTGTGTTTTCTTGACTTTTCGCATGAGTTCCAGCCAAGATTGTTATCTTCTCCTTCCTACGAAGATGACCTGCTCTTGGATCACGCTTGCTGCTCGTCTTCCTATTATGCTATTTCCTTCTTTCTAGTTTCATGTTGCCATGTTGGTAGTAGATTTGTCTCCATCCAGCAACTTGTACAATGAGAATACATATTCGATTTATAATATCTTTGTTCTTTATTTTGTGGATAAGATTAGTTAGCCGTGATTATACTGCATATACAACTTACGTATATTTATTATACGGTTATCGTGTTAAAATATTTGGCATGTACATATAAACAATAATTTTATGTATGTAGATAACTAAAAGTAAGCCTTAAACATATACGAGTTATGTTATCGAGCATATGATATCTAGTAAATATGAATCCAACTACGGACAAGATATCTATGTCGGCTACGACAAGTGCGGTGTGGTACTACGATCAAGTAAAAGATATGCCAAGTTTGGTATTTCTCTGTCATGTAAACATATTCTAGACTAAACTAACAACCAAGCATGCCTTATCAAACTAGTATAAAGGGAGACCGAGCGGATATTTTTAGAGTACGTCCCTTAAATATCTTGCATGTCTACGTACCTAGTCCTACATATACATGCCGGTAAGAGTCCAGAATTGGCCGCCTTCTTCCTGGTTCTTCAATTGTCGGTCACATAATTGAGATTTTGTTAGCCTGTTTACATAGTTTTCTTAATAGTGCATAATTGTTCTTTCCCTCCGTGTTATGCATAAAGACAGGCTATAGTTGTTGTCGATTAGCATGATGCTGTACCGTGGGATTTTCTGTTGAAGAGGAAGAAGAAATCTTATCGTAGCATAGAGTTCACAGAGCCTGTTTATAGACAGAATTACGCACACAGACACGTTCCATGGGTACAAACACTCGAATGAAGTAAACTCAATCTGGTTTAAGTTATACTTCAGACTGATTTAGGATGGTATTGCAGAATTATTCAGGTCAGAGTTTAAGTCAGATTTGATACTAGACAATAAGCCAAAACATTACCCGTGGAAGGAAACTTCGCATGCCAAATTTAGTATCAACTTTTGGTCGCCCTCCATTTTACATCGGAACAATTTCTGTAACGGAAATAACCTTGGACATGCCCTATGAAGGATCACATTTTACTCTTGGAGTAATGAAAGAACAAGAAATTATGCTTCAACAAGTTACTGTGATCATATGCATAACACATTCCAAAAGTAACCAAGTAACATGGATACTTCTTGATATGAAATGGAATTGACATTATGATTCATGCATTTAAGTGAATTTTAGGAAATGACATGGTATTTTCAGGCGTAAATAATATGGTGGGAGAGAAGTTGGGTACTTTTATACCCCTTTCAATCAAAGGGAGATATCCACCAACATCTATATAAGTAAGAATTCATAGAAATGATTTTTATTATTGAAAATCTATATTAAAAAAACATACTAGTAAGTCATCACTGGGACTTCTATCATTGTACATAAATAAAAGTGTTTCTTCTAAATACGTTAGATTTGTACTCACAATAGTACCAAGGAAAAGGAAAACATGATTGTTACAATATTAACAAAACATATGCCTACTAGGGTGCTGTAGTCTTACTCGTCTCTCTGCTTTCTTTGGATCCTGGTGTGGATCTCAAATCATCCGAATCACCCAGCTATCAAAACCGTCCCTAGAGTTTACTCTTGCAAAAATCTTCACCATACTGTTGATTTTGACTTGACAGACAGATCACTTATCCGCGAAGAAAGTTAAATTGGCTATCAAATATTCCAGTTTCTCGGAATAAGGATTAGGGTAGTTTTTTTCTTTAGTCACCCTCCGTGTGGTTTTTCATGAGTAGGAAAGAGTAATTAGTGGTCCACTACACTTTTTGAGAGTTCAAACTAACAATGGTGTTACCCATGATCTTCTTTTCAAGAAAATCCAAAAAACTAATAGATAAAAAAACATTAGAAAGAAAAGAGAAAATCAAATTAAATTGAAAAATACTATACATGCCAACAACCAAAACAAGGTCGGCACCTGAAATGACCGTCGGAAAGGCCACCGGGGAAACGACAACATGAGCATGCAACCTCGGAATGGATCCTACTCCTGCTATTGTTCCGCTGGTGGCCATTTTGGGGGTCATTCAGGTTGGCATCAGTGTTTATGCTGTTGACATGTATATTATCTTCAATTTTATTTGGATTTTCTCTCCTCTTTCTAATGTTTTGTTTTTTGATTTTTATCTATTAGATGCTTGGTTTTTCTTGAGAAGAACTTTGGTGATGCCACTATTCTTTTGAACTCTCAAGGTGTAGTCGGCCACTGATACCCTTTCGTATTTATGGAAATCTACACGGAGAGAGTCGTGACTCTGATAACTGGAATATTTGATAGCCGAGTTAACTTGTTTGAGGATCAGCGATCTGCCTCTCAAACCATAAATCGATAGGAGGATCGAGATTTTTGGAGAAGTAAACTCTAGGGATGGTTTTGATAGCTGGAAGAGTCGGATGACTGGGATTTGATCCTAGACGAGCAGCTCGGCGAGATTGCAACAGCCTAGTAGGTATTTCTTTATATTGTAAACATCATATTTTTATTTTCCTTGGTACTATTGTGGATAATCGAATGGAATGCATCTAGAATTTTTTTCTTCTTCTTTCTTTTATATACCAGGACATAAGTCCAAGACTAACTAGTATGTTTTCTTAATGTAGATTTTCGGACATAGGTCCAAGACTTATTATATGTTTTCTTAATATAGATTTTCAATAGTATTGAAAAATTATTTTTATGAATTATTTTTGTAGAGATGTTGGTCGGTATCTCTCTTTGTCTCTTTGATTGAACATGTATAAAGTACCCAACTTCTCTCCCACCATGTTCTTTACGCCTAGAAATATCACTTAGATGTCATTTCCTAAAAAATCACTTAGATGCCTGAATCATAATGTCGATTCCATATCATATCAAGCAATATCCATGTTACTTTGATGATTTTGAAATGTTTATGCATATGATCATACATAAGTTGTTCAAGCATGGTTTTTTTTGTCCACAACAGAGGAGCTTGTTCTGATACGAAATGGAGGTCGATTAAAAGTTTATACTAGCTTTTGCCTGCGAAGGGGTTCCCTTTGATTTAGTATTTTGATAGTAATATTTTTATGTTCTTGGGAATTAATAATGGGAAAGGTCTTTGATTTTGCATTATTCTTAGAGAGGATTTATGTTATCTAAATTTTGTGAGGAAGTGCTTTATTAAGAGTGAATTTTCTTTTATTTTGTCTGGGTAAAGCTGATGTTTGTCCTTTTTATGCTATTGTCATTTGAACCCAGGATCTCGCCTCTCTACACACATTTTTTTGGAGGACTTATGTTCTTCAAGTCTTTTAACAACTATAATCAAGATTAAGTAGTTCTGGATTATGATCTTAAATTCATGACTAGGTCTTTTGTGACTACGGGAAGTGTTATTAAGTGTTCATGTGTGGTGATATAACTTGGGTGGACTTTTTTATGAATAGCAGTGGTGTCACATGATCACATCATAAATATTCATGTACTGGGAATTTTTATTCTTTCAGTAAGCCGAAATGTTGGAAACATTGGTATCTGTTTCTTCAAGTGAAGGGAGAAGTTACTAAGGATTATGTCCTTTGAAGGGTTATGCATAAATTCACTGTCATTTTCTGTTGTGATTGTGCTCGCAGGAAATTTTAGCCGTTGAAATTGCTGTATGTATATCAATAACTAGTCTAATTCTAAAGAGAGTGAAGCTAAACCAGGCTAATGTAGTCATTGGCTGTATCTGAGTGTCACATATGATTCAATCCTAAGATCATTGGTGAAATAAACAAAGATATGAAGGTACTTTCTTAGTCATGCAATATTAACATAAAGACAGCATAATTAAGGTACTGATTGGCGCTTAGAACTGGATGTCACTGTTTTAACTTTAGACAGCAGAAATAAGGTACTATTGGCATATGATATGATTGTTTGCGTAGATATAATGCAGATAAGGTGTGCGTTAAAAAACAATTAATTGAAGAAATCATATTATATAAATGTACTATAAGCTATTTGTGAACAAGACCTTTTATCCAACCGTGAGGAATGAAGACTTGTTAGGTTCTTAAAGGAGTAAGGTGCAAAGAACACCCAGAAGATAATTGGCTGTTTGCTGTGGCTTCTTGAGTGATGAACATGGGTTCTGCAAGGCAAGAATTTATCACTTGTTGGATAACTAGTGCAGCTTGTTTTCCTTTTTGGTTTTAACCCAAAAAAACTCTAAATTTCTAATATTTGTGATTAAGTTAGAAGATTAAAGGTGGCTAATGCAGATTTACTCATGGCATTTTTTTGTTAAGAGAGTGGTACGGTAAAGGATCCATATGAAATATGTGAAGAAATGGTTTTGGTTATACACTCATTGTCAGATTGTCTGTTTACATTTTTTTGGGAAACCTTTCATTTACAATTGCGTGAACCTTCTCTAGAGATTTTGGATATGGAAGCATTTGAGTTGTCAGCAATCAGCAGGTTAGACTACGTATGACTCTAGGATAACTCGGGCTTGTTAAAGAACTTAGAGGCTGAGGCTGGGAGCAGAATTTACATCAATTAGACTAACTATTTATTGTTCGTTGAATCGTTGGGGTTGGGTTGTCCATGTGTATATTTCTGTTGGTGACCTTTTAACATCAATCTTGGGCTGTTTGATTTGGCATTTTTATGTTCTGTTATTTCTTCCAGCACTTTGTCAAGTAGTAGGTGGTATTGTGAGATAATGGTTAATTGCGTTTTGCAGTATGGCCCAATTGTCGTTATCGATCTGAAGATTCCTCCAAGACCCCCAGGTTATGCTTTCGTAGAGGTACTGCTTTCTTTCTAACAATAGTTGGTATTATTATTTATATTCATGTTGATCCATTCTATGTACAACACATTTAGTTATTAAGTTGCTATCTGTATGTTCAAAACAAGTTAAACTTAGAGGACTAACCTAAACAACAAAATATTGGTCCCCTTCCTGACCCCCAATTTCTCTCTTTTTTTTCTTTCTTTCATGGCGTTTGCACCTTTCAACTTTCAAGCATTAAGGCAACCAAGTTTCCAAGGCTTTGGTATAAATGGGAGGGAGGAAAGGGGAGATCCTGGGATCAAACCCTTGGGACAGTCAAAGACTAGCCTTATTGTAGAAAGACTAAGCACTAATGCAGGGATTAATAGAAATAAATCTGTGGTTTTTTGTTTCTTGCAGTTTGAGGATCCTCGTGATGCAGAAGATGCTATTAATGGTCGTGATGGATATAATTTTGATGGCCACAGACTAAGAGTAGTCATTTTTTTAATTTATATTATATTCTGTTTTTATGCTATTTTTGTTCATTCTTCTCATTATGATTATATTTCCCCCTTACTTGCATGTAGGTGGAGCTTGCACATGGTGGAAGAGGACAATCTTCATCTTATGATCGGCACAGCAGTTACAGCAGCGGTGGGGGAGGCCGTGGTGGTGTCTCCAGGCGTTCTGACTATCGTGGTATGTTCTTGATGTCATTTGTTGCTTGGTTGTCTTCTAAACTGATCTGTCTCTTTCATTAAGAAGTCTTTGGATTGTTACCTACAGTTTTGGTTACCGGTCTGCCTTCGTCTGCCTCGTGGCAGGACCTTAAGGTAAGTTTTACAGGAGCTCTGTGTTCGATAGACATTTTTTCAGGATTAAATATTATTTTTCACTCCACTAATCTAAATGTGTACAAGTAGGATCACATGCGCCGAGCTGGTGACGTTTGTTTCTCTCAAGTGTTCCGTGAGAATGGAGGTCAGCTCTCGAGACTATTCAATATGGTTTCCTTGTTCCTTTTACTTTGTTTGGTCTTTTCTAAGTATCATGGGAGCTGATATTAAAAGGAACCCTATTTGATATACTCACACAAGTGAAATGGCTTTCGCTTCTGGGCTCGATTAAATTCCTCATTTTGCTCCACTCTATCTAGATGGGAAGAATCCCCTCATTCCTCTCGTCAAATATCACCAAAATTACTCACCTTTTAACAAAGACTGTTTGGGAGCATACCAAATTTATATTCAAACCTTTCAAAAGATACAATCCCCCAATTTATGTATTTATTTTTTTGTGCTTTATGTACTGATTGCCTATATTCATTTTTCTATCCTTTGAAACTTGTCTTGCATATGGTATCAATATTTGGGCTTTCTCTAATACGAAAGGATTTAAACATCAAGCTATCCTCAACATTGCAAGCCATGACTGTTCCAACAACAATTTGTTAGTTTATGTTTTTTTCTCCCCTTGAGATGTAGTTACAGCAGAATCACCTCCATATGCTTGCTTGTGCTTATGTATCTGTCCTTGGATAGTACTAACCTGTACTTTGGAGGTGATTAGCATTTTCTATTACAAAATCATCCATAATTGTGTAATTGTTGTCTGTACTCTTTTATGGTCGAAAGATGCTTAACACATAAGCCTTGTCAAATGGTCTTCTAGGCCACACCTAGTCCCATCATACTCATTGCCTCGTTAGGAGTTAAATACCAAAAATAAAGGGGTTGGCATGAAAATCTATAAGGCTTTTATAAAATTGAGGACAGCTTTCTTGACTTGTTCTTCCCGGCCTACTTTTAGTTTCATGCTTGTTGCTTGCGACAATAATTATCACAAAATGGATTTGATACATCTGTTTGCTCATCTTTGTGTTTGGCTTACATCTCACCTTGGAGATGATTGCACTTTGCGACTAAAACTTATAAATATCTGTATTTTTGGACAACTTCCTCTGTGTTCATGGAGACCTGATGCCTTCTATGTACAAATAATGGTTACTGAATTGTCAAATGGACATTAGGTTTCATGGGTAGATTCCATGTTGTCTATAGTTCCCTTGCTAGGAATTTGTTCCAACATGTTGAGGGTTGACGTCAAGTTGATATGATTTTGTAAAAGTATTATAGTTCTCTTGCTAAGCTCTCTTACGTTTGTTATTGATGTTGATAAAGTATCATAGTTTTGACAGAAGGTTTAGAAAGATGATGATTAGTCCATGTATGAATGTCAACTACTCTCAAGAGTCTTACTCCTAGTGGCAGGCAATGTTTTTAAAAGGCGCAAGGCTTATGCGTTTGTCCCCCTTGGGGTTTTTCGGATATTACTTTTTTTTTATCATAAGTTTAAAAATTATGAAAAAAATGAATGAAAGTTGCTCATTTCTGTGACGGAACCAAGGAAAAAAGAAGAAGAAATAAGCATAGGGAAATTCTGAAGAATCATTAAAAATAGAGAAATAAAGTAATTAAACAGACATGAAAATTCATTTCGTACTTGAAAAGAAGAAAGCAAAAACAGAGGAGAACATGAAAAAACACAAAAGCAGACATGAAAGTTACCTGAAAATAGTTAATGGCAGGCGATGTTTTAAAAGGCGCAAGGCTTATGCGTTTTGTCCCCCTTGGGGTGAGATACTAAAACTATGTGAAAATTCAGTACTTGAAAACAGGTGCAAAAACACAGAAACATCCAAATTCATCTCATAGAAGACTAATTATGGAAATAAAGTAGAAATATAGAAAAAACAGAAGGAAAAAAACAACAGAGAGGACTCATGATCAGTAGAAGCAAAAGTTTCAAAGGGATAACTCACAAGAAAACAGAAGGAAAAAAAAGAGTAGAAAAAAAAAACAACAACGAAGAAATATAGAAAACACAAAAGTGAGAAAAATACTTGGCAATAGTACCTGGATCTCTCGAAAGTGAAGTAGGAGGCGGCGGTCGAACTCCGCAGACGCGGGGGAGGCAGAGATGTGGTCTGGAGCCGAGTGGGATTTGGAAGCCGTGGTCAGAGTTGTCTGAAGGTGTGGAGTAGGGGTGACCGATCGGTTTATTCGGTTTCAACCGAACCGAAATAGTCAAAATTGAATAACCGAAATTCTAAAAATCCAAAACCGAACCTAATTAGCCAAACCGAAACGAACCGAATAAGCAAATCGGTTTATTCGGTTGGAATATATCATTGTTTAATGGGTCGGTCCCAAAGTTGGGATCATGGTTAAATTATATTAAAAATGCTCATTTTTATACACACGTTTGTTGTATTTGAAAGTTGTGCCCAAAGTTGAACTAGTGTTAAATTATCAATGTTAAGCTTCAAAATATATACATAGATTTTTTGTTTTTAAAATATACAATTTTTTAATCACAAAATATGCTTAAAATTGAGAGTATTTACATAATTGCATAAGTCCTATTCAGTTTTCGGTTTTGGACTGAAACCGAAACCCAAAACCGAAACAGAAATCGAATAAGGAATTTTAGTATTTTCAAAACCGAAACCGAACCGGATATCTTATTCGGTTCGGTTAGGATCGGTTTTCGATCTAAAACCAAATAATGCTCACCCCTAGCGTGGAGAGATGTCTGGAAGATTCCCTAACTAGGGTTTGACTTGTTTGAGCGAGTACTGTAGTGGGCTTTAGGCCTCCATGTATTCAGCAGATCAAAGAAAGAAAGAAAGGATATAAGACAAAATGCATGGTGGATGTAAGCCTCCCCCCGAGGTGGTGTAAAAAACGCAGGCCCCACCAAAAAATGTACATCGTGAGTTAAACAGCGCGCACACAGCGGGTATCGCGCCCAATATTTTGGAATGCCTCACCCTGGGGCATGCTCCAAAACGCGTTTGGAAAGCGTTTTTTAAAACATTGGTGGCAGGGTTGACTGAAGGTGTTAAACATTTCCTGATTCAACTTTCAGCTATGTGCAGCAAGTGACATATTTCCTGAAGGTGTAAATCATTTCCTGATTCAACTTTCAGCTATGTGCAAGTGCAACAAGTGACATATTTCCACCATTATTATCTTGTTCCAAACACGATGTTCTATATAAGACTTGAGCATCTTGCACCATGCTGGTCAGTCATGTGAACTAGGGTCAAAATCCTCGACTGCATTGATCTGCTATGACTGCTATTTTAAGTTGCGAAAGTATGTGTGTAGGCTCTTGTTTTATCTGATTCAACTTTCAGCTATGTGCAACAAGTGACATATTTCCACCATTATTATCTTATTCCAAACATGATGTTCTATATAAGACTTGAGCATCTTGCACCATGCTGATCAGTCATGTGAACTAGGGTCAAAATCCTTGACTGCATTGATCTGCTATGACTGCTATTTTAAGTTGCAAAAGTATATGTGTAGGCTCTTGTTTTATCTTGTCTTTTTTTATTCTTAGTTTATTTTTAGTTTGCTTTTTATTTGTTTTCTTGTCTTTAGTTATATGTATTGGTGGCAAACACAGTTTTTAGTTCTTAATGGTCCTTTTTTTGACAACTCTATTTCATACTTGGATAATGGAACTTACCTTTGAAAACTAATCTATGGAATTTTTGGTCCACTGCATGCTTGCAGGTACTACAGGAATTGTGGATTATACAAACTATGATGACATGAGATATGCGGTAAGTAATAGTCCTCTCTTTTTAATATGCCTACTATTTTTTCATGAAAGGAAATATGCCTTAGACCTCTTAATCATGCTTTTTTCTAGAGAGGTTTTTCTATTTTTTGCTAACACATGTTGAGATTTCCTTTATCTTCTCCATCTTTGCAGATAAGGAAGCTTGATGACTCTGAATTTCGCAATGCATTTTCACGGGCCTATATAAGGGTACATTTTTCTATAGATTCTCTAATAGACATTATGCATGGGTATTTTTTTCTGATTGCTTTTGTTGGCTGCTTCTACAGGTAAAGGAGTATTCTAGGCACAGCTTATCACGTTCCTACTCAAGAAGCCGAAGCCCTAGTCGCAGTTACAGCCGAAGTAGGAGCAGGAGCGTGAGGTATGGTGTTCTTTCTGTTGTCTTTGACCGTGAGTGCATGCAACAGTAGTTAACTTTGCACGAACATATTTTGCAGCAAATCTCCACATGCCAAACCATCTAATCGTTCTGTATCTAGATCTCGTTCAAAATCTGTATCTTATGGGTCAAAAGAGCGGGCTATGTCAAGGTTTCTCTTCATCTGCTACTTTATTTTTATTACAGTTATTTATTTTTCACTTATACCATTTAATGCAATTTTACTTTCATTATTCTTGTTTTCTGACACACAAGCAGCATTATTTAAATGGGTTACTCGAGCAAAGATGTTCAAAGTAGGCTTCCTAGAAATTAAGATGAGAAATAACAAATTCAGTATTGAAATATTTAAGTTTGGATGCGAAATTACAATTACTTTGTGCGACGGCTTAGTTTCATTTCTTAGTAGATTCATGCATATTTCTTTTGGAGCCCATTTTTCAAACTTCTCACAAATATGCCACACATAATGGGGGCAAAACCATCATGTTTAAGCATACTTGATGCCTCACGACCCAGGAGTAGGTTCTCATAAAGCTGTGGTTCCTATTCATGTTTCACTGAAGAACTAAGGGGCTGTTTGGTTGGCTGTAAATGGTGTTGCTGTAATTTGTGTTGCAACATTTACAACAATCCAGTGTTTAGTTTGCTCCAAATGGAGCATTTACTGCAATAAAAGCTGTATTAAATACCCCATTTGCTGCAGCTTTTGTTGCAGCCAAAATGACTGCAACACCATTTACAGCAGCCAAAGCTGCAATAGATTCCTATTTACAGGCAAACAAACTGTCCCTAACACTGTGTTTGGGAACATTTTTAAGGAGGGAAAGGAAAATTTGAGGGAAAAGAGAATGGAGGAGAGAAAAATGAAGGTAAAGTTAATTTTTCCTTGTTTGGATGACCAAAAAGTAGAGAAAAGAAAAGTTTAAAAGTAATATTTTATTTGTTTGTGGAGAAAGATATAATTACCATTTATTCCTCGATTTTTTTCAAATCATAATTGATACGAAGGGTAGTTGGTTAATTTCTCCCACAATCCTCTCAACTCTCTCCATTTTCCTCCCACTTTTGGGAGGAAATTTTTTTAGTGGGATCCACATGAATTTTCCTCCCAAATTTCTCTTCCTCATTTTCCATCTCCCTTCCCAAACACCACTACTATTAATTTTCCTCTCATTTTTCTCTTAATATTTTCCTTCCCCCATTTTCTCCTCTTCCCAAACAATACCTAAGTCAATAAGAGATCAAGATGTTACTCGAGTTTTATTGGTTCACTTGGCCTTGGCTTCCCAACTAAAGATTTTCTAACTGCTGTCTTGGAGGCTTATTGGAAATGGCATGCTGCATTTATATTTGTAACTAATACCTTGTTTGAGGGAACAACGTTGAAGAAACTTAGAAACTTGTGTAACAACTGGAAGATGTCCACTGTATCCTGTTTAGTGAATAGTTGACATGTTATAGCATTGGCTAACTGAAATTAGTAAAAACTACAAATCATATCCCTGTTGTTCTTAAATTCAGCTGCGTGTATACTTTTTCGAAGGACTTTGTTAGATCAAAGCGCACATTTTTAGGTTAGGCTCATTTTTGTAATTTTCTAAGGATAGCATACTGCACCCAATTACTTCCTGCCATTACAGTTGGTCACTCTTGTGCAGGTCCAAGTAGTCCCTCCATGAACTTATCTTGCCCTGCTTAAGTTTCCCGTACGCCTTCATTTCTTATGTTTCACTGGATGTGTGTTCATCCAACTCAAGTTGGCTAACTGATTGACAAGCTGATCTTGTAGCAACATTCTAAAATTTATCCTTCAGCTCTATCAGTCTTCTGTGATGGCGCTGTACCAGTACCGGGTATGTATATGTTACTAGCAGTGGTCAGGCATGTTAAGTAGATACTGCGCACATCCCCAAGGACCCCAACACTTGGATTCCGAATGAGGTCAGCTTTGCAAAGCTGGATACAACTCCAATACTTGAATTATGATGTTGGTATGGCTCCGACACTTCATGCCTTTTTGTCTGCACAAATACCCATAGCTTAACCATTACTCACTTTGTAGGTTTCTCAAGCCCCTAGTTACTCTCCTCTCTTCCCTGTTCACCTTGTCTACTTGCCACTTTTCTTCACACCCCTTACACATAGGCCCCTCATAGCCACCGTCGACCTCCAAGTAGTCCCTCTTGTGCAGGTCCAAGTAGTCCCTCCATGAACTTATCTTGCCCTGCTTAAGTTTCCCGTACGCCTTCATTTCTTATGTTTCACTGGATGTGTGTTCATCCAACTCAAGTTGGCTAACTGATTGACAAGCTGATCTTGTAGCAACATTCTAAAATTTATCCTTCAGCTCTATCAGTCTTCTGTGATGGCGCTGTACCAGTACCGGGTATGTATATGTTACTAGCAGTGGTCAGGCATGTTAAGTAGATACTGCGCACATCCCCAAGGACCCCAACACTTGGATTCCGAATGAGGTCAGCTTTGCAAAGCTGGATACAACTCCAATACTTGAATTATGATGTTGGTATGGCTCCGACACTTCATGCCTTTTTGTCTGCACAAATACCCATAGCTTAACCATTACTCACTTTGTAGGTTTCTCAAGCCCCTAGTTACTCTCCTCTCTTCCCTGTTCACCTTGTCTACTTGCCACTTTTCTTCACACCCCTTACACATAGGCCTCTCATAGCCACCGTCGACCTCCAAGTAGTCCCTCTTGTGCAGGTCCAAGTAGTCCCTCCATGAACTTATCTTGCCCTGCTTAAGTTTCCCGTACGCCTTCATTTCTTATGTTTCACTGGATGTGTGTTCATCCAACTCAAGTTGGCTAACTGATTGACAAGCTGATCTTGTAGCAACATTCTAAAATTTATCCTTCAGCTCTATCAGTCTTCTGTGATGGAGCTGTACCAGTACCGGGTATGTATATGTTACTAGCAGTGGTCAGGCATGTTAAGTAGATACTGCGCACATCCCCAAGGACCCCAACACTTGGATTCCGAATGAGGTCAGCTTTGCAAAGCTGGATACAACTCCAATACTTGACTTATGATGTTGGTATGGCTCCGACACTTCATGCCTTTTTGTCTGCACAAATACCCATAGCTTAACCATTACTCACTTTGTAGGTTTCTCAAGCCCCTAGTTACTCTCCTCTCTTCCCTGTTCACCTTGTCTACTTGCCACTTTTCTTCACACCCCTTACACATAGGCCTCTCATAGCCACCGTCGACCTCCAATGCTAACCCACGGACATTTAGCACCATTGATCGCATCCACAATCTGCTGCCAAAGATCAGTCACCACCGGTGACTGAATTTTTGGTGGATTTTTTGAAAAAACTTTTAGATGTTGAAACATCAAAAGTCTTTTGCCCATTAAAACTTTTGGGTTAATAAACGCTTGGGTCTCCAACAAAGATACGATTATGTTATAACTTAAAGGACTTTTGTTCACTGACAATCGATGTTCCCGTATTTCTATCATGTCCGTGGACAATTGCATGGCTGTTTTGGTATCTGTTGGTAAAACGATGCATTTTTTTTTCTTGTGTTTTTTCTTATTCAAGTTTTCCTTCTGAGTGGAACCCCATAAAAAAATGAAATGAAGAACATTTCAAAGTGCCAATTTCTAATCTTGCACATTTAAGTTATATTGTTTGTTTTCTAGATATGGCCTTTGCGGCGATCTGGGGATTGCATATTAGGAACTTGATGGGATTTTGGTGCATATGCTTGTTTTGAGGTATGCTGTTTCATAATGGGCAGCTTTAGAAAAAACCAGAAAGTATTATTAATCTTCATATCTTATGGCTTATATAGCTGACACCCATCTGAGCGAAGTTGGGAATGAATGATGGGTTGCAATTATCTGGATTACCATGGACTTGGGACTGGACTGCGAGCCGTAAAAGGTTACAATGCACAGGATTCTGGATGTGAAATTTGGTGGTATAATCAACAGATCTTTGTTTGCCCTCGTACCTTTTAATCCCAATCTTATGTTTACGATGGTCATTGACAAGTTCTACTGCCTGTCCAAGTTTTTCCACAATTCATTTAGGGCGCTCTTCGACCTCCAGCACAATTTAGAATCTAGTGATTAAGTTATTTGAGTCTGTCTGTTTCTCCTTCAAAATGTTACCTCTATGACGTGGAGGTGTCAAAGTGGTTTTTTTTTTTTGGGATCAATCTGTTTAAGGCAAAAATGTTGATATCATCTGTTTTAAGGCAAAGATGTTGATATCGAAATCATTGTTTCTGGAACTTTTTGCAGATCAAGATCCATATCCAGATCCCCTGCAACTTCTGTGAGTTGTTTCACATTCCATAAGAGAACCTTATAACTGTTGCTACTTTCTTCTATTCCTTTTTTTATTATCTGATCTTGTAATCTGCAGCCCCCTCCCAAAAGAAAAGTGACCAAGAGCCCGCGCAAGCGAAGCCCTAGAAGAAGCAGGAGTTTGTCACGCTCACGGTCCCCCTAATGTAAAATATATTTCTCAATGTTTGTGACTTCACCGAACATTCTGGTACCTACGAAGGTTCCCTTATTCATGTTTTATTCTTATGACAGGTGGAATCAGATTGCATCGGTGAAGGAACCTTGGCGTATACCGGACTTCAGACTGCTTTGAGCTTTTGTCCTTCAGCCGTAATGGATCATCTGTTCGTCTAATATACTAGGACTTGTGTTTAGCTGTTGCCTTTGACTTTATACAGTTGGCTCCTGTATTCAGTATTATATTCAGGTTGACACAGAGAATTAGTGTTGACATCTGGTGATATATTGACAGTTTGAACTATTAGTATCAACTTCTACTTGGTTTGAATTAGCAGCTGTGGAACATATATTTAGTTCACTCTTGTTAAGCTTTTGTTCTGGGAAACTCTGGTGCAATATGCCGGAGTGGCGAGGCTATTGTTCGCAGGGCCGGCCCAGAACATTTTGATGCTCGGGACTAAATACAAAATGATGCCCCTTCAAAAAATATTTCGAAAACAAAGTATCAATTTTTTTTTTTGCATGATACAATAAGCCAAAGTGAACTCTTTTGGACTGGGGCCTGATACATGCCAATTAACCGTAAATTTTGCATGAATATATTTTGGCAAATGGCAATACTACTTCGAAAAAAAAAATCCGATACAATATGTTATTTAACATTTTTTGTTTATGCTTTTTCAATACTAGGATTGAGATATATGGGCTTGTTTGCCTAATTTATCAACAACAGAGAAACTCAAGAAACATAAAAAAAGAAGCTAAAATCAGGAGGAACAAAAGTTACAAGAGGAACAAAAGTTATAAAATATTTCAGTTTGAAAATGAAATCATTGTGAAATCTTAAGTGCAAAGATTTACGAAAAGATATTCAATACTAGGAACCTATAATTTTAAGTGTGAAATATTAAGCGCATAGATAAACGAAAAGACTCATCGCCATCGGCTCATCAGTATTCAACACCAACGACGTGAAGAACTTTTTCTGTTTCGATTATAAGCAAAAGAGAGAATTGAAATGAAAAATTCAAAAAAAAAAAAAATTTATTGCTGGTAATTTGGAATCGAAAGCAACGTGAAGAATTTTTTCTCTCAGAAATGCAAAAGAAAATCTGAAGTGATGGGGAGACTAATTTTTTTCTTTGAAATTGAAGAGTAGAACGGCTATCCAATTTCAATAAGCCATGTCCTATTTGAACTCAGTGATTCTGACGGTGAAATGTACCTTGGGAATTTTAAACTGTTCCGGAAATCTTGATTACATA
>JANAVB010027998.1:1545497-1769108 GCA_029216955.1 Iris pallida | reverse complement strand
CGAATGGCGGCAGTCAGCCCTATCTCCTTAAGCTCAACTTTGAACCTGAAAAGCACCCAGGAGGTCAACTCGTCCCACTTTGGGATGTAGTGACACCAACCTTCGACTCTAAAACCAGCTGTCGGATACGTGACCTTCGACGTCAGCATCCGATTTGCAAAAGTCGGGGCACTGAAGGGAAACGTGTCATTTGGGACTTCACTATAGATGCTCCCGGGACGCAAAGCTCGGTAACTGAACGAAGAACCGGTTCGTGAGGCGGTCAAGGTGTCTCGCTGGTTCGAGGTGGTGTCAATCGAAAGGGAACCCCCCAAGGCACCTCCTTGAGAAGGAGTAAGTTCCCAACCCATCCTTCTCTTCGAAGCTAGACGATAAAAGGCTGTCAGTGGCAACTGGCGGTCAACCTGCCGCATGTATAACATCATGCCCTTAGCAGCAAAGAACCAGTCTTCTCTGATCTTCAATATCTTCGCTTCGGAAGAGACTAATCGGTCGCCAAACAGAAAGGCAGGCTTTAAGAAAGTCACACCTTCAGAATCAGCAGACTTCAGTTTACCGCTCTCCATCATACTCTGGAGGAAAAGCGGCAACTGGACCTGGATTTGTAGCATCCTCTCACGAGGTTGGTCCTGAAGGATAGCATCCTTTGCAGGGTTGATCACCGCCTCATCAAAATCAACGCCCATCTGACAAAGAGAAGCGTCCAGGAGGACCTCATTCAACAAAGGGATCGTCATCGACACTGGCACAACAAAAGTGGAAGTCAGGCAAAAAGACAAAATATGTCAAGCAGACTGGCGCATTGCCAGGGTATGAACCCATGCGCATCTGCTTCGGTGCATCATCAGGGCATAGGCCCATGCGCGTCAGCATGTCTCGGCGCATCATCAGGGCGTAAGCCCATGCGCAGTTGGCATTGGAGCTTCGGCGCATTATCAGAGCGTGAGCCCATGCGCGTCAGCAAAGGCTTCGGCGCATCTTCAGGGAATAAAACCCATGCGCGTCAGCCATTAAAACCTCGGTGCATGATAGAGGTATAAACCCATGCACGTCGGCAGGATAGAACCTCGGCGTATCATCAAAGACCGAAGTCCTATACGCGTCGACAGTTAGGGCACAGGGCCCAAAGCAGAGACGAAACCCACCTGTCACCTCAGGACGAACGTCGGCAAGAGTCGCAAGAGTGATAGGTACATCCTCATCGACAGACTCCTTCGCTTTCTCCTTCCCCTTGCCGGCAGCACCGCGAGGAGTCTTGGGAGCCATTCTCTCGAGGAAGGAGAAGTTAGGGTTTTGAAGAAGAAACTCTAAAGAAGCAGAGGCACAGAGAAGAAGAACCCTTTCTCTCTCCAACTCTTACCTATTTATAGGGCTTGGTCGCACGCGTGAACAGATGACGTGTGATCTCAGCCGTCGCCTCGGGTTCTGTGCAAGGATAGCAGCAAATAAAACCAAAAGATCATCATTAATCTTTTCGGTTACCGAGGCACCATCATCATTAACTGAGAAGAGCATGCGCCCGAACAGGCATGCGCCCAGAAATCATGCGCCCTGACCTCCATGCTTCTTATTCAAAGTATTCCAAAACTTATTCAAAAGTTTTAAAAACTTTGAAGGGGGTCTTGTAGAAGCATGGAATTTCACAACCAGAAAGCCCATGCGCCAGACACTACATGCGCTAGAACTCAGACGAAGAACTTCACAGCAAGATCAATAAAGATAGACATTCGAAAGAAGACTTTTTTTGATATACAGAAGTCTATTACATGTCTAAGAAAAGGTTGTACAAAAGAGAATTTCTACAAAGGAAAGATCCTAAGTCTACAGCCAGCGGCTACCACGCGCCTCCAGATAAGCGCAGCAGCCACCATGCGCCATCAGTCAGGCGCAGCAGACATCATGCGCCTCCAACCAGGCGCATCCCACCATATCTTCAGCAGCTCAGTCATGTGCATCCAGCTCAGTTATGTGCATCCCTTCAGCAGCCCAGTTATGTGCCGCTCTTCCAGCCAGGCTCACCTGATAAGTGCTTCGTCAAGCAAAGCATTTAACCCTCTGGCTGGAACCAAGGAAGAGAAGAGCACCGTAAATGCTGTGGCCAGGGGAGGCTTCGAAAGAGCCTCCAAAGGCGAAGGAAGACCGTGATCAAAACCGTGGCTAAAGGAGCAGCTTTCAACACAACCAAAGTGGGCAAACCCCACTTTAAAGGAAGATAGAGCCTAGCACCGCCATTCCGATCTACGGCTCTTCCGGAATAACGGAGACAAGGCCCGAGCATCCCTATCTTTGGATGCAACAGGCACCTTCCGCCTGCCTCGGAAGCCCTCGACTCCGTCTTTTGGATGTAACAGTCACCTTCAAGTGCATCGAAGACAACACAGCGTCTCATCTTCACCCTCGGGAGCACTTTGTCAACAGAATGCACCCGCATGTTCAAGTTCATGTTGGAAGTACGTGAGGGAATGAGAAGCAAATCTTCTCTCCATGCCACTATTTATAGGCCGGGCAGATCAAACCCACGCGCCAAGTGGATGGCCCTCCGAATTCCGTGCAATGAATTTACATTAAATGGATGAACCGGACGCCTCGAATTCAGCCAAACGGCTATTTATAGCACTCGAAGAGCGAGACAGCCGCATCATTAAAAGACATGTCCGATGCGCCAGCCAGACAGCGCATCACACGGACGCGCCCTTCGGCATCAGACGCATCACACAGACGCGCCCTACAGTACTCGGCGTATTACAGAGGGTGCGCCCCCACACATCTCCATACCGAGTGGAACGCCAACCGACGCGCCCACTCAGCTGTCCATCGAACGTCACCAACATTAAATGCTGAACTGACAGAGTTGGCAGCACGCCTCCCAAAGTCTGAACAGTTGACAGCTTTTTCAGAAAACGAAGCGTCGACAACGTCAGCATCATCATGACTTTATTTCGACGGCTACTGCCACGTGGCCACTCAACCAACCGCATGCGCCTCTACGGCCATGCGTCCAAATCAGCATGCGCCTCAAAAGCCATGCGCCCCAGGCTGCTCTCTGAAAGACAGAAGGAAAGTCCCTGCATGCGCCTCAAAAGCCATGCGCCCCAAATGGTTTGTAACTCCTAAAGGTTATGAGCCGCAGCCTCCTCCTGCGCCCAATCCAAGGCGCAGCTCACCAGATCACTCCTCTCCACCAAATCCGAGATCTTCGAACCATGAGTCGACGACACGTGTCTTTTGACTCAACTCGTCCAAGATTTCAGCAACGGAAAGATCTTCTCTCTGCTACGTGCCGGCTCACAACAGCAGTATGAAGAGTTATCCCCCTCGATCAGGGCGCAGCATCCGTGCGCCTCCATCAGCAACCTCCACGTGGCATCCCCACACCGGCGCATCCTGTATGCGCGCATGAGCAGCCAGCCTGTAAAACTATAAATAGAAGGATCATCTCCTTCACATGGAGAGACTGACAACACAGAGAGAATCCACAACAGAGAATCACCGGAGAGGCAGTTCTAGACACTCAACGTCTTCCTCCTCTCAGCAAGCTCCAGCATCCAGAGCAATCAACACCTTCAGAGAACCGATAACAGTCGTTAGCCGGTCAACGGAGTCAACGCATTACCACTCGCTCCATTGGCACTAAGGACCCAGCTTAAACAAAAGTGTACTCTTAGGACTACATCTAAGTCCTATATTGTATCACTGTTCTGTTTGTATTAAAATTTTAATCAAAACAATTTTAATGGCAAACAAGCTGGCGACTCTGCTGGGGACTTCTTTCTCCTCTACCGAGAAGGTTGTGTCACAGGCCGACGACGTGAAGGTGGGCTCCTCCCACAAGACGCTGGTAGTGCGCCTCAATCAACAGGCGTACGAGGAGTTCATTTCTGAAGGAAGTGCGAGTCCTTCGAAGCGGCTGTCGAAGCCGAAGAAGACCCGCGCAGTCTGGGTGCGCAAAGTCGACGCCTCGGGCGCCACCGTTGAAGGGGATGCGCCCGTCCAGCCTTTCCTTCCTGCTGACGTCCTCTGCAGTCAAGGTGCGCCCGCTGATGCAGTACATCTCTCGGGGAAGCGTGCGGCTGACCACGTTCCCCAGCCATCTTCCTCTCAGGCGAGGAAGATACGTCGACGGAGCAGGGGCGCAGCCAATGCCCCGCGCATCACTTCTGATGCGCCACAAAGAGCCTCTGTCTTTGACAGACTCACTCGTTGTAATGGCGAGGAGAATTTGGATGCTGAATACTATGCGCCCCAGTGGGCTGGTACGAAGAAATCCAAGGCGGCACGGGCCATGCGCCACAAACGTGCTATGCCAGCAGCCGGCCAGAGGCATACGCTTACAATCACGCGCGCTGCCGATGGCAAGCTGTACAAGGTTGACTCAAGTGCTTCTGCACCGACAACGAGTCGACCTTCAAAGTCCTCATCTCGCTTGGGCGCATTCACTGCGTACACAACCAAGCCGAGAGAGGCAAACTCAGTGGTCTTGAACTCCCGCACCTCTTCTGGTTGTGCGTTTGAGGTCCGTTCAAGTCACTTCAAATGCTGTGGTTCCCCCACTACTGATCGTGATGCCTGCTTGGTATTAGATCAGGGGGCGCAGCACTCACCCGACCACCCCGGCGCTTGGCCCTGCCATGCGCCTGAGAGGGGTGTGAGGGTAGCACTTTCCTCCAACGACCTGCGCAACGTGATCACTCACAAGTGTCGGTCAGGAGAGTTGACCAACAAGCACGATGCGCCTCTCACGTGGCACACTTGTGCAGTGGTCACCATCAACTGCTGTTGCAAGACGGCAGTACCCGCCAAAGCAGTCGGTCTTCCAACGGCTACAATCATCGACACCCCTCCGACATCGCCTTGGGACGAAGGTGTCAGCAGAAGAGGAGCTAAAGGTTGCTTCATGTAACGTGATCTCCAACTCCTCATCTGTCCGGAAGACGACTGCCATTCCTCGTCTTCATCCAAAAGCCAGCCGAGGAAAACCAAGGCAGCTGTCTCGACCTCTGGAGTGTTCGAAGGCACTCGGTCGAGAAAGAAGTTCTTGGAGGAAGCTGGGGGTAGCCAGACCCTTGTCGAGCCTCCTTCCGAAGACGAAGATGTCCAAAGCACAGCTGCGGCGGATCTTCATCAAGGCGAAGATGGCCTCCCTGAAGCCCCTTAAAATGACAATGTCCTCCAGGACACCGTCGGGGGTAGTGCTGGAAACGAAGAGGCCCTTCAGACAGAGCTGAGGGCAGTCAGGCCCTTGCAGATGCGCCTGTCGAAGACGAACTCCAGAATGTGGCTGGGGGTGGCCAAACACCAGGAGAAGTGACTCCCCCCACATGAGAGCGAGGCTGAGAGCGAAGCCTCAACTAATCCATCCACTTCCGGCCGTGTCATGACAGTATACATGACCGGGGGTGATCTTGAGACTGATGCACCGCCACAGGACATTGTCCAGCGCATAGACTCGCTAGAGGGAGGACTCAAAACCCTCTCTGCCTCAATGCAAGCACTGACTCAAGCAGTGTTTGAGATGCGGTCGGCCTTGATCAGGACACCTTCAAATGGTCCCGACCCAGGAGCCAATGGAGAGTCGAGTGTGTCCCTCCAACGGACACCCTCAGACACAGAAGCACCCCGGACGTCGGAGCCCTCAAACGCTCCACTCCGGGTGGTACCTCCTTCCCCGACTCCTAGCTCCACGGAGGACGTGGTCGAAATGATCAAAGATCTGCGGGAGCGCTTCGAGTCCAAGAACAGGCAGGAGGAGCGCCAGAAGATGGGCATTCTCCAGCCTTATCCCCTTGAGTGGAACAAGGTGGTTTATCCCCCAAAGTATAAACCACAAACACTCACGCCGTATGACGGGAAGGACTCTCCACGACGGTACCTGACGTACTTCCAGTCGCAGACAGGACATCTTCCGAAGGAGGACGCGCTCCTCACCAGCATCTTTGTTGGGGCCCTGAAAGGGATGGCGTATGACTGGTACTGCAGCCTCCCCGATAATTCCATATCGTCCTTCGACGACCTGACACGCCTCTTCCTCGACCGCTTCTACGACGGTGGGAAGGACATGACGATGGCGTCTCTCATTGAGATACGCCAGAAGGACAAGAAAACGGTTCGGGCATTCATCGAACGCTTCCGTCAGGCCTGCTTCAGGCTACCTCCAGGCATGCCAGAGCATGCGCTTCTCTCCGCTTGCAGTATGAACATGCTGCCTGCAGTAAAGCTCTGGCTTAACTCTACTCCCCCTTCCGACTGGAGCTCCCTAATCATCGAAGCTGAAGCTGCAGAGAAGAAGGCGGCCAATGCACGTCTTCTGGGTGTTAGCTTTCCCGCCTTCGACGATAAGGGGAAAAAGTCCGCAATCAACAACTCCGGACGAGAAACAAAGGGGAAACAGGCATTGACTGTTAATGCCTCGAAGGGCGCATCTGCGCCTACTCAGAAACCTCCACTGGCACCGAGACCCAAGGAGGTTTATTTATTCAATGACGACGACACCCTGCAACTTTTGAGATACTGAAGCAGGGTGACAAGATCAAACTACCGGACCCAAAACGGCCCGATGAAGTCGGGAAAGTGGACAACCCGAGGTACTGTCACTACCATCGGTTTGTCGGACATCCGACCAAGGACTGTTACGTCCTCAAGAATTACATCCAGCGCATGATCAATGCGGATGTAATCTCTGTCGACTATGAAGAGAAGACGGTGTCAGCCAATGTGGTTTCGCTTCAGTTCGGCACCTTGCCGCCAACTACCACACAAGATGGCGTCGTCCACATCCCTAAGGCGATAATGGAGGTGATAAACTTACCACCTACCCGTGACAATGTGAGTGGACTCACCCCGCTCACCACATCTCGAGGAGAGGTCCTCTGGGTTCACCCCGACCTCGTCTCCGAGGTGACTCAATCGGAGGTACGCCCTACCTCCAAATCAAAAGGCAGGAAGATCAAGTCTTGCCGCACCGTCTCTTCTTCAACAGAAGAGGCACTTCCAGTGCAAACACGTGCACAACAGAACTCCCAGTCCAGCGAAGCCGCCGTCGAGGTGGTGCCTCCTAGCACCATCCCTGAGGAGGGTCCATCTAAGCCCTCAGCAACCAATAAGCAGAAGCAGGTGGAGGCCCGTTTTGACAGACCTCTACGAAAGGAGAATGCTTCGGGGCTGTCCAAGCCTCACAACTTCGACATTCTGGCACAACTAGCCAGTACACCTGCACGCCTGTCTTTGTTCGAGCTCCTGCGTCTTTCTAAAGACTCCCGAGAAGCTCTCTACGAAGCTCTGAAGGACGCTGAATCCTTTCTCAGTCAGGTCAAGCAGCCTGAAGACCTCCCAACTACTTGTGCGCACTGTCATTGTGCGGATGAAGTTATCCCAAACATAACTTTCACCCAACAAGACATGCTGCTCAAGCATCACCGACATAACCGACCGCTGTATTACACAGGATACATTGGCTCGGTCAAGGTGAGCCGGATTCAGATCGATCCTGGGTCTTCCTTAAGCATCATCCCGAAGGCACTGTTATCTAAGCTGGGGATCCCGATGTACCGGCTGGCGCCCTCCAATACAACTATCAGTGGCTTCAATGCTAGCAAGAGTGAGCCACTGGGCAAGATCCGACTGAAGTGCCATATTGGCAGCCTCAAAACTGAGGTGACTTGTTATGTGGTAGATACCGAAGTCAACTACAACATCCTGCTCGGTCGACCATGGCTACACGAGTACATGGTGGTGCCCTCCACGCTCCACCAGTGCATGAAGTATGTATCCACTAATGGCGTCATCCGGACGGAGTTTGCAGACATCGATCCTTTCAAAGGGATTGAAGCCTACTTCACCGATTCCGACTTGTACAAACCCATTGACGAGGAGGAAGCCAACGACGCTGATGATGAGGCAGAGACGGCAACAGAGCCGGACATGGAGCCTGAGACGACTCCCGACGCCCCCTTGAAAATCCGACTGAAGGGGAAACCACCCCAGAAGGCGCCTCCAATGAGCATCAAGCTATCAGGGAAAGCGCCAGCGCACGAAGCACCCTAAAGATATGCCTCAAGGGAAAGCCACCTCAAACATCGGCTCCCCTGGTGGCAAAATTACAAGGGAAGGCACCACTCACCGGAGGCGCAGCCGAGGCGCCTTTCAAAGTGCGTCTCAAGGGCAAGCCGCCGCAGTCATCCAAGGTATCAGAGAAGGCTCATATAACCCTCTCAGACCCCGGAATCAAAGCTGTGGTGGACTCTCCTAGTCTGCCCCCAGTTCTTACAGACGAGGAGCTTGGTGAATATATCTCGGCTGACGTAGAGGCACCCTCCTTTGACAATGTAATCCCACGGGATAAGATCTCGTATTTTATCAATAATAGAGTGTCTTTTAATTATTCTTGTCTTCCACACTGGAATGCCATGTATACATTAGATAACGCTCTACGGTCGTTGCAAACACAAATAACGACCATCCATCATAATCGAGTAGTCCCGTCTCAAGGGGTCTTCATAGTCCCTCCACGGAGCCGAGACGAAGGCACCATCATCTCGGGCAAAGTTGAGCATCATCAGGACCTCCCGTCAATCGAGCCCAAACCTGATGCCGGCAGAGTACAAGTCTATCGGTACATAGATACGGCAAAACACACCATCCAAAAGATGGGCTACGACCTGAAAAGCAACAAAGGCTTAAACTACGGCAAGGGTCGGCATCTCCCTGTCCGGCTTTCGATGCCCAATGGAAAGCCACAGGAATACTATAATCGGACTCGATGGGGGTTAGGCTATGTCACGCCACCATCAACCCCAGAGAGTTCAGATGCAGAAGACGTAGAACATTCCCACTCGTCCGAAGCATCGACTTGGGATTCCGATACCAGCGTCGGATCAGTCTTCAGGAAAGTGCTGTCAGCTAACATGACGTCAGCACAACCTCAAAAAGATGAAGGCGAAGACCAAGCGCCGTAACCCTTCGAAGAAGAACCCTGGGCCCAACGCCTAGGAGAACAATGGGAATCTCGTTTTGAGTTACGCGAACCTCCCACCGAAGACGAAGTCGAGCAGATCGACCTCGGGGATGGGTCTTCTTCCAAACCCATCTTCATCAGTAAAAACCTAGAAGGAGAAGATCGAGAATCTTTAATCCAACTGGCTAAAGAGTATATCGACGTCTTCGCCTGGAGCTATGAAGACATGCCGGGACTCGACCCACAGATCGCAATGCATAGGTTGAACATCTTACCTGATGCCAAACCTATCAAACAACAACAGCGACGCTTCCGTCCAGACATCATGAATGCCATCGATCAGGAGGTAGACAAACTCTTGACCAGCGGCTTCATCCGTAAGGAACAACACCCGGATTGGGTAGCCAACGTCGTTCCTGTCACCAAGAAGAACGGGAAGATACGAGTCTGTATCGACTTCAGGGATCTCAACTCTGCTTGCCCGAAGGACGAATTCCTGCTTCCAATCACTGATGTGATGATCAACAACACATGTGGCTTTGAGCGCATGTCCTTCATGGACGGGTATTCAGGCTACAATCAAATCAAGATGTTCCCCGATGACGCGAAACACACGTCATTCAGGACTCCAAAGGGTGTTTTCTGCTACACAGTAATGCCCTTCGGCTTGAAGAACGCCGGTGCGACATACCAGCGAGCTATGAGCACCATCTTCCGTCAACATCTTCGCAAGACAGTCGAATGCTATGTTGACGATATCGCAGTCAAGAGCCGCCTCAAAGGAGATCACCTATAGGACCTGAAGACGGTCTTCAATCTCATGCGGGCACATCAACTCAAAATGAACCCCGCTAAATCCTTTCTGGGGGTTTCTAGCGGCAAATTCTTGGGCTTTGTCATCACAGCGAAAGGCATTCATGTTGATCCTGAGAAGACCAAAGCCATCCTCAACATGGACCCTTCGAAGAACCTTCGAGAACTTCGGGGCCTACAGGGACGTCTGGCATATATCCGGAGGTTCATAGCAAACCTCTCCGGTAGATGTCAACCCTTTACTCAGCTCATGAAGAAGGGAGTCTCTTACGTCTGGACAGAGGAGTGCCAAAAGGCTTTCGACGACATCAAGGCTTACTTAACAAGCCCACCAGTCCTGGTAGCGCCAGTCGCCGGCAAACCATTTCTCCTCTACGTCCGTACCATGGATCATTCTCTTGGCGCTCTGCTGGCTCAAAACAGCGATACAGGCTTTGAGCAAGCAATCTACTACCTCAGTCGAACACTCATCGGGGCCGAACACCGGTACAATCCCGTCGAAAAGGAGTGCTTGGCTTTGGTGTTTGCCATCCAGAAGACTCGTCATTATGTCTCGGATCAGACAATTAATGTCATTTTCCGAGTCAATCCACTTAGAGTCCTCATGACAAAGCCAGGATCATTGAACTCCCGGCTGGCTACATGGGCAATCCTGCTAACACCGTACAATATGGTGTTTGTTCCGCAAAAGGCTGTCAAGGGTCAAGCTCTGGCTGACTTTTTAGCTGCACACCCCATCCCAGAATCCTCAAAACTCTATGAAGATATCCCGGATGAGGTCCAAGAATCCAACGTCACCGAAGGAAGCTCCGTTTGGCGGATGTTCTTCGATGGCGCTTCAAGAACAGGCCCCAAAGGCCAAATCAACGCAGGAGTGGGGGTAGTCTTAGTCTCTCCCGATCAGCTGGTCATCCAGCGTGCGTACTCTCTTTCGAAGCCGTGCTCCAACAACGTTGCCGAGTACAACACACTCGTCATGGGACTCCAGCTCGCACAACAGCTGGGGGTCGACCATCTGGAAGCCTACGGCGACTCAAAACTCGTCGTAAACCAGGTTCGGGGACAATACGAGGTTCGCCATGAAGATTTAATCCCTTATCATGAAGTCGCGTTGAACATCATTTCAACCTTCACCGGATTCTTCATCGAACATGTCCCCCGTTAACAAAACTTGGAGGCCGATGCTCTGGCAGGCCTCGCAGCCTCATTGGCAGCGCCCCTTGGGACTCAACACTATGTCACGGTGACTAGCCGAGACCTGATTTGTCCCAGAAACAACCTGTGCTTGTAAGTGGCCCACGCCATGCCGACGAACACTGGGGTTAATGTCCGAGACTGGAGGTTCCCGTTCATCGACTTCGCTGTCTACGGAATCCTTCCAGAGGACCCGAAGGAAGCCGTCTCAGTCAGGAGACGCTCTCTTCGATTCTACTACGATACAGCTACCAAAATGCTATACCGACGCTCCTTCGATGGGCTCCTTCTTCGATGCCTGTCCAACGAAGAAGCAGCCGAAGCTCTTCAAGAAGCTCATGACGGAACTTGTGGAGCTCATCAACCCGGTCCTAAGTTGCAAGATCGACTGCGACGTATGGGCTACTACTGGCCAACCATGGCTGCCGACGCTGTCGAATATGCTAAGAAGTGCCACGTGTGCCAACTTCATGCAGACTTCATACATACACCATCGGAACCGCTACATCCTACAGTCGTCTCCTGGCCCTTCGAAGCCTGGGGCATGGATATTGTAGGGCCAATCACCCCTCCTTCATCGAGAGGACACCATTTCATCCTGGCCATCACCGACTACTTCTCCAAATGGGCGGAAGCAGTTCCACTAGCAGAAGTAAAAAAGCTCTAGGGTGGTCAGCTTTATCAAACACCATGTCATTTACCGTTTCGGAGTACCCCGGCGGATCATCCATGACAATGGTCCTCAGTTTATCAGCCACATTTTCAGCAGGTTCTGTGACAAGAATCGCATTCAGAACGTGGCCTCAACCGCCTACAATCCGGCAACAAACGGATTGGCTGAGGCATTCAACAAAACTATCGTTAGGCTGCTCAAAAAGGTCGTGTCATCCAACAAACGCGACTGGGACGAAAAGCTTGGCGAATGCCTTTGGGCCTACCGCACAACGGTACGGACCCCAACAGGCAACACTCCATTCTCCCTGGTCTACGGGAGCGAAGCAGTACTGCCTCTCGAGATACAGATACCTTCGCTCCGCGTAGCAATCACAAACAAACTCACAGAAGAGGACAATCAACGTCGTCGTCTGCGGGAACTGGAGGCACTTGACGAAAAGCGTCTCCTAGCTCAACAACGCATCGAGCTCTACCAAGCCCGTATATCACAGGCTTTCAACAAGAAGGTCAACAGAGGACTTTCCAAGTTGGCGACCTGGTTTTAGCAGTCAGAAGACCAATGGTGTTGACCCACAAGACACCAGGAAAGTTCGAGCCCAAGTGGGAAGGACCTTTCATCATAGAGACGGTATACTCAAACGGTGCTTACCGCCTCGCCAAACCCAATGGGGACTTGTTCATGATGCCCATCAACGGCAAGTTCCTAAAGAAGTACTATTCTTGACATCCTCCAGACATGTACTTCCCCAAACAACCTCTTTCCACAAACTCATACGCCTCCGGAACCCAGCTGTTCCGTGGCATCTTCCAGTAGAAAGATAACCACGTCCATATTACCTCTGAGTTGTCTCTCTACACCCTACAAAGTAGAATCTTACACTTCGTAAGCCTACGCAACCCTTCATGTTTACCATGTCTATATTACCTCTGAGTAAACATCTTGTACAAACAACCCCTACGTTATTGTACATTGATCGCAGAACTTCCACGTCCATATAACCTCTGAGTTGTTCAGCGTATCCCCCAAGATCATTCCTACCACGTCCATAATACCTCTGAGTAGGAAGATTCTATCATTTCGAACCCAATGATTGCCATGTCCACAATTACCTCTGAGCAAACATAATGGTTCCTTCAAACTTATTATCTGTACCTGAAAACCAAGGTGCACAAAAGATAATAGGTCCACACAAATCATCAAGTTCATGACAACAAAAGATGAACACATCACAAAAAAGGTTGTAGACTTCTTTATTCTTCTGAAAAAATGAGTACAAGAAGCTACATCATCCCCCAGTAAGGGTTGTAAAAGAACACAAAAGAAAAAGGGAAAAGCTATGGTCCCTGAATCTCCCCAGGATGGGCTGAGAGCTCCCTGACTCGAAGCTTTAAGTCGACTGCGCGGGCCTCCACCGTCGCCAGGACTCGTCGCTCTGCTTCTTGGCGCATCAATTCAACGGCCCCAGCGGAAGTATCACTTGCATGCTTCTCATCAAGCTGTTATCGTTGCTGCGCCAAGACAAGAGTCCGCTGAGTAAAAGTCGCTTCATCCTTCTTGAATGCTGCATGTTCAGCCCGGACACGCTCGACCTCTAACTAGAGTCGGGCCCGTTGGTCTTCAAGACGGCGCATCTGGGTGTCGATATCCGCAATATTAGCTTCCAATGCAGCTCGAGTTTCCACCGTCGTCTTCATGGACTGAGACAACTGCTCTACCGCAGCCTCAGTCTCAGCCACCTCGTGCTCCCAAACGCCCACGGTGGCCTGGTATGAAGACTCGATCTCGGCAATCAGCTTCCTCTTCTCCGCATCTATCAGGACAGAGAGGTCGTTTCGCTGGATGCGTTGAAGTTCCGCGAGCCGCTCATCCAGCTCAATCACTGAAGCCTCCAAAATTTTGGCCATGTGGTCGTGGCCTTGGTGAATACGAATCAGCTCGATGCAGGGCATTGCCAAAGCTTTTGCCATCGTAAAACTCCTGTTGGCATCCATCACAGCAGATACACCCTTCTGCAGCATTTTGTATACCCCCTCGACGAGGAATTTCACATACTCGTCTGCATCCGCCAGGACCTGCGGCGTCATCGCGGGGGTTGGAGGAGTTACTACAGTTTGCGGACCGGAAGAAGATCCGCCAACCTCAATCAGCGAGGCTTGAACCTCGGCATCAATGGGCTCTTCATCAACAGGGGCTGGACTGCTAGCCCGAGGAGCCGAAGCAACAGAAGGGGCCGGCACAGGCGTCGAGATGGTCCCCCAAGTAGAAGGAGCGACACAGGGTTCTACACCCTTACCCTGCTCAAGCCCGGAGGAACCACCGATGTCAACGGCCACCTCTTCTACCCCCAACGTCCTATCAACAGTTGATACCTCCCTTGGCAGAAAAGGGAGATCATCACTTGTCTCTTGACCCGTCTCAGCGATCGCGACCGGAAGACGGGTCTCATCATCAACAGGGACAGAATATGTCGCTACCTCCTGAGCGGTAGCCGCCTCAACTTCCACGATTGAAGCCGGGGTAGGACTCGACAATGATACAGCCGACCTCCCCTCATCATGATAAGGAGGGGAATCAACCCTCTCCTCTGTCTCAACTACTTCTGTTGCCTCCGCAACAGGCTCTTGCAGCTCTGGAGCAACGTCATCGGAAGACGACGAACTCCATTCTTCTTCACTACCAGGAAACGGTGTGCTTGTTAAACCTTCGGCACTTGAAGCTTCCGTTCTGGCCTTTGCCGTCTCGGAAGCTGCTGCACCCTCAGTTTCCCTCCTGACATAATCTGGGGATACCAGAATCTCCACGTCAACAGCATCCTCCAGATCTTCCTCCATGGAAGACATCATGGTCGGCGGGATACGCACTTCAGACGAGTCCGCCGTCCCTTCTCGCCTGCTTCCACCTGACTTTGGGGTGCAAGGTTTTCTTTTTAAAGGTTCCTACAAGAGAAGATGAAGCCTCGTAAATAGTGGAACCAAAATCAGATTATGTGGGACGCCTTTACCTCTGCGGACGTTGAATCCGATGACGCCGTCGGTGACGACGCCTTCTTCTACTTCTTCGGTACAGGAGATTCAATCCCTTCGTCTGCACATCGCTTTGATCGATCGCCCGAGGGTTCTGCTTGAGAGGCGGAAGGGGCACTCCGGTGACCTATCCCTGACGGACGATGCGATCGGGCCTTCACCGGCACGTTCCCGGTCATCGCTAACTGGGTGCCTGCAATAAGACTGGTCTCCCTGTCATATCCGGAGGGCGCAGCAGCCATAGCACAGTAAAATTTAGCGGCTGAGTAAAGAATGGGCGGCCGCGGATCTGGGGCGGGCAACGTAAAACGAGCCCCGGTACATCCGGCATTATAGTAATACCAAGCTCGTGCACCATCCAACAAACTTCCAATATACCCCAGAGAAATACTGGGGTTATCCAACATCATCTGGGCATAACCAAATTGCCGTGCAAAGCGGCTTGGCAAATATGGTTCCAGGTAGCACTGATTCCTGTTCCGGTATACCAGATGAGATGGCCGGATACTCTGCAACCAGCAGAATCCCTATTGAGGCAGAGTGGTGGTACCTTCGCCCAGATCACTTAGATCTTCGTTGGCCTCAAAGCCCAAGTAGATTGGACCAACTTTGGTAATTTTCCAACCCTGAAGACGGGATAAAACCTTTCTACAAACAGGGACACCAGTATGTGACCAGCTCTTCCGATTGAAACGACGAAGGAGTGCATCTCCAGCCTTATAATCTTCTTCCGAGCCTGGACTCATCACACTGGGATGATGCAAAATCAGCCATCCCATCAAATAGTGAAACGGCAGTTCGACACGCGGGAAGTTATTGTTTCGGCCTCTGTCATGAATCACATTTCCAGCAAACTCTCTCAAACCTCGCTGCAGGTTACATACCATTGCGGAGAGAAGAGCCAAACGCCGGTCGAAGACCAGCTTCACGGCTGGCAGGATTAAGTTTCGGGTTACCCTCTCTACGGCACCGGATCCGTCCGCGAACACGCAATCCCGGAGCCATATCATCAGGTAGGACGCCAACACCGCCTTGGGTGACATCCGATAAGCAAGATGCCAGAAGCAGCTGTAGGAGCGTGCATCTGACTGCTGGTCCTCATTTCCTCGGGGATTTTTCTCCCCTAACCTGCTCATTTCGGACAACACTTCGCTACGAGAGAGCGCCGGTGGAGTGGATAATTGTGAGGGATCCTCCTTGTCTTGTCTAAAGACATAATCTCTCCAAGCGGTCACATGAGGCTGCGTCCCGTTCCTATCCCGTCTCTGCATATAGTAATGATGACTCGCCACTTCCTTGAAGACGGCCGTCATCTCCTCAGCCCTGTCCCCCAGGACTTGAAGTTCCTCGTTGGTGGGAAAGTACTCTTCATAGGGTTCCGACCCCCAAGGGAGTTTTGACACCTCGTACATCTCATGAAGTGCGAACCCTAATTCCCCTACCGGAGTAAAAAAGGTCCCGGTATGGACATCAAACATCTTCAGTAGTGCGAGGAACATGTGCCTGTTGAGATCAACACCCGCCTGGGTAGCACGGATCGCGGCAGTCAACCCAATCTCTCGAAGCTCGGTCCGAAACCGTGACAAGATCCAGAGTGTCAGTTTATTCCACTTGGAAACGTAATGGCACCAACCCTCTACCCGAAAATCTCCTTTCGGGTATGAGCGTTCCATCAAAAACATACGATGTGTAAAGGTCGAAGCACTATAAGCAAACGTATCAATGGGTACGTCACTGTAGAGGCTCCCGGGGCGTAGAGTCCGCCAGGTGAAAGAAGACCCAGACCGTGTGGCGGTCAAAGTATCCCTTTGGTCGAAGGTAGAATCAATTTGGATGACGCCAGTCACCGCTCCCCCCTGAGAAGGGGTAAGATCCCAAGACATCCTCCTCTGGGAAACAAGGCGACAGAAGGATGTCAAAGGCCATTGACGTTCAAGTTGCTTAATAGTCATATGCACCCCATTCGCTGTAAAGAACCAGTCCTCCTTGACCTTCAACACCGTCGCATCAGTAGAAGTGAGACAGTCTCCGAATAGGAACTCAGGCTTCAAGAAGGTCAATTTATCAGATGTGGAAGATTTTAAAACACCACGTTCCATCATCCGTTTGAGGAACCCATATTGTTGCTCACGGATTTGGGTCATTCTCTCGGGAGGCTGATCCAGCATAAGAGCCTCTTGAGCGGGGTTTATCACTTCCTCATCATACTCTACTTCCATCTGGTTGAAGACAGCCTCCAAGAACACTTCATTCAAAGGCGGGATCGCTACTGACACTAGCAAAGATCAGAAAAAATGTTAGAAGCAACAAGAGAAAGAAAAGCTTCGGCGCATTCAGGGTTTAAACCCATGCGCGTCAGCAGCCTCGACGCATCATCAGGGTTTAAGTCCATGCGTGTCAGCAGCCTCGGCGCATCATCAGGGTTTAAGCCCATGCGCGTCAGCAGCCTCGGCGCATCATCAGGGTCTAAACCCATGCGCGTCGGCGAACAAAGACCGCGGCACATCATTAAAGACCCAAGGTCTATGTACGTTGGTTTACGGAAAAACGAGACTTACCAACCACCTCCGGCCGAACTTCGACAGGCCGTCGGGGAACGTCAGCCGTTACAACTTTCGCAGGCTCCTTCGCTTTCTCCTTCCCCTTGCCGGCACCACCGCGAGGAGTCTTGGGAGCCATTCTCTCAAAGAAGAAAAGGTTAGGGTTTGAAGAAGCAAAGGCACAGAGAAGACGAACTCTCTCTCTCTCTCTCCAACCCTCACCTATTTATAGGGCATGGTCGCACGCGTGAACCGATGACGTGTAATCTCAGCCGTCGCTTCGGATTCCGTGAGGAGATAACAGCAAATACAACCAAAAGATCATCATTAATCTTTTTGGGTTACCAAGGCGTCATCATCATCAACTGGAAGGAGCATGCGCCCGAACAAGCATGCGTCCAACAATCATGTGCCCTGACCTCCATGTTTCTTATTCAAAGTATTCCAAAACTTATTTAAAAGTTTTGAAAACTTTGAAGGGGGTCTTGTAGAAGCATGGAATTTCACAGCCAGAAAGCCCATGCGCCAGGCACTATATGCGCCAGAACTCAGACAGCAAAATCAAAATAAGCCATTCGAAGAAGGACTTTTTATTTATATATAAAAGTCTATTTACATGGCTAGAAAAGGTTGCACAAAGCAGAATTTCTACAAAAGAAAGATCCTAGATCTACAGCCAGCAGCCACCATACGCCTCCAGATAGGCGCAGCGGCCACCATGCGCCTCCAGATAGGCGCAGCGGCCACCTCTATGCGCCTTTCGATAGGCGCAGCAGTCACCATGCGTTGTCAGTTAGGCGCAGCAGATGCCATGCGCCTCCAGCCAGGCGCATCCCACCATCTCTTCAGCAGCTCAGTTATGTGCATCCAGCTCAGTTATGTGCATCCAGCTCAGTTATGTGCATCCCTTCAGCAGCTCAGTTATGTGCAACTCTTCCAACCAGGCTCACCTGGCCGAGCAGAGCCCAGTTATGTGCTGCTCTTCCAGCCAGGGTCACCTGATAAGTACTTCGATTACACAAAGCATTTAACCCTCTGGCTGGAACCAAGGAAGAGAAGAGCACGGCAAAGCTGTGGCCAGGGGAGGCTTCGAAAGAGCCTCCAAAGACCAAGGAAGACCGTGATCGAAATCATGGCACAAGGAGCTTTCAACACAATCGAAGTGGGCGGCACCCACTTTGAAGGAAGAGAGAACCTAGCACCGCCACTCCGATCTACGGCTCTTCCGGAACAACGGAGACGAGGCCCGAACATCCTTATCTTTGGATGCAACAGGCACCTTCCGCCTGTCTCAGAAGCCCTCGACTCCGTCTTTTGGATGTAACAGTCACCTTCAAGTGCATCGAAGACAACACGACGTCTCATCTACACCCTCGGGAGCACTTCGTCAACAGAATGCACCCGCATATCCAAGTTCATGTTGGAATTACGAGAGGGAACGAGGAGCAAACCTTCTCTCCATGCCACTATTTATAGGCCGGGCAAATCAAACCCATGCGCCAAGTGGATGACTCTCCGAATTCTGTGCAATAAATTTGCATTAAATGGATGAACCGGACGCCTTCAGCCAAACGGCTATTTATAGCACTCGAGGAGCGAGACAGCCGCGTCATTAAAGGACATGTCGGATGCGCCAGCCAAACAGCGCATCACACGGACGCACCCTCCAGCATCAGGCGCATCACACAGACGTGCCCTACAGTACCCGGCGCATCACAGAGGATGCGCCCCCCCTCACATCTCCATGCCGAGTGGAACACCAACCAATGTGCCCACTCAGCTGTCCATCGAACGTCACAAACATTAAATGCTGAACTGACACCAGAGTTGGCAGCACGCTTCCCAAAGTCTGAACAGTTGACAGCTTTTTCAGAGAACGAAGCGTCGGCAACGTCAGCATCATCATGACTCTATTCCGACGGCTACTGCCACGTGGCCATCCGCGTGCGCCTCTACGGCCATGCGTCCAAACCAGCATGCGCCTCAAAAGCCATGCGCCTCAGACCCTTCACTGATCCCTAAAGACAGAAGAAGAGTCTCCAGTTGAAGCTTTGCATGCGCCTCAAAAGCCATGCGCCCCAGACTGATCTCTGATCCCGAAAGACAGAAGGAAAGTCGCCTGCATGCGCCTCAAAAGCCATGCGCTCTAAACAGTTTGTAACCCCTAAAGGTTATGAGCCGCAGCCTCCTCCTGCGCCCAATCAAGGCGCAGCTCACCAGATTACTTTCCCCCACCAAATCCGAGATCTTCGAGCCATGGGTCGATGACATGTGTCCTTTGACTCAACTCGTCCAAGATTTCAGCAACAGAAAGATCTTCTCCTCTGCTACGTGCCGGTTCACAACAGCAGTATGAAGAGTTCTCCCCCTCAATCAGGGCGCATCATCTACGCGCCTCCATCAGCAACCTCCACGTGGCGTCCCCACACCGGCGTATCCCACATACGTGCATGAGCAGCCAGCCTGCAAATCTATAAATAGAAGGATCGTCTCCTTCACACACACACACAGAATCCACAACGAACATACAAGGAATCATCAGAGAGGCAGATACAGACACTCAACGTCTTTCTCCTCTCAGCAAGCTCCAGCACCCAGAGCAATCCACACCTTCAGAGAACCGATAACCGTCGTCAGCCCGTCAACGGAGTCAACGCATTACCACTCGCTCCATTGGCACTAAGGACCCAGCTTAAACAAAAGTGTACTCCTAGGACTACATCTAAGTCCTACATTGTAACACTGTTCTGTTTGTATTAAAGTTTTCAATCAAACAATTTTAATGGCAAACAGTTAGCAACTAACCTAGAAGACTAAGTAGAGGATGTTAGCTTATGTGTAACTATCTAGTTAGATAATATCTAGATATGTTACTTTTTAGATATTTTAGAAACCTAGAAATATCTATCCCCTTAGTCAAAACCTTAAGGACTAAGTTTGCTAGGTGGAAAGGAACCCTAAATATCTACCCTACCCCCCTCCCATGGCAGCCAACCCATACCCCCTTCCATATAAACACACCCCCCCTTCATTCATGCCTCATTTCATACACCGTAAAAACCTAGTTTTTCCTACAACTTCAACCCCTCACCATTTAATCATTTTGACTCCAAATTGAGCCTAGTTTCTTGCATTGGAACCACCTACACTAGAGGATACCAGTTATGGCTTGCTAGCAAGGATTTGTGAAGCTTTGGACATTGGAAGTTGAAGGAGGTTTTCATTCAAATAGGCCTATTATTGAGGATTTTGTACTCATAGGTAAATACCCTCAAACCTAGTTAATATTGTGTTTTCTCTTCATAATTGCATGCATATAGGTATACCCTAGCTGTGGGTCAAGTTTTGTAGGAAACAGGTTTGGTTTGGTGTCCGTATCGGACACGTATCTATGTCTAAATTAGAGTGTTTGGTGAAATGCCACTTAGGTTTTAATGTTGTATTTTTGTGAAACAAATTACATGTTTAGATAGCCCTAGACTTCCCCATCATGAATCATCAACTCTGAGCACATTTCTGTGCTGTGTCCGTGTCCAAAATGGACACGAACTCGTAGCACGAGGCCACGCGCGCGTGTCCTGCTACCACGATGTTCGTACTCACTGCACAGAGCACTAGGACACGTCAAAATTGACATGGACATGGGGGCAATGTCTGCGAACATGCCCCTAAAGTCTCATTACTTCTCGTGTCGTGTCAAGTGAGAAAACTCACTCGCACTGGACACGCACTGCACTGCACGCGCACGTTTTCCTTACTGACATGCGACCCATGTCGCACGGACACGAGTCGTGGACACCTCGTGTTGACACGAGTGTGTAGCCTAACATATAGGCTACACATGGACATGACCACGTGGCCCCACGTGGCGTGTGTCGTGTCCACGAGACACTAGAACACACGCACGATACTGTCTGAAATAGTGTGTATCAGTCGAGAAAACTCGACTGATACGGGCCTCGTGTCGACACATGAAGATACTTGGACACGACTCAGGTACCTAGACACCTAGACCAATCATAGGCGAACCTAGGGACACAACCACGAGACCCTAGGACACGTTGTGTCGTGTCCTACGCACGTGTGCATCTCTGCACGACGGGGTGACACTGCAGCTTACCCGATTTTGGGTTTTACCATCTGGACACGTCTTGTTGTGTCGTGGTGGACACTTAGGGACATAAGGGACACGAGTACATCTAAGGGCACGATTACCAACCATTGGTTTCAAGCCTTAGTCGAGTTTAGGGGTCGGATTTGGGTTTACCCCCCCCCCCCCCCCCCTCCTTTAAGTTCAGTAATGAACAGTAATGTTCATTCCTGTATTTTTTCCAGTTTTAAATCGATTTTGAAATGCAAATTCTGTGATGTTTATACATGTATATGTGTGTATATATATTGTATATACATATGTATATGTATTGTGTGTATAGGTGTGTGTCTTAGGGTTTATACATAGGTGTATGTGTATATATATATAGGTATATATGTGTGTATGTTTTGTGTGTGTGTGTGTATGGTTCTCAGTTTTACTGAGAACACCCCCCCCCCCCCCCCCCCCCCCCCCCCACTGTCACGGTCATTCTCTCTCACATCTCTCTCTCTATTATTCTCTCTCTATATAAGTCTATATGTAATATTATATATGTATGATTATATATGTATATGTATATATATGGAATATATATTAGATATGTGTATATATATATATATATGTGATATGGCCTTGGTATTATATATATGTATTATATGGGTTATATAGTTGGGTATATATTGGTACATATATAATAGGTTCATATATATATATATATATATATATATATATATATATATATATATATATATATATATATATGTATATTGATAGGTATATATATAGTAGATTGGCCTATGGTATACATAGTGTATGCCTATAATGTATAGATATAGACACCTATATATAGTGCCTTAGATACTCTAGCCTATGGTTAATTAGTAGCAAGTTAGGATTGACCAATAGGTCTAGTAGACCTAGTTTAACTAGCAAGTTGACCCTTGTTGACCATTGTTGACCAAAGTCAACCATGGGTCAACCTTGACCTAATTGACCTAGAAATGACTTGGATGAACATAGAAGGACTATTTGACTAAGGTTTGACTAAACCCTAACTAGATGATTAGGTTAACCATATGGATTATGAGGGTAGTCCTAAGTAGATTAAGATATGTATGGGATTAAGTGAGATACTTAGAGTTGAGTCATGACTTGAGTTGGAGTATAGGATTAGCTTGATTATAGGATTAAGGTTGGTATTATATACATGTATTTATGTGTGATATACTTTGTATAGATAATTGGTTATGTCTTAGCTTTGTGGTATAGAATCTTAGGTATCCTAAGACATGATAGCCTCTGATTGGTTTGAGTTAGCCTTAAAGAGTTGACCATTGACCTAATTACCTTATTGACTAATCTATAATTAACCAAAATCTTAGTTAGTCTAGACTTTGACCTAGTTTGACCATTATTGACTAAACCCTTGATAACTTGACTAGTTTGGCTAGAATATTTGACCAAGAGTTGACTTTAACCTAGATTAGACTTGTTTAACCTTGTTTGACCTTGTATGACTTAGTTTAACTTCTTGTGACCTAGTATGACTTAATTTGACTTAGTTTGACTGAAGAGTTGACCAAGTTTGACTTTGACCTAGATTGGACTAGAATTCATATAGATTGCATTGTAGATTTCATTTACCTTCATATTAGACATGTCATAACTGTATTGCTCTATTTTAGGACATTGTGACCCTGGTCCAGACATCTGATATTATACTACTCTTTTCAGAGTATCAGGCGAGTACATTCTCTTATAGTTCTCTCATTTATTTGTCAATTACTGTATTTCAGTTCTAGTTAGTTCTATGTGATTCTCTGCATCGACACGTATGGATATTTCTGGATTCATGTATCGACACATACCTTACTTGCTGGCCTCTATTACTGGAGTCATTGGAATCATTCCGGAATTATTTCTGGAATCATCATGTATTGGCCAGACTCATCTCGATTCTTTTGTCGATTTTGGATTCACTTGCTGGGCGGGGAAATATTGAGTAAGACATGTAGACATACCCCAAATCCGGAATCTCCCACTGGAATCTACCGGAAGCATAGCCATCTCTTGCCCGATCAGTGAGAGATGTGCCTGATACCTATAGCCGTTTACATGTCGACCTCGGTATTTTAAAACACACTGTTAGATCATAGTTGGACTCATCCTGATTTTATTGATCACTGTTGGACTCATCTTGTACCAGAAATTATCTGGTATCGGATTATATGGACTGGACTCACACTGGGATTACATTAGACTTATATCGTACGATCTGGACTCATATATATTATTCTAGTTCAGTTAGCTTTTATTACAGTCTTCATTGCCATGATTCTTCTCTTGTTTTAGTTACCTTTCTTTTCTTGTATCTTACTGTTTCTCTATGCCGTCATTACCTGTATAAAACTGCCATGCTCATCAATAAAACTGTCTATAACTGCTTTATAGTTCTTTGTCATTTACTTAGATTTTCTAGATGAGTTGTACTCGTTCCTGTCCTGATTGGACCTGTTGAAAATATTACAGATGATAATCCTGAGGACACATGCCCTACTTACCATGGACCCGGCGAGGGATTAGCTACCTTTGGACCCGACTCTCAGGAGTGATTCAGAAGATTAGCTAGTAGACTACTTTAGCTTTCATGTTTTGACTTGTTGTATTAAAAGATATTGAGTTTGTATTAAGTTGGTTTGAGACATTGTTGTATTATTTTAGTAGTTAGTTGTTGTTGTCTTTAATTCCTTAGGTATAACTTCTGTGTTATCTTGTCGTGTTTTAGACTGTGATTGAGTATATCATACCCTTTACTTGTCCTCCATTCGGAGCTGATATCTGGACAAGTACATTATATACACTGCATGAGATTAGTTAGCAACCTAGGACAGCTTACTACCGCCGACACTGCGGCGTAGGCTGGACGTACCCACTTCTCGTTCCCCTATACAGGGTGCAGGTCGTGACAGGAGGAGAGGAGTAAAGTGTACTACAAATCATCGGCTACTCTCCTCCTCCACCAAATCGACGATGGCGACGAGGAAGACCGGTGAGGAGTTGTCTCCTCCTTCTCGATCCGGTCGACGAGAGGCTTCCGGCGCCTCTGCTCGAAGATCAAGACCGACGGGGGGCCGCGTGGTGCGGCGACGACGAGGGCTGCGTGGCACGGCGGGGGTCCTCGCGGAGGCGGCAGGGCCTCGCTGTGACGGCGGGGTCCTCGCGGAGGCGACGATGGCGGGGTCCTCGCGGAGGCGACGACGACGGGGTCCTCGCGTGGAGGAGAGGAGGTGGGTGGAGGAGGCGGTGGAGGAGAGGAGGACAACAAGAGTGAAAGAAAAATAATAAGAAGAAGAATCCAAAACGAGTGACAGAGGAAGAGAACAAAATAAGAAGAAGAAGAAGATGAATCCCAGCTGCTTCAAGAGAGAATTTATCATTAAATATTTGTTGTTAATTTAATTATGATAACTAATTTAATTTAATTATGATAATTATTTTTTTGTCCATTCAAATAGTAATTAATTTACTTATGGTAATAATAATTATTATTATTATTATAAATAATAGTAATTAATAATACTAATAATAGTGCTAATGTTAATAACAATAATACTAATAATAAGCTATATTAATAATAACTTATAAAAATAATAATAATAGTAATTTATAATAATTTATATTGTAACATTTAAGTTTAGTAAATGAGACATTTTAGGTTTAAATGAATTGGGGGTAACCATACCTAGGTTTACCATATCTTCAAAAAAACTTTCACTTTCTACTTACATAACTATCCAAACACCAAACCAATTTTTTTTCCACTTGCAGCAGACAAAAAATATTCTATCCAAACACATTTTGGAAAGTGCCACTTGCTGCAAGTCCACGAAAACTCAACTTGCTGCAAGTGCCACTTTCACACTTTTAAAGAGTTACATCTATCCAAATAGTCCCTAGTAAGCCGAATTTTTTTCCATATTCCCCCGAAAATTTAGGGTGAGAAACCAGTTATAAATGATTGGTTTGTATTATAAATTTTGTTTCCAAAATTTACCCAAAAATAATAATATAGAAAATTTTAGCGGCACTCCATTTTTTTATCCTAATTCAAGGTGTACCCCACACAATTACTAAGGTACATCCCATTTTTGACGGATATCGTCCTCCACTGACGGTCAACTTTTTTGACCCAAAAAAAAAAAACCCTCGTCTTCTTCTCCGAATTATCCCCATCTTCTTCCCAAACCGCCGGCAGCCACCTGTCTCCCCCGCGCTCAACCCTCTGCCACCACCACCACCAACACCACCACCAACATCACCATCACCACCAACACCAACCCCGCGCCCCCTCCCCCCTCCCCCGCGCCACCGCCCCGTCCCCGCTCACCCACGTCGCCGCACCCCTCCAACCAGAGGTGGACTGTGGCGAGTCCCAACCGGACCCGAACGGCGCCAGGCGCAGATCGGAGCCCAAAATGCCAACATCCTCTGCGACGAACCTCTCCGGCTTGAATTCGTCGGGCTCGGGACAGATCCTCCCACATGTTCACTATTGCGGTCGTGCCCCTCGACGTGCACGTCGTGGACCGCAAGGCGCGCCCACGAGAGCAGCGGACCGGACGGGTGCATGCGGAGCGTCTCCTTCACGACGGCCTGGAGGTAGGGGAGGTTGGGGATGTCGGAGTCGGACACGGGACCGAAGGCCCCTCCGACGGCGGCATCGATCTCGGCTTGGGCCTTCCGCTGGATTTCCGGATGCATAACCATTCAAGCCATTGTCCATTCCAAGAGTATCGTCACCGTGTCGGTTCCTCGGAAGATCATTTCCTGGAACATGCAAAGTTGGTCAGAGAGCAACCAAACAAGTGAATGTAACCAACGACCGCTAGGCTTACTAACCCAGAGAACAGCGACCATGTCGGAGTTGAGCCTCTCGTCCTTTTCGAGGTCGAGCAAGACATCGACGAAGCCGTGGGGGAGCAGGGGAGGGGGGCGGCGCCGCGATGGAGCGGCGCAGAGGCGCGACGGAGGGGGGCGGGGCCGCAAGCGAGCGGGGGAGCGGGAGCAGTAGTTGTATACGAAAAGCTTGGAAGGAAGATGGGGGTAATTTGGTCCAAAAAATTAAGTCAACCCAGTTGACCGTCAATATTTGATAGAATGCATAAAATATGGAGGGTGACTTACATTATGATAAAGCACTGAAATATATTTTAAAATATGATCAATAAAGTGGGATGCAACTCAAATTTTCTCATAATAATATTCACATGAATTATGAAAAATGTATTCTCCCCAAATATTTAGATATATCAATTTCACAAGTGGATTGAGTCTAGCTCAACTTTGGATCAGAGTCATGTTCGGGTCTAATAGTCGAAATGAACTTGTCTAAAAATTTATGATGTCAATTGGATTTTAACTTATTTTATCTAGCACATCATCTTAACTAACTATGCTATAAAAAATTACAAACAAAAGTAACTATTAATATATTTAATCATCATTAAACAATATTATATTTTGTATATTAATTATATATTTGCTAAACATTTATATATTCACGTATGGGAATATATATTTTTTTTCCCCCAAAAATGTAGTCCAGGGATATAGAATTTCCGGCCTATATAATATTCCAATAAATAAAATTTAAGCTCTAAAAGTAGTCACTAATGTGGCTGTAGTTTAGTGGTTAGAATTCCACGTTGTGGCCGTGGAGACCTGGGCTCGAATCCCAGCAGCCACACATTTTTTTTATAGGGTTCATAAAAACTTTTTGAAAAGTTTTATATTTTGGCCACATCTTTCTTCCAATTCTAAAAGAAAAAGTATATTTGTTTGCTAATCTTCTTTGGCATTTATTTCGACTCAACAGTTCCATTAGATGTAATCTAGAAAAAAGAATTGTTACAAAATCATAAATAAATGTTTTGAGTAAATAAGATACATCATCCAAATTTGACCTAAACAATTTATCAGACCGTTATCTTGCATGGCCACAGTGACTATACTGCAAGACCATATAAATTGAAATTTTAGGATATGATACAACATATAATAATATAAATATAAATATGTTTTTTTTGACCTGAACAATTTAAGAACAGAGATTTAGAAACATTGCTAGCAACAAAAAAGGATGCTAGAGAAACAAAATAACAAATAGGGCTAATTAGCATTTAGATGTTGGATTTTACATCACTTCAGAGTTTAAGTACTGATGTATAAAAGTTTGGATCCTAAATTTTTATTTTTAGTTCATTATACTCTCCCGAGCCTATATATTAAAGTTTCATTGTCAGGCATGAGAAAGAGGGTATAACAAGGGGAAAAAAACCAAAAATAAAAATTCAGGATGCAAACTTTCCAAGTCACTACTTAAACTATGTTATATTCAGGGTTAATTAGTTGTACCCCCCTATGGTTTGTACGTATTTTGGTAACTGTTCATGTTGTTTCAAAAATGAAGAACACCCCCTGGTTTATAAAGTAATTAGTTGTACCCCCTGGTGCATAGAAGAAAATGAGTGAAAAATTAAGCAGCCATGAGGGTGTTCTTTATTTTTTAAACGGAAACAGTTACCAAAATACGTACAAACCATAGGGGTACAACTAATTAACCCTTATATTCAATATATTTCGAGGCATTTATCTTCTCAGGACTGGGATCCTTGTTTTGTTACATTAAGCAATGTTTATGGTCTAACTATTAGGATAATTGTCTTCCTAGTAATAGACCTGCGTTTAAATCCCGTAAACAAATACGATTGCTATAATTAAAAGGATGTCCCAAAATTTTAAATTTCAGAAGGAAAGTTAAGAATGTCCCAAAAATTAAGAATGTCCCAAAAAAAATTATTTGTAAAACTCATTCGAATGCTATAATTAAAAGGATGTCCCAAAATTTTAAATTTTGAAAGGAAAGTTAAGAATGTCCCAAAAATTTAAAACTCATTCATGAATGCTATAATTGTAACTTCTAAACGCATGCTTGAATGCTTTTTTTTAAAAATTCATTTCCTAATATGTACACGGACAATATAGTTAGTGTTACACAGGTCATGGATATGGTTTTATTAGCCCTTAAAAGTACTGAATGAAAAAAAATGATTCAAAAGAATCCAAAATTTTGGTTTCAAGACTTTTGTATGTTATAGCATCCTTATGTATTAATCTCCCTTGAATCACACGTTGGACCCATGTGGAACTGGAAATTTTTTGTAACTAGACTACTAAGGTAGCATTTGAATGAAGACTTGAATCCACTTTCAATTTGGTTAGGTTAAAATATACAACCAGAAATTTTTAATTTTTCCATTCCCATGTTTGGCTAAGACATAAATTAATTTTTCATTAATTTTATGATGCTAATGTTACTTAAATTCAGTTGATGTCATTGAAACTATTACCGTCCAAAAAATTATAATTAATGCACACAACCAACATTTTCAGAAGAAAAAAAAAATTCCACGGGGAACATGTTTTACTTTCCCACAGATGTGGGAATTTGAAACCCCTCATATCCCCTAAATTCCCAATCCAGACTTACATGGTAAGGAGCCCAAAACCTATTCCCAAGCGTCCAAAACTTGAATCAAACAGCACCAAAATAAGCCCTTACAAAAAAAAAAAGAATAAAAAAAGAGAATTGATCGATCAACAAGGGAGCAAAATATATAACAGTCAACATGTCAGTCCGCAGCGTTCTTACATCTTAGGAAGGAAGCTTCCTAGCAATATGCAAGTCCAGTAAATATGTTTCTGCAGCAGGTATTTTGAAGCCAAAAAAAAAAAAAAGAGGAAGCCACCTTAACATCAGGATCATATTCCACAGCTTCACCCAGATTTTCGAGTCACACCTTCACAAAATCAATCCAGTGTTCACTCTTCAGAAAGAAACTATCAGCCCCGGCCACGCCCACCACCTGTTGTTCATTTATTTCACACAGATATTTGTCAGGCTCAAAGAATCAATCTACAGCAACTATGGCTACCAGTAATAGAAACCCTCAGAGAGTCAGAATGAAGTATGATCCTACAATAGTATGAAGTAATCATCACGGAAGAACGGGATAAGATACCTCTTCCGCTGCCACCTTTACCACTAGGTCCACCCCTACCACGACCTCCACCCATTCCTTTGCTGCCCCCATCATCCTGACCCCGTCCAATGCCTTTAGCAGGCCTTCCACCTTCTTCCCTACCTCTTCCTCTACCTCGGCCCACACCAGGAGGCTTCCTATCTGCATTAAGCATTTTCAGGAAATGGGTGTCATTCGCTAATCGTTTTCATAAACTGGTTTGATAGAATTGACATTGTACCAAGAACAACTCTTGTCAAGATGCGATGAGAGACTACAATAAATTATTAAGAATAAAGTACCAAATGAGTATTTAAAAAATTGCACTTGAAACAAGCAGAAACAATCAATCAAGAAGTTGGTCAACTTCCGCATGAAAGATGGTAAAAGAATGAGAGTTCTATCGTTTATAAAACTTTTCATTGCCCAGCTCGAACTGAAGGCGGTGTAATCAAACTTATGGCTGATGCCGTGCATAATATAAAGCCCATAGAGAGATGCTTCGATAAATGATCCAAATTTTAATTACAACACAGAAGAATGACCATGGGATGGTTTTTCAAATAGAATATTGTGTTGCTACAAAACCTTGTCTGGAAAACTAACAAAGTAATAATTACCTGTACGGCTCTTCGTAGTTTCTTCTTGAACCTTGTCAATCACCTGGAATAATAAATCAAAATCAACAATCAGTAAAAAAGAAGACAGAAATATGGCATGCCAGTAACATAATTGGACAAAAAATAACTAAAGAGAACGAGGGGAGCTGGAGACATCAAGACAGGTGAACGTAATGTGTTGTATATAATATTCTATAGTTTTTTCTACTTATGTTGGATATTAGAGAGTTTTGACTGAAGCATGTTTAGTAGATAACCTGCCATTTGAACTCTCTTTTGACATCTTAAAAGCAAATAGTAAACCTCATCATGGTAACAAGGATCTAATCCCAATCCAAGTGCCACTGTCCGGAAATCATCATCCAAACATTCTGCCATCAGAATGGAATTGGCTATGGGCGTAAGAAAGGTCCATAAAATAATTTGACAGTTTTTATGACCGCCTGTCAATCTAATGTAACCCTCTATTTTGGTGTCAAATTCCTAGCCAATATAGCTATGAGAATGAGTAATGCCATAAAACGTAGGTCCTAGACATCTAGTTGAAAGATAGGTGGACCTACTTTTGGGCTTTGCAGTTAACATTACCCAATTCATAGCTATATCAGTATATTAGGGTGCAAAAAATTTGAAGCATAATAAAAAGTGAATGCATAAATCTAATCCACGTTATTTTGAAAAAATATGATTGACACAACAAAATATAGGAAAATTACAATATACAAACAGATGGTGAGTTGCAAGCCATATGAGGACTAAACAATATAGTTTGGCATTATTAGATAGTAAATAAGGTTTGATATGACTTGACCTTTTCTTTTACGTTACAAATTTTTCGGCAACAACTTTCTAAATTATAATCAAAATTAGCATGTAAAATGAAACCATGTCTTAAAAATGAACTCAGTCCATTTTCACTATGTTCTAATCTAGTTCTAGACAAGGTAGTCAAAGGCGCACTCGAGGTGCAAAGTGTCCATATCGTCCGAGACGCAAGACGCACTTAAGGCTCGCACCCGAGCGAAGCGAGGCGCAAAAATAATAAATAATAAAATATACATAAATAAATTAGGGTTTTAAAAAATAAAACCTAATAACATATTAAAACCAACAAAAATATGTTAAAACGTAACCAAGTGAACTAACAAAACAGTAATAGCAGTAGCAGCCAACAAAACTAACAAGAATTTGTATTCTTCCTACTACGTTTTTAGTAAATTTTTGTTTTTCTATTTCAACTGTAACCAACTTTGACAACCGTGGAAAGAGCTATCACCCTCTCACTTGTATGAGGTAAAGGTTATTTCTTTGCCTCAATTTTTTTTTTGTATTTATATTAAAAAAAACCATAAGACGCGCCTAGGCTGGTTGCGCCTTGCTGAAATGCGCGCCTTAGGCGCACCTTGGGTGTGCCCGGAGAAATGCGCCTCGCCTAGTGAGGTGCGAGGTGCAATTGTTGCACTTTCTGCGAGACGCACCTTTGACTACCATGGTTCTAGAAAATCCAACTCAGACCCTACATTACTTTCTACTAAGGGATGAATGTAGCATTATCCATTGTGCATGTCCGAACCATCTCCAATAACATTCCATGTTCCTATCCTCAAATGAAGCCATCAAGTTTCCTATAAATGAAATCATTCCGCATCCTATATTGTCTGAAATGCCGAAATGCCATTCATCCATCTCAACTTTCTTGGTTGAGGCAAACTAAGTAATAGAAATATGAACGGTACTTGATTGTTTATCTTTTGATTAGAACTCTATAACAAATCCTCAATCTCATCATAATGATCAATGAACAATGATTGATCCCAAGGAAAAAAATCCCTTGGAAGATGACCAACTTCTTGATCGATTGTTTCTGCTTATCGCTCCTCACCAGTCACCTTGCGTTGAATTTCCAAACCACCTAAGAAGATCTTTTTTTCTCCTCTTGTCTTCAATTGGCGCCACCTCCAACTTCTAATAAATGCACTAATTTCATATACTATCTAATATCTATTAATTTATTGCCACCCATACCCAAACCTACCACCTTGAGATTCTAAACAAAAGTATACCATTTTTGGTACATTTGGAAATGTTATAATGAGTAACATATAATTTATCCCACGCTTTTATCTCTGTTTCTTTATCATCTTTCCTTTCTTATCGTGTTTTTCTAGTGAAGAATAACTATTCACGGTTGAGGTCCAGTGTCCACCATCAAGTTCTTGTCCTCTTGTCCCAATTCTTCTCTTCCACTCTTTTCTTAGATATCTATTAGCAATTTCGAAATAACTTCTGTCTATGTTTTGTCATCAAGTGTTTCCTAGTTCCTTCCCTGTAATAATTGTTCAGAGTTTGCATTCTACTCCAATTGCCTTCATAGTTCATATTTATAACCTAATATTTTTGCCCTCTTAAAATATTAAGTATTCAACTCATTGTAAAAACATTATTTGTCGATGCAACAAGATTATAGCATCACCCAATCTAGTATCACACTTTGTCTCCATTCCTTTTATAAATCCAACCTCCATGCCCTCTCCCCAATCCGCTATTTCCTTCTCAATATCGTCTTATAACCTCTTATAGACTATTTTATCCACTCAATTTTTTTTTGAATCGCCAAATCCTAACACTACATAATTTCTGTAGCATTTTCTATACAATCTTACTAAAGGTCTACTTCGGCTATCCCATTATGTTTCAATCAGAAGTTGTCTGGAGCTAAAATGCAATGGGCTCTGTTGAGCTAGCCTCTATTTTGTTCCAGTCAAATGTTCGAGGTCATTTGGGAGGATCAACCGCCTATCTCTAGAACATCCAGCTCAAACATTCCAGAAATGAGAGAATGGGTGGACCACCAATCTGGCCAAACGGCTTACCGATCCCTATAGTGCCTAGCAAAATAAGCACTAATAACATCTGCTCTGAAAACAAACTTATATAATTAACTGTCTCCTATTCTATTAACAATGTTTAAGACTATAATATTCGCCTGAGTATCCCTATCTCATTTTGTAGTTTTTTCCATGCCCATAAAATGTAGTTTCAGTTTTGCTAAATTTTTCACCTACACATTTTGTTTGTTATCCGCAATGTTTATTTCTCCATATCATCATATCCCATTAAATTCAACGCTACTCCGCATGTGCAACAAAATTCCAAGTGCTAATCCATTATCTATCCAACTTGTATTATATATAATAAAGAAATATCACAAGAACTAGTCATGTTCACATAGATAGCATAAGTAGGTTGTTTTGAAATATATGGTATATAATATATACTACACAAAGTGCATATGCCATGCACAAGGAGTTTTTAATAGATTAAAAAAGTTTGATTTTTGGAAATTGGAGATTTAAAATAAATATAAACTTGACAAGATTTTCCAATTCAAGGAAAGGTTATTTAGATTCAACTCATGAAAACTTAGAAGTCTAGAATCTAAATCCATGAAAATATGGAACATGAAGAAAGACGACATCATTGTAGATGGCAAAAGATTATGTTTAACAGAACTAAGAAGAAATACTTCTCATGATTCATAACTTGTTTACACAATTGATACTGATCGCAATCTGAACTTTTGTAAGTAATGAAAGGATAATTTTAGTAACTGAAAATCGGTGGTGTATTTATCGACAAGCAATAAATAAATGGTTGTGGAAGTTACAGATTTTTTCACACAGATAATAGTATATATAACATAATAATCAATTACTCATAGTTGTTCCTATCATCTTTTATTATGATTGATTACCAGTGCACATGATAGTAATATAATGAAGGAAACAAGAATATTATGATATTATCTGATACATTCTAGAATAAGGTTTGTAGAAGTCCGAAAATCTTACAACCAAAATCAGAAATACTTGAAGATCTAGAAGTCCAGCAAATATATATTAATGTATGTGTTGATACCTACTTAAAATCAGTAGGTTACATACGTCTGAAATTCCTAAAAGTTACAACTCAAACAATGATTATTTTTCCTTGGAAGAACTAGGATGAGTCGAGCAGAATTTGTAACAAACCATGTACTACTAAGTCGTGAAAACTAGTTCCTTAAGTGTAAGAATCCAGATAACATAAGTTTCGACTTGGTCAAATAATCGCAACCTAATAAGCTGATGATCCAAGTATACAGGTGTCAACATATCATGGTACATCACAAACTCCACATACAATTACCAAGGTTTGCAGGATCGGTAACAAAATCGGTATCGGACCTTTCCTATGAGTATCAATATCGGCGGTTTCGGCAGTATCGGCGGTTTTGGATCGGAGTGTCGAATTTTTTGTATACATTTAGGCATAATTTTAAGTATTTCATGTGTTGTTTCTTAGTAGTTTTGATATGGAACGTAATAGTAATCACCCTTACCGATTGGTTTACCTGTAATAGATAAGTTTTCTCTTTTACATACTTTTACAAGCGTACTGTGCTTTTACACCCTTGTTAATTGTTTTTTTTTTCAATTTTCTTTGCCGAATTGACTATAAAAAAGACGCCCAATGTCGGTATCGGTCAGTATCAGTATCGGATCGGAACATGCCAAATCGTGTCGGTGTCGGCTCTCTCGGATCAGTATCGGCCGGTCCAACAAACTATGACAAATAAATGGCATTTAGTTGAGAAAACGATTATTATCTAGCCAAATTTTGAAAATGTTGAAATTTACGACAGTCTTGTATCAAGAACAGTACTTAAAAATCCAATGTACGTTGCATACTGACCTCATCGGGGACGCGGAGATACTTGATCGTGTTCCCACGAATGTAGCACTCGGGCATCCTCCAAAACCTATCTCCATCCTAGAAATCACCACAATTTCGGTAAAAAAAATCTCAAACCAAGCCAAACCAGCTCAAAATAGCAACCAAAAACCAAGTAAAGCCGTCACCTTTGAGGTGCAGATGACCTCGCGGAGGTGGATGTTCATCCAGGTGTCGCAGTTGACCAGGTGACCATTGTAGGTCTCGCCATTCTTCAGCTCCACCAGCTATCGTCAATAACAACCAATTACCAATGTGAACCAAAAGTAGCAATTTTAACCTAATCAACCAAAATAGGGGAAATCGAGGGATCTTACCATGGGATGTCCCTGCGCCGTCTTCAAGAGGGAGAGAGGGAGCTGCGAAGTGGCAAAAAATGGCAGAAATAAGCAAATATTTGTTAGCTAGAAACCCTAAATTTGAAGTGGATCGAGGAGACGCCCACCATTTTCGAAGAGAGATCCTTCTTTGGAGATGATGACGAAGAAGAAGAAGAAGAAGAAGCGAGAAATTTGATCTATAGATTGAAAACCCTAAAATCGAAGAAAACCCTAAGCTAGGTTTTCTGCAGAAAGACAAGAAAAGAAAGGAGATGTAAATAAAAGGAGGAGAAGGGGGTCGCAAGTCGTTTCCGCTTTTGAATAATAATCTATACTAATATATAAGGCCAATTATAAAAGGGCATTTTTGGAATATTTTTGGGCTAACCCAAAATTATTCCAAAAAATTACAAGTTTGCCATTCAATTTTTTTTTTTACTTAGAAGTAGTCCAAATTTTTTCAGCAAGTTGGCAGTACTACATTATGTTAGGACTGCTAATTTTAATGAAGCAAAAAAAGCAACTAGTCGAATCTCCCCTCCCCCTTCGGCCCGCTCTCCGTCCCCCCTGTTGGATCCGGAGCTCCGCGAGATCGCCTACGAGATCTTCCTCTCCTCCTGCCACTCCACCGCCTCCAAGCCCCTCTCCTTCGCCCCTCAGCCCTCGTCGCTGATGTAATGCCTGTGGTTCGTATTACGTATTTTTGGAATACGTGTACGTATTTATTCTTGTATTGCAAGATTTTCCTTGCTTAGTTTCCTCCCTGGCTTGGTTCATTCTTGGATCGGGTTGGCTTGGTTCGGGTTGGGATTACTATTGGTTCATCATGAACCAAGGGGTGAACCCCTACCTACCACCACCACTACCATTTATTAACCATTCTTCCTTCTCTCTCTTAATTACTCTTCTTTCATTTACTTCTTCACCTACCAGAGAGAGAGAGAGGTCTAGGCAAGTGCATCTTGCTTCATGGAGGAACTCCAATTTTATTGCTTCATTCTCTTCCTTACAGCATTTTATTATACTTTAGTACTTGGCATTTTTACTTTCCATGGCCAGATTCTTGTAGATCTAAGTTTATTTTATTTTCGGATTTTCTGGGTTTTGATCTACTTAATCTTGTTATTTTCGAGTTTTGATGGTTCCATGTTGTAGAGAATTTCGTTCTACCCCATTTTGACCTATGGAAGTTCGGATTTGGGCTCCGGATGATAGAGTTATGCAACTTGGAAGCCATGGCTTATGGTGTACTTCTTTTCGGAAATTTGGAGAAGAAGCATAGTCCCGAGCCGCATGGTAGCACTTGACCGCATGAACATTCATGCGGCAAGTCAGTTTCAACCGCATGCACTATTGCCTTGACTTGACCGCATGACAAGTTCATACGGCAAGTATTCCTTCTAGGCGCATGAAGTCCTTCTTACTTAACCGCATGACTGAGCCTTCCCCTTAGCCGCATGGGACTCTGCCCACCTTGAGCCGCATGAACTCAACACTCGCGAGCCGCATAGACCGCGGTCTTCCAGCCGCATGGGTTTGCTTCCCTTAACCGCATAAGTCATTGCTCCCCGCACCCGCATGGGTTGCTCCTCCCCGGCCGCATGTACTTGATTGATCAGCCAGTCGCATGGACCCATCCCCGCCAGCCGCATGAATTTCTTTCTCTAGCCGCGTGAACTTTTAAACTCATGACCGCATGCCCCTACCCTTCCCTGGCCGCATGGAACTTGATCCCGCCAGCCGCATGAAGCTTACTTCCCTCTGGCCGCATGATACTTCGCTGCATGACCCTGAACTCCCCTAAGCCGCATGCATTCCCTTAGACCCAAGCCCTCCCAGCCGCATGGGCTGCTCCCTCCTCGGCCGCATGAGATCACTTCTTGGCCGCATATGCCTTAGCCGCATGGCTCTTCTATAGCCCTGTATATTGATATTTTATTAGATATTTTACGTCCATTTTATATCCTTACGCCTTTTGTCCTGAACTAGATAGTCATGAATTTATTTAATATGTTTGGAAGTGATAATTGAACCTGACATGACGTGACCTGATAGTGACCCGTCGCGGCGCACTTCTGACCAGTAAACTTGACATGATAACCTGACATGATATATCTGGATAAGCTGTTACGACGGCTACCTGACATGACATGACCTGTATAAGTAACCTGGACACCGTGGGCGATTGTGCTTGTACAAATAATACAGTCCTGTCTTGCATCATGTCTAGGAGGGGACTCCTGAGTACCACGGTCAGGAGTACCTACTGAAATGGACTAAGGTTAATAACTAGAATAATTCACTAGTCATGAAGAGATGTTCTCCAGTTACAGGCGACCCCGTTATTCTGGCCGTAAATGTTTGGACTTGTAGCCTGCCGACGAGTAGGACACATTTCTAGCCCACTGTTATGTGGGGCACTCTCCATTGTCACTTTAATGATTGGACTCTATTGTCACTCTAGTGTATTGTACTCTCTCTGATTGTCGCGTTAATGATTGAACTCTCTAAATTGTCACTATAATGTTCGCCTGGATAACCTGGGTAGTTGCAGGGCCTGTGACTACTTGGAGCATCCCATTGCATCTTGCTAGTAACTAGGATTGTGATAACCCTAGTTATGTAGAAAGCCGTAGGCAATGATTGGCCGTGATTGATTGGATGGAGTCTAGTCCAGTATAGTATTGTCTAGAAGTGATTGATTGCAAGATTGTACCAGAATGATTGAATGATTGTCACTCCAGATTGTTACTATAATGATTGAACTCTATTGTCACTCTAGCGTATTGTACTCTTCATTGTCACTTTTATCGTTGTACTCTCTCATTTTCACCTTAATGATTGTCACATTTAGCAATAAATGATCAGAGACTAAGTTCTGTTCAGGCGAAGGGTTACAATCTCGGTCCTTGTTTGGTTTAAGGATTGTAACCTGGCTTCCGGAATAGTACCTTCGTCTTCTCTTCATATATTGCCCAGCTATATTTAATTTAGTATGATTCTCCAGTTTTCTTATGTCAATGATGCTTCACTTAATTATTTGCTCTGATTGGGACAAGTGCTTTGGTATTGCACAAACCCCAATCTGTGTTACTTATTGTTTTCTTACATGTTGAATGCTAATGATTTGTTGGTTTCAGTCCTTAAGTGAAGCCTCCTTTGTGGCACTTGCTCTTTCTGGGGTCTGACCCAGCTGGTTTTGTATGGCCAGATACCGGAGCAGCACCAAAGGATCTCCCTGCTTTCTAGCCCGATGGTGACCACCAGGCGTAACCACGGCATCGAGTGGGTTTCTTTTTGTTCTCCCACTGTAATATTATAAATTATTCTTTTGAGACGTTTAGCCGACGAGCAAGTGTTAGCTCGATTGCACCTTTACTTATTGTCTGTCTATGGGCTGTAACATGATTGACAAGCCCCGGGGGTTGATCATGTATGACTGAACTCTTGCTAGTCCTCACATTTTGTCACGACTAGCTTCATGATCATTCCGAATATGTAATGTATGGGACGCCTTACTATTGTATATTTGGTGGTCTGACATCTTGTAACTATTATTAGTTGGTTGAGATTGAGACAATAGGCTATTTTATGACCCTAAGAGACTGATGGATTGTAGTGAAACCCTCACATATCTAGACAGCCATGACCGTATAGTGAAAACACGTGTAGGCAACTCTAGAGGGGGGTGAATAGAGTTTGTGTCAATAATCACCAAATAAAAATTAACTCTATATCACCTCCACAAAAACAACTATCAAGATAGTAAATAAATCAGAAATAAATGCGGAAGGAATAAAGATCAGAAGAGCATTCGCAGACACAGCAATTTTAACCTGGTTTCCCTCGTGGAGGATTAGTCCAGGCCTGAGAACTCTAGCTCAGGATTCAAATCCACTATTTGTGAAATAGTAGTTTACAACCCGTGCCTTTTCTTCAGAAGAGCACGTCAACTTCTTACAGAGGATCGCAGTGGCGATTTGCTTGGATTTTTCCAAGCGACTTGGAATTGTCCAAGTGACTTTTCTTTTCAACTCTTGCACAAAAACTTCTAGCTGAATCGCACTTGAGCACCTTGGGGCTTAGGAAGTTTTGTGGCTAGTAGATTGGAAGAGTAAGGCTCTTGACTATATAGGCTATGTAAGAGAAGAAGAATAGAAGAGTGGATGGTTTCAAATGAGAGAAACCAAGGCCTATTTATAGGGTTCGGGACAAGCAGAATTCGGCCGGAATTCGGTATGGATAATTCAAATTTTTGGCCGTTGGACAGCTTGTAGCAAGCAGGCCCTAAAAATCAGGATGCTGGAAATCAGGGGACAGAGTTCGGCCCGAACTCTGTGTGGAGGCAGAGTTCGGCCCGAACTCTGTCTCCAGAAGACAGAATTGGTCCATTGGGCTTTGTGGAGCTTGGGCTTGGTTCAGGAATTGGTCTGTTGTATGGTAGAGCTTGGAGAGATATGTCTAGGGGTTGAGATGACTCAGTGCGACCCAACGTACACATTCTCCTAGACTCAATAAATTAAAGATTACAGACTTAGAACAATTAGGAAAACCAAGAGTCCTATTTATGAAGCCTTTCTTCTGATATTTGAGCAGTCCTGAAGACGTCTTTTCCCTTGACAGCAGTCGTCCGAAGATAAACAGATCTGGAAATCTGAATACCTTTCGGGGGCTTCGCCCCCGAACCTCCGACGGGGAGCGCTGCCCCCTCGACCCCTGTCCGCTGACCGGGCAGCGGAACCCCCGATGCGAGGCCCCGGATAGGTCGCTAGACGGTTCGGAGAAATCTTTTTGTATGACGTCGTCTTCGCTCCATCATTAATTCTTCATTGCCTATGTCCTGTTTGATTATGTTTGATCATGCTTACTGCATGTCTACAAATACATGTTAGGCCAGCAAAATATGTTGCAGTACGATACAAGCATAGCAATATAATACAGGACAATTAGGACATTGCTAAGACATGATAGCATGTTAGGCCAACAAAATATGTTGCAGTACGATGCAAGCATAGCAATATAATATAGGACAATGCTAAGTTTAAGTAGCAACATGATAGTGAGTATATGAATATTAGTGACATCATTATGTTAAACTTAACTGATTAGCCATATTCAAAAACACAATATAATCATTGGGCCAACATATAGCGGCGTGGATTCCATTCCGTTATACGTAGCTGGCTATGTCTGCCCCCGCTCTCCAATGTTCTGGTTCTGGGGCGTGACAGCTGCAGCACTCGCTCACCGCCACCGCCGCGAGCAAGATGAAGCGGGCACTCGGGCTCAAGAGCTCCACCTCGTCGAAGAACAAGGACGGCTCCCCCGGGAAGACGGGGCCAGCCCACCGCTGCTGCCGCCTCCTCCTCCCCGTCGTCTCCTCCGCCTCCTTCCTGCACCCCCCCCACCCGTCGTCCCGTCATCCTCCTCCACCGCCACCTCCTCCACCGTCTCCTCCGCCGGAACTCTAATGAAATTTGGGGGGCTAGTCCCAAGTAATTTTTGGGCTGTCCCCAGTAAAAGTTCCACCTTCTTGGGCTGCCCCCAAGTAAGGGCTAGCCTCAAGTAATTTTGGTAGTGCCCTTAGAAATTGACTTATAAAGTCACTTCACATATTACTCTATGCTAGCCCAAATATGTGTTTGATTTATTTACAAGTTTATCACTTGAAAAATTATTCAGAGCTATCCAATTTTTTTGCACTTCACTTTTAGGGCTATCCAAATTTCTGGCAGTGCTGCACACTATCAGGACTGCCAGAATTTTGGGTAGTCCTAAAATGGCTTGCTGACAAGTCTATTTTAGGAATGCCAAAAAATTTGGCAGTCCATATAGTGTATAGAACTGCCATAAATTTGGACAATGCTGCTAAAATTTCAGGTCGTGGAAGAAGGAGAGAAGGAGGAGAAGGGGCAGCGCCCCGCGTCGACGGCCACATCGTCGCACGCCTCGGACCCCTCTTCTCCCTCTTTATCGAGTCGATCAAGATAGCGCCCCTGAACCTCGTCGGAAGGAACCGCGCTCAGCCGCACGACATCATTATCCGACGATCCCAGGACTCGGCCTCAGTGCTGATGTCGTCGTCCCCATCAGGGACGTGCCGCTTCTTGGGAGGGGGAGCTCCATGCCCGGCCGACAAGGATGAGGTGGACGGGTTGGTGGAGATGGGGAAGATGGAGGTGATGGAGAAGAAATAGTGGACTTGTGTTGGGAGCAGCCCTAAGAGTAAAAAAAATGGACTGTCCTGGGTAATTTCTTCTCAAACCTGGGCTAGCCCTAATCCTGGACTAGCCTTGAGTAAATATTGAAGTGCCCTTATAATTGACCATATATAATTCAAATATCAAGACTATAATTACTAATTTTTTGGTATAACAATTTCTTACCACGGAACTCGAGTGACTCTTGTGGTTAGTATAAAACTCTGACTGGATGCCGAAAGATCAATAGATCGAGCCACGAGACTTATTATTCAAAAACATTACTTTTGTATAATAGTTTTTTAACTAAAAAATATTATCTTTTTATTTGTTGATAAAAAGTTAATTTGGTCACCTACATCTTAAGCCTATGGATTTCTCTCTATTAGAAAACCTAAAAAAAACTTCTCTCTCTCACCTTCTTTTACTCCAATGGCGATGTTTCTGCCAAATCTCGACAACAACAAGCAATATCTGTTGGCAGAAAGCATCCCGACGTCATTGAGACCTATTGAAGCCACCACGACCTCAGAGTCGTCGTCAATCGGCTTAGCATGGAGGAGCTGACGCACCACTTAGTTGCAAGATCAAGATCCTCCGCACCATTGACAATCCCTTCGTCGTCCGCTGCCACATCATCTACGACCATGCCATGGAGGTCTATATCATGCCAAAGTTCATGGACGACGGCTCCCTCGAGAACTGCTAGATCATATTTTAGAATTTTAGACATATATAATATTTTAGAATTGTGTCTCTCTTCTTAATTAATTCTCTTTCTCTCTCTCCTTCCATGTTTAATTTTTGTCAATAAATTAATAGTTGGTTTTACTTAATTAACTCTTTTCTCTATCCATGTTTGATTATTCTAACAACTAATTAATAGTTGAGCCACAAATTTTGTCGTTAATTCATAATTAAACCTTAAATATATTCTAGGGAAGATTTATGAAATGCCCAAAAACTAAAAATTTTTTATGTAAAACCCACCGCTAAAAAAACTTTCATCGCGTGCCCAGAATTAGAGAAACTTATCCAAAGCGGGTTCCAAATGACCCTTTTGTCCTTCCTTTTAATTTATTGAAAACACCCACGAAACTGCTCTTAAAAAAAAGTTTCGATACTTCATCTTCTTCCTTACGCTGCTCACTTTCGAATCTAGGTTTTTTCCTCAAAAATCTTCAAAAACTCGTCGAAAAATTTCGGAAAGACTGGGACAAACGACAAAAATGCTAAAACGGAGGTCCAAACATCATTTTTTTGCGAATCTAAAATTTCGGAAGGTCGTCTAACGATGAAACTGTTACTTTCAGTCTCCTCGACGATACGCTCATTTTGCGACAAACGGGACCTCGTTTCGACCTCCCAGTCAAAAGTTATGGCCCTCCAAAGTTTCAGTTGACCATAAAATGCAGGAGAATGGCCATTCTCCGTGTTAGAACACGAAAAATGTTAATTTCACATTAGGGTGGTCATTCTCCGTATTAGTAACACGGAGAATGGCATTCTCCGTCTTAATTTACACGGAGAATGACCATTCTCCGTGTTAGTAACACGGAGAATGACATTCTCCGTCTTAATTAAGACGGAGAATGTCATTCTCCGTCCTGAAAGTTACACGGAGAATGGCCATTCTCCGTCATAATTTAGACGGAGAATGGTCATTCTCCGTCTTAGTTTACACGGAGAATGGTCATTCCAGTGTTAAAACGCAAGAGAATGACCATTCTCCGTGTTAGAAACACGGAGAATGCCATTCTCCGTGTTAAATAAAACGGAGAATGTCATTCTCCGTGTTAAATAAAAAGGAGAATAACATTCTCCGTCTTAATTTAAACGGAGAATGTCATTCTCCGTGTTAAATAAAACGGAGAATGACATTCTCCGTCTTAATTTAAACGGAGAATGGCCATTCTCCGTGCTACATTAAGACGGAGAATGTCATTCTCCGTTTTATTTAACACGGAGAATGACATTCTCCGTTTTATTTAACACGGAGAATGGTCATTCTAGTGTTAAAACGCAGGAGAATGACCATTCTTCGTGTTACTAACACGGAGAATGCCATTCTCCGTGTTAAATAAAACGGAGAATGTCATTCTCCGTGTTAAATAAAACGGAGAATGACATTCTCCGTCTTAATGTAGCACGGAGAATGGCCATTCTCCGTTTAAATTAAGACGGAGAATGTCATTCTCCGTTTAAATTAAGACGGAGAACGGCATTCTCCGTTTTAAATAAAACGGAGAATGGCATTCTGTGTAATTTAGTTTTTTTTTTATGAACAAAGAGTTTCGTTCTTCTTTCAAAACGATGATAATTCTGATGGAAAAGAAGAAGAAAGATATTCTCTCCACAATTGACCTAATTGTCGAAAAACTTCAAATGTCTCCACGATGAAGATGAAGATGATGATGATGATGATGACGACGAACGATGATCTGAGTTCGACTGAAGAAAAGCACACCGAACTACGAACGATCTTTGCGATCTCTGCTGAAGATGAGAGCAATGGAATTCAGATTTCCAGTGAAGAAGAAGAAGACGAAAATCACAATCCAGATCTGAGTTTTTTGAATTCAAATACATATAGATGACCAATTCGCGCGGAGGGGTAGTTTCGGTATTATAAAAATAGCAGTTTCTAGCGGGTGGCATCTAAAAGGGAATCTTGGAATATTTAACGTGAAAATACTTAATTCTGGGTATTTCATAAAACTTATCCAGCGGGTGGGCATTTCATAAAAGCCCACCCCGAAATTGGGTTTCTCAGCAATTTCCAGTATATTCTATTGTATTAAAATATTATATTCAGATTGTATGAGAAGAATAGCATTGTATGAGAAGAATAGCGACAAATAGAAATATATAGAGAAATAACTTATGTACAAGTAGGGTTTGATATAAAAGAATTAATATAATTAGGTTTAAGGAAAAAACTATTTCAAATAGTTTGATTTCAAATTGGAAAAAAAAAAAAGGAATTCAGTTAACATTTTGATGTTGAATTGAGGAAAATATAATTCAATTAGGTTTTGATGCCGAATTAAGGATGAGGATAACTTAAAAAACCTAACGATAAATAACGGCAAATTATAAAGGCACTTCGTTTCTTACTTAGGACTAGGTCAATATTGGAACTAGCCTAGGTTTGAAAAAAAATTACTCAGGACAATCCATCTTTTAGTTAGAGCTGCCTCCCCTACCCCCCCCCCCCCCCCCCCCCCCCCCCCACCCCAAACCCCCCGCCACAAATCCAAATTTTCTCATTCATTTGAAGTTTTGACACTCTCTCTCTCTCTCTTCTCAAACCCTCACTTATTATTCTCCACCACCTCCATCTTCTTCATTTTCACCCAAATCCTATATTTCTTTCCAATCTTGTCCCGAAATTCATAGATGGCGCACAAAGGCTCCTCACAGACAAAATACAAACCATAATGCTTCCCCTATCTACCTGAACTCAGAACATATAGTAACATGAATGAAGTCATTCATTTTTACTGAAGGAAGAAAACTACGTTCTTCATACTTTAGAACTGTCAAAATTATTGATAGTCCTAAATAAGAATTGCTGTTACAGCAAGTTTCATTTAGAACTGTCAAAAATTTTGACAGTCCTGACAACATTTAGGACAGTCAAAATTATTGATAGTCCTAAATAAAACTTGTTGTTGTAGCAAGTTTCATTTAAGACTATCAAAATTTTTGACAGTCCTAAATAAGAGAATGCTTCACTGTATGGCTTACCAATTGGAAGTTCCTTTTAGGACTGTCAAATTTTTTAACAATCCTACTAATTGGAAGGATTTTGACAGTCTTGGAAGAATATGTTGTTCAATATTTTACATAGGATTGCCAATTTTTTTGTCAGTCCTACCAATTTGAAGGACTGTCAAAAATAATATGTTGTTCAATATTTTACGTAGGACTGACAAAATTTTTAACAGTCATACCAATTGGAAAGACTGTCAAAAATTTTGATAGACTTAAAGAAAATTTGATGTTCAATATTATTTGTAGGACTGCCAATTTTTTTAACAGTCCTTTCAATTGGTAGGACTGTCAACAATTTTGACAGTCCATCATCGTCTCCGTCGCAACTATGGATGAATTTTTGAAGTTCGTAACAACCCTAAAATGAGTTCATAACTTTGAAAATTCGTCTAGAATGAATACTAGAAGATGAAATTTAGGCATGAACATGGATTGAGAGATATTTGGAAGAGAAAATGTTGAGGAATTTGGAGGGAGAAGAGAAGAATAAAGAAAATTTTTTTGACTTATATACTAACATTTGGACTAGCCATGACTAATTTTTCTCATGACAAACTTGTATTAAAAAAAAAAAAAAAACGCTAGTCCTGGGCCTTGTTAGCAATCACCCGAATAAAACGCGTTTATACGCGAATTTTTCCGTATCTTACAAAAACGTATAATACTTACATAGTTTTGAAAAATTCGGATTTGTACGCGAATTTTAAGCCTGTGGCGTTTTAAACGCGTACCGTACGAATTTTTAAAAAAATTGGCCAAAAAAATGTGACCAAGAAACCCAACAGTCTTGACTTTCTTGACTCTTGCTGCTATTAGATATTAAGACCGGCACAATTCTAAAAAATTATCAAAAGAAAAGAAGAAAAAGTCTCACAATAACCAAAAAAAGAAATCCAAGAGTTTTTGCATATGTTGCTTGCAACAATCAAAGAAAAATCTTTCGGTTTCTTCTTATTCTCACACTGAACCTTTGTTTATGAAGGAGTAGAGGTGGATGGGCCCTATATATATGCCGAATTTTTAGTGGCGAATTGGTTCATATGAAACATACTAAACACGAATTAAATCTGATCCGAATATTTTTCGTTAGACGAATTTTTGACCAAATTTTTGACCATATTTTACTTATATTGTGCCGATTTATACTCGTACTTTTGTCATTCCGAATTTTTTCAGTTTGCCGAATTGCTAACAAGGGTCCTGGGTTATAATTTGCCTAAATAACCCATCCAAAGTGGCAAAAGCCAATTTCTAAACTGAAAAGAGATTTCCTCGCCAAATTATGCTGATCAATCTACGCAAGGCATTTCTACAAACAGAAGATGAGATACGTCAGTCTCCCACTGAGCCACATCCACATCAGCTCCCTCCTCTCCCTCTGCGGCAGGGAGAGGCGCCCCTCCCTCGGCTCCTCCGTCCACTCCGCCGTCCTCAAGCTCTCCGACTGCTTCGCCCACCACCCTCAGCTCATCATACAGAACTCTCTGATCTCGATGTACTCCAAGTGCGGCCTCCTGCTCCCCGCAGCCAAACTGTTCGACGAAATGCCCTCCCGAGACCCCGTCTCCTGGAACTCCATAATCTCCGGCTGCTTCGCCAACGACCAAATCGAACTGGGTCTAGATTACTTCAGACGAATGCGCACCTCCAGCGCCCATACTGTAGACCACGCCACCGTCACGACGTTGCTGTCGGTCTCCTCGCGCCCGGAAGCGCTGCACTGTTTCGCCATCGCGAACGGGCTCGGCAGCGCGACCCCCGTCGGCAACGCTCTGATCACCGCCTACTTCAGGTCCGGCCGCCCCGAGTCGGCGCGGAAGGTTTTCGGCGGAATGCGCGCGAGGAACGTGGTCACGTGGACCGCCATGGTCTCCGGCACGGCACAGAGCGTGATGTTCGGCGAGAGCCTGGTCTTGTTCCGGGAGCTGCTGCGGGTCGGCGAGGAGGCCAACTCCATGACCTACGCGAGCGCTCTCCTGTCGTGTTCCGGGCTGCGGTCTGCTCCCGAGGGGAGGCAGATCCACGGGCTCGTGCTCAAAGCCGGGTTCTGCTCGGAGCTCTGCGTCGAGAGCACGCTCATGGATTTGTACTCGAAATGTGGATTGATGGACGACGCCTGCCGGATATTCCGCTGTTGCCGAGAGCCGGACGTCGTCTTCCTCACGGTGATTCTCGTGGGCTTCGCGCAGAACGGGATGGAGGAGAGTGCTTTCCAGCTGTTCGGCGATATGGTGGGAGAAGGGGTGGAGATCGACGCGAACATGGTCTCGGCCGTTCTCGGAGCCTTCGGCTCCTCCTCTGCGCCGTTCGCGCTCGGGAGGCAGGTCCACTCGCTGGTGATCAAGAAACGTCTCGGGTCGAACGTGTTCGTCTGCAACGGGCTCATCAACATGTACTCCAAGTGCGGAGAGCTGCAAGATTCCGCGAAAGTGTTTGAGTCGATGGGCCAGAAGAAGAACTCCGTGTCGTGGAACTCCATGATCGCTGCGTCCGCCCGCCACGGGAACGGGTCCGACGCCCTGCGGCTCTACGAGAGCATGATGGAGGAGCGCGTCGAGCCTACGGACGTCACCTACCTCTCCCTGCTCCACGCATGCAGCCATGCGGGATTGGTCGAGAAGGGCATGGAGTTCCTAGCTTCGATGTCTGCGGCTCACGGTATCGGCCTGCGGGTGGAGCACTACTCGTGCGCGGTGGACATGCTGGGTCGTGCTGGTCTTTTGAAGGAAGCGAAGGAATTTATCGAGAGATCGAGTGTGAGGGCCAAGGCTCCCTTGTGGCAGGCGATGCTGGGGGCTTGTTGCGTTCATGGCGATGTAGAGACGGGGAAATACGCAGCCGGTCGCCTGCTGCTCGAGGAACCAGATTGCGCGTCCGGCTACGTGCTTTTGGCTAACATATGCTCGTCGGGAGGGAGGTGGAAGGAGAGGGCACGGATCGTGAAGAAGATGAAGGAGATGGGGGTGAGGAAGGAGACGGGAGTGAGCTCGATCGAAGTCGAGAAGGCGATCCATAGCTTTGCTGTAGAGGAAAAGGGTCATCCGCAAGCTGAGCTTGTTTACCAGGTATTGGGTCAGTTGGCCGTGCACATCAGAGAGGAAGAGAGCATGCCCTCCTGATAGTGTTGCAATGTACTGCTTCCATGGCTAGATATAGCAAAGAGTGCTACTGGAAGTGGAAGCTAAGCCATTCATCTTAAGTTGCCTCAGGACCAAATGGAGACAGGGCCGGCCCTGGGCCGAACAAGCCTTGGGGCTTAGACAACCCTCCTATGCTAGGACAAACCTCCAGGCTTAGCATGATCCCACCAAAGGTCAGGGCCACGGATTACCATCAGGACCAGCTGACAATAAGGGTCAAGGGGTAACCATCAGGACCAACTGACAATAAGGGTCAAGGGGCAACGAAAATTAGCTCCAGGATAAGGCAATCCAACCCTCCGGACCGGCTCTAAATGGAGAGCATGTACTCGGTGCGAAGAAGCAGCTTTGATGGAGAATTCTCTGTTTTAGGACTGCCAGGATCATGACCGACCGGGCACGATAAAAAGAAAGAGAGGATGCTTTTGCAATTTACTGCTTACAAGGCTAGATATAGTAAAGAGAACTACTGGGAGCGGAAGCTATCAGTGAAGATTTACAAATTATAACTTGGATGATCACATTCAAGTTAACATTACATATCGCACAAGCCATCCATCTTAGGTTGCCAATGGACCAAATGGAGAGCATATACTCGGACGAGAAGAAGAAGCTTTGATAGAGAATTCTCTGTTTTAGGACTGTCATGATCCTCGTCTCCCAGGAAGAGAGCATGCATCCTGATAATGTTGCAATTTACTGCTTCCAAGGCTAGATATAGTAAAGAGAGCTACTGGAAGTGGAAGGTATCAGTGAAGATATACAAAATGTAAGCCATCCATCTTAAGTTGCCACGGGACCAAATGGAGGGCATGTACTCGACGCGAGGAAGGTTTGATAGAGAATTCTCTGTTTTAGGACTGTTTGGATTCTGGCAATCATAGCAATAGTTAGGACTGCCAGGATTATGAGAGTCCTTGACGATTCTTTTATGAACTATGATTATATTTTCAGGACATTTGGAGTTGGTGTTTCTGATCTCGTTGAAGGGGTAAGTGCTACAACACTTTGAATTCTGGCAATCATAGCAATAGTTAAGACTGTCAGGATTGTGACAGTCCTCGACCATTCTTTTATGAACTATGATTATATTTTCAGGATTAGGTGCTGCTGCTGGATTAGCTCCTGCTGACCCAAGACGAGGATGGAGGGCCTGCTGATCTTTGTAAATGTATAACACTTGAACATCTGAATCTTTAGTTAATCCATTTGTTTCATTGTATATATATTGGGAAGAAAATGTACAGAGACTCTCAATTTGAAATGCTGAAATACCATCATTGTATATAATTTTGGGGTCGAACCATATCCCTTGACGAAATGTTCTGCACCTTGAAATTAAAAAAAAAAAAAAAAAAAAAAAAAAAAGTCTAGTACAGAAGGAAAAGTCGGGATTGAAACTATTTTGTGGTGATCGACTTTATGTAATTTGGAATTGAAACTATTTTGTGCCGTATCGATTTATGTTTCATAACGTTATCATTAAACTTATTTCATAATCCACTTCTTTCATAATCTATCTGAGACTTGAGTGATGCTATGTCTCGAAAAAGAATCATATATATTGCTCTATGTTCTAGAATTGTCAGAATTCTAGCAGTCCTAGAACAAATAGTTATATACAACTCTTGTCATTGTACTAACCCAAAAGTCTTGGGACAGGCTTTGTCATTGTTGTTGTTGTTGTTATTGGTGTCTTCAGTACTTTTGGCAGTTGTTTCAAATTGTCTCAACCTTGTGGCAGATAATTTCCAATATGCTAGTAGATACTTTTAGCATATAAAACACTTTGTACCATTGTGTTTTCCCGGATGAGAATGATTGTTTTGTATGTGTTATCTATCATTCACAACATCGATGGGCCTTATGACCGAAGATTCGTATGGGCGAGGTCGAAGATTCGTCGGATGTGATAGAAATGATGAGATTTTGATAGAAAATTATCCGAAGATTATTTCTGGACTTGGCGACATCTTAGATGGCGCCAAGTTTTTTTTTTTTTTTTTTTTTCCATCTCTTTGACGTAAGAATGTTGCTTTTCTCATCAGTAAATTAATTTAACTTTTCATATACAATTTTATCTTTTAATTTTTTTTTCAAAACTTAGATTCATTTAAATCTAATATTAGAAAATTATCTTAGAGATAAGTTTTAAAATAAATTTGAAATCTTAAATATTTTTTCTTCAATCGGGTTGATTGTACCTATATAAAAATCATATAAAATTTAAAATATCTTTAAAGATAAGTTCTTAAATATTTTTTCAAATCTAATATTAGAAAAAAAAATCTGGAAATTGCTGAGAAACCCAATTTCGGGGTGGGCTTTTATGAAATGCCCACCCGCTGGATTATTTTTATGAAATACCCAGAATTAAGTATTTCCACGTTAAATATTTCAAGATTCTCTCTAGATGCTCTGTATTTACAAAATTTGCCATTATCATAGTTCCAAAAATACCCCTTCGCGCAAATTTGGACATCTATATATAATTTTGAATTCGCAAACTCAGATTTGGATTGGAAAATTCGTATTCTTCTTCTTCACGAGAAATTTGAAATCCATTAATATTATCTTTATCAGAGATCGCAAAATCGTTCGTAGTTCACTGTGGTTTTCGTCAGTCGAACGTCGATCATCCTTCATCATCATCGATCATCATCATAATCATCATCATATTTGTGGTTTCCGACGATTAGGTCAATTGTGGAGAGAAGATCTTCTTCTTTTCTTTTTATAGATCTTAAAACAAGGTGAGAGTTCAGATCTGTATAAATTCATCCATCAGCTTCGTATATCTCGAAATTTATGCTGAATTTGAATTTGTTATGAAGATTATTAACTTAGAAAATGTTAGAGAGATATTTAATCTTGTTATTTTGTGCGAATAGCATTCTCCGTTATATTTTAACGGAGAATGACAATTACTTATGAGAAAGATCATTATCCGTATGTTTTTATACGGATAATGAGCATTATCCATAAGTTACAGACAGATAATAATCATTCTCCGTTATATTTAGATGGAGAATGTCTATTCTCCGTGTGTTTTAGACGGAGAATGTCATTCTCCGTTTTACTTTAGACGGAGAATGATCATTATAAGTTAGTTCCGAACGGAGAATATTTATTCTCCGTTATTTTTAGACGGAGAATAATCATTATTAGACGACAATTTTATTGTTCTATTGTGACCTCTTATGTTTTTATGTTATCAGGGGGGAAGGTATGAAATCAAGTTGTTTAGTTAACATTTGTTTCAAGGGGGACATAGTTTCCTGCCGTGTCACACATGAAAGTACCGTGGATTTTTTAAAGATTAAAGTGTGCGATCGATGGACTTCTTTGGATCCACTTTTCTTCCGTTTTAGGTTTTTGCACTCTGATAGGACTGAACTGTATGTTGAAAGTGATTTTTGGCTTCGCTCATTGGTTGGTGGTTTTAACGGTACTCATGATGTGAGTTTTGATCTATTTGTGGAGCAAATATACTCTCCATGTTCTTCATCAACATCTTTTTCTTGTCAAAGCTTTGACATGGGACCTTCTTCTTCCTCCTCTAGTTCTTTGAGTAGATGTTCTCCTACTGTAAAGGACAAACGAGTAGTACAATTTTATGAGGGCTCAACTGAGACAGTGAAGAAGAGAAAATCGGATATGTGGCCTGGATCAATTACTGGTGTTGGTCAGATTTTTCTAAATGGTGTTGAAGAAGTTAGAAATGCTGTTAGAAATGTATGTTTTGAATCTCGTCATCCATTCCACATTTTGAAATCTGAGCCGGGGAGGTATACTGTTTGCTGCAAGAATTACAAGACACATGCTTGTTTGTGGAGCTTCCATGCTATATCTATTTCGAAAGATAATCAAATTTTTGAGGTGAAGAGGTATGTGGGAGAACATAATTGTGGAGCTGGCTATATGGATAAAGGTAATCTGGTTGTTCCAGCAAAGTTTGTGAAAAGTTTGGTTAGTGACATTGTTCGGATGCATCCTAAAAAGTCTGCAAAATCTGTTGTCGATGATTTCAAGGTCGACTACGGTTTATCTGTTACATATGGACAGGCATACCACGGAATTAGGCTGGTGCACCAGGAAATGTACGGAGATGATGTTAGATCTTACAGTGACTTGTGTTGGTATGTCAACAAGGTAAAGGAAACCAATAATGGTTCCGTTATCGACTTCCAGAAAGATGATTCATCAATGATGTTTGAGCGGCTTTTTCTTTCATATGGGGCTTGCGTAGAAGGCTTTCAATATTGTCGCCCAATGCTATATTTGGATGCTACTTTCCTTACAGGGAGGTTTAGAGGATGTTTGATGTCTGCTACAACGAAGAATGGTAACCAACAGTTCTACCCTCTTGCATACGGTATAGTCTCAGGCGAAGATGGTGACAATTGGGAATGGTTCCTTAGAAATCTAAAGAATGTTGTTGGATGTAGTAGGTGTATTATTTTTTCTTTCGGATCAAGGCACCGGTCTAGTTTCTGAAGTCCCTAAAGTGTTTTCTAATGATTACCATAGCTATTGCTATTATCACATGAAGAATAACATATCGCTGAAAGAGAAAGAAAATGAAAGAGTGTATCCGCATGTACTTGAAGCTTGGAGGCAAGCAGTATATGCTCTAACTCCAGGTGTGTTAATGAGACAGATATATGCACATTTTCTATGCATTTACCATTAATTTAACACGGAGAATGACCATTCTCCGTGTCAGTAAGACGGATAATAGTCATTCTCCGTATGTATTACACGGATAATGACCATTCTCCGTCCTGCATAGAACGGAGTATATCATTCTCCGTTAGCTTTTGAACGGAGAATGGTATTATCCGTCTTGCATAGTACGGATAATGTTCATTCTCTGTTTCCGTCACACGGAGAATGACCATTACCCGTCTTGCATAGAACGGAGAATATCATTCTCCGTTGGCTTTTGAACGGAGAATGGTATTATCCGTCTTGCATAGTACGGATAATGTTCATTCTCCGTTTCCGTCACACGGAGAATGACCATTACCCGTCTTGCATAGAACGGAGAATATCATTCTCCGTTAGCTTTTGAACGGAGAATGACTATTATCCTTATTTTAAACACGGAGAATGCACTTATTTTTAATAATTTTGTGAATTGACCTAATTCTTTATTAATTATTTGTTTTTCTGTATAAAGGTGGGTATAGACAAGCAATCAAGAAGATTTATGATCTGAATTGTGGTCATATTGTGAATTGGATGAATAAACAAAAACCTGAACACTGGTCAAACGTATTCTTCCCGGGATGTAGATACGGTGAGGTTGCTTCTAGTTGTGCAGAGTCATTCAATGCATGGATAAAGGCTGAGAAGAAATTGCCTATATCAGCAATTGTAAATGTCATCCGTGTGAAGATGATTTCAGATCGCCACAAGGATGCAATTGGTTTGAATAGCAAATTGACTCCATACGCTGAGGATATGCTGAAGCAGCTTACAGATGATGGCATGTGTTATAGGGTATATCGGTCCGGTGATTTCGAATTTGAGGTGATCGCAGATACTTCCTCCCACATGGTGAATCTTCTTGATTGTCATTGTAGTTGTCGTAGATAGAAGGTATATGGATTCCCATGCAGCCATGCAATACAATGCATCAGAGTTGGTTCAGATAAATCTGTTTACGATTTTGTGGAGCAGTATTGGATATTAGATTATTACCGAAAGTTATATTCATGTGCTATTCGTCCAGTTCCAGATTGTGAAAAACAGTTTGAAAATAATCCCACTGATGTTGTTCTACCCCCTGTTCCGAAACGTGGTCCTGGACGACCAAAAGCGGACCGTTATAAGAGCAAATATGAGAACAAAGAAAAAGAGAAGAGAAAGATAAGGTGCCAGAATTGTTTTGAATTATGCAATCACAATCGCACCACTTGTCCTCTGCCTCCATGTGCTGCTACGGTGGTCGAGGGGGCAGCGCCCCCTCGTTAATACATACACATATATTCCTTCTTTTATATAATTGTTTTTTGAATACATATCTTACATTTTTTGATATCAATGGTAATAGTTTGAACTCTGTATATTTGATGTTTCATATATATATTAACAGCATAAGAACTTATTATCCGTTATACTCTCTGATTTTATAATGCATTGAATGACCATTCTCCATGATTTAACATGGAGAATGATCATTCCAAGCATTACATTTATATGTTAAAAACATATAACCATGAAAATGACTATTCTTCATGTTCAATTAACGAACATTTTTAGTTCATGTTTTCTGTATTTTTAACACAGAATCAAACAACAAAAATTTAACAAAACAGATTTACATATAGAACAATGTATATATTAACTACACAGAAAATGTCATCCTCGAAATACACAGAAAGGGCATTCTCCGTGTAAAATTACACGGAGAATGATATTCTCCCTATATTTTGACACGGAGAATGTTCATTCCCCGTGTTAATACACGGAGAATGGCCATTTATAGGTCAAAATACAAGGAGAATGTCATTCTCCGTGTATTTTAACACGGAGAATAACATTCTCCGTGTAATTTAACATGGATAATAGCATTCTCTGTTTAATTTAACACGAAGAATTGCATTCTCCGTGTTAGACACACGGAGAATGGTCATTTTTAGGTCAAAATACAAGGGAAAATGACATTCTCCGTGTATTTTAACACGGAGAATAACATTCTCCGTGTATATTAACACGAAGAATGATTAGAAACACGGAGAATGGTCATTTATAGGTCAAAATACACAGAAAATGTCATTCTCCGTGTAAAAGTAAACGGAGAATGTTCATTCTCCGTGTTAAAGTACACGGAGAATATCATTCTCCGTGTATTTTGACACGGAGAATGATCATTCTCCGTTTTAGTTACACGGAGAATGGCCATTTATAGGTACGGGCCACTTCCTATGCGCTCACTTGTTGTATGCGTCCATGCGCCCATTGCGTTGTATGCGCCCACAATGACATATGCGCCCACGTGAAGAATCAGCTTCCTGTACACTATGCTAACACACCATGTTAATACACAGAATGTCATTCTCCGTGTATTTTAACACGGAGAATGAACATTCTCCGTGTTAGATAAACGGAGAATGACCATTCTCCGTGTCAAAATACACGGAAAATGATATTCTCCGTGTATTTTGACACGGAGAATGGTCATTCTCCGTTTACTTTAACACGGAGAATGATATTTCTAGGTCAAAATAAATAGAAAATGTCATTCTCCGTATATTTTAACACGGAGAATGACATTATCCGTGTGTATTAATACGGAGAATGATCATTCTTCGTATCAAAATACACGGAGAATGACATTCTCCGTGTCTAAAACACACGGAGAATGACATTCTTCGTGTCTAAAACACACGGAGAATGGCCATTTCTAGGTCAAAATACAAAAAAAATGTCATCCTCCGTGTATTTTAACACAGAATCAAACAACAGAACTTTAACAAAACATATTTACATATATAGAACAATATAAATTTGTCGAAAAATTGAGTTTCATTACAAAGGACAACAAATACATTACAAAAGAAACCTGACAGACAGAATATATATATGGAATTTCTTAGCCAATTTACATTGTCATTTTATTTTATGATACAAAAGGAATTGCACAGTCACTCATAAGAAAAAGCTTAGCCAAAGTTAACCTGCTCTTTACAATAATATCGTGAACTACTTTGTTTTTTTTTTTTTTGTAAATCAAATGGAGCTTTCGACAAGTTTTCAATATAATACACAACATACAGCAGGCAGCTGGGTGATAGTTGCTGTGGGCAATCTTTACAAACCTTGAGCTCTGTTGTTTCATATTCCTGAATTGCTGGGCTTTTCTCCCTCATCAATGCAATCTTCTTCATACAATTGGCTCGATTTTACTCTTCATGTATTTTGCATCCTCGATTCCCTTAGCGCCCGTGTTTTTCCGCAATGAGTTGTAGTGTGTCCAAACATAGGAGCTGAAGTTGAATGCCAGCAGTGTATAGTGTTTATTCTCTTCACGGAAGAGTGGCACGAATAGTCATTCGATGTCATCCTCCAACTCCATGATAAAATCTTCTATTTCAGCTTTGAAATTGTACATTGCTCCAGATGTTGGTTTTACTACATCGACAAACTGAACGGTACGCTGTTTTCCAGAAAAAAAACAAAAAACAAAAAACAAAAAATAATATCATGAGTTAGTTTTTTACAACAATATTAGTAGGTGTACACATTAATATTTATTTTTCAGTTTTGATTCTTACCAATGAATGGGGCATCATGATTGCAAACCATTTACGTTGTGCACCCTGCGAGCTTGACTGAATGGTACGTCTTGTATCGGCTTGTAGTTCGTTCATAATCTTTATTGCGAAGTTCATAATATTGGCCTCTATTTCTTCCATATTTAATATGTCTTGTACTTCTTTAGCATTAAAAATCAAAGTAACATCATTGTTTCTTCTTCTTATTTTACAATCTTCTGGAGCAGTTGGAAAGTATTGGTATACATTATCACTGCACATAAATTTAGTTTCGATTATGTTAATAATATAGGCTAATGATATAATTGTAAAAAAAAGTAACTCCAATAGGGAGAATGATCATTCTCCGTTATGAATTGGACGGAGAATGACTATTCTCCGTTAAAATACACGGAGAATAAACATTCTCCGTTATGAATTGGACGGAGAATGACCGTTATGAATAGGACGCATAATGACAATTCTCCGTCCAAATTACACGAAGAATATTCATTCTCCGTGTTAGATACACGGAGAATATCAATTCTCCGTTCAAATGACACGGAGAATGATCATTCTCCGTTGTGAATTGTACAGAAATTGGTTCAAGTTTAGAATACTTACGTTGGAGACATCCTTCTTGGGTATACGATGCTCCTGTATAGATGCTTCAGCTGATCGTCTGCTTGGTTCCAAAGCCTGAGTTTTTGACATTGCATCAGCATTTTTCCCACTTTTACTAGCTTGGCTGTTTGAGGAGATTCTTCTTCAAGTTCTTCAGTTTCTGACATCTTCTTTTTATCGTCTACCTTCTCGGGACTGGAAGGAGCTTTTCTTTTCTCACCAGAAGTTACTTTCTTATTGGGACTGGAAGCTTTTCTTTTCCGACCAGCAGCTACATTCTTACTTGTTGTAGCATCAGCTGTTTTCTTCTTTTCCAATGTGGTAAAATCATCATCCGCTGGAGCATTTGATTGTTTTTTAATCCCTCCTGGTTCTCTTGCTCTTGTGTAATGTTTTTGAGGAACTGCTTTAGTCTCCCCAAGCTGCAATGCTTTAGCCATTGCTTCGAGGTTAACAATTGTATCATTCTTCTGTTTGATTTCGTCATTCAATGATGCAACTTTCTCTAGAAGTTTGTTGTTATCATTAATGAGTTTTTCATTCTCCTTTCTGAGATTGTCTGTTTTTTTCACTGATATAAAAACAAACAACAACAAGAGGTATGATGTCAATATTATATAATCTTCTTTTTAAAAACAATGAAAAATATTATTATCCGTTTACTTTAATCCGGAGAATGTCCATTCTCCGTGTCAAAATAAACGGAGAATGATCATTCTCTGTTATACTTACAAGGAGAATGGGCATTCTCCGTATAACATAAACGGAGAATGACTATTCTCCGTGTTAAGATACACAGAGAATAACATTCTCCGTGTCAAAAATACAAGGAGAATGTCATTTCTAGGTCAAAATACAAGGAGAATGTCATTCTCCGTGTTAAGCTAAACGGAGAATGATCATTCTCTGTTAGACTTACAAGGAGAATGGGCATTCTCCTATAACATAAACGGAGAATGACTATTCTCCGTGTTAAGATACACGGAGAATAACATTCTCCGTGTCAAAAATACACGAAGAATGTCATTTCTAGGTCAAAATACAAGGAGAATGTCATTCTCCGTGTTAAGCTAAACGGAGAATGTCTTTTCTAGGTCAAAATACAAGGAGTGACATTCTTCGTGTATTTAACACTATTTTGACACGGAGAATGACATTCTCCGTGTATTTTGACACGGAGAATGTTATTCTCCGTGTCAAAAAACATACGGAGAATGGCCATTTCTAGGTCAAAATACAGAGAATATCATTCTCCGTGTTAAAATACTAGTGGAGAATGTCATTCTCCGTGTCAAAACACACGGAGGATGACGTTCTAAGTGTGTATTAACACGGATAATAACATTCTTCGTGTATTTTAATACGGAGAATAACATTATTCGTGTTAGAAACACAGAGAATGATCATTTCTAAGTCAAAACACACAGAAAACGTCATTCTCCGTGTACTTTGACACGGAGAATGACATTCTCCGTGTTAGATACACATAATTACAAATTAAAATTTTGAAAAAATAGAATATTTTACCTTTTAGAAGTAGCTCCTCAACACGTTGACGAAGCTTCTCATTATCAGCAGTAAGCTCATATTTCTGCTTTCTCAGGGAGTCTAGTTCCTGTTCCGACCCCTTTGCCTCCAGTTCTTCAACTCTTCTGCGGAGTTTCTCATTATCAGCAATAAGGAGCAATTTCTCGTTCCTTATAGAGTCTAACTCCTTCTCCAAGCCATCAGTAACGAGCTCCACAGCACGTTGTTGGGCTACATCTGCCTCTAGTTTTTGGGCTCTTTCTTGGAGTTGCTCATTCTCAGCGATAAGCTGAGATTTCTCCTCCAAGACACGCAACATATCTTTATTCTCAGCTATGTTTGTTGCTGGTGCTTGGGCTTCAGCTTGTGGTTCTTCTTCATCAACAGCATTATCTCCACCTTCTATACTATGCTGCTCTGCTTGGTGTTCTACTTCTTCAACAGTCAATGTAACAAAATCTTTGAATATCAATTCAGAATTCGTTTGAGCCCCTTGATATTCATTTTTGAGGAATATCGAGATTCTATTCCTATCCCATGTATAGAATCTCGGGTATGCGCTTATTGGTTTGCACTTCCTTTCTAACAGTTGACTGTGCTCTGCAAACCAATACAAGAAATATATCGTACAACCTTCAATCTTCTTGTATGATATCTCAATGTTCCCATCTTCAGCTTTTGTAACAGCCCTCTTTATGCTGTCCATGACGTACCCCAAAATAATCCGTGGCCAACAGATGCTTTTTATAACATCTATGCTCTCCACCACAGCGAAGAACTTGTATGGCAAGTTCGACCCACCCATTCTGGTGAAGAATGCTGTTTGGCACAAGTTGAATACTATTAACTTGGCCAACTCATCAGGACTTGCATTTCTGTCCCCCAACAGCTCTAAGATCCTTTTCTTAACTTCTGCATTTGAGACTTCTGCATTTTTTCCCTTGGAATTTGTCAGCAATCTTTTGAAGTGTTCTGTACACATGCTGAATGAGTCTGCTGGTGGGGGGGGGGTCTTCTGTTTTTCAGTGATGATCTTTAGATACTTCTCATCAACTTCACTGTCATCATTCATTGGCAGACCGAAAATGGTTCCCATCTCATCAGCAGTTGGTGCTACCTTGACACTGCCGCTCAATTAGAAATATCCAATGTCATCTTCTTCCAAGTAAGTCCCCATCAGGTTCTCCAGACCTTGTGTGACTTTAGATAGTTCTGCCTTTTTCACCTTGGATCTGTAGAATACATCTACGAAATTGTAGAATCCAACATTCTTCAAGGTTTCAATAACTGCTTCAGGCAAATGGCCACACTTTTCCTTCACCTCATCTATAAGAGAGAGTATCGGGGTGAATGTTGCACGGAAAAGTCTTTCTTCTTTGTTCCTGACAGTTTTTTTTTCTAAAAAAACAACAATTAGGTTTACGTCAACATTCTTCTTTATTATAATAAGGAGAATGACTATTCTCCGCTATTCAACCACGGAGAATGATCATCTCCATGTCAAAATACACGGAGAATGATATTCTTCGTGTATTTTAACACGGAGAATGAACATTCTCCGTTTACTTTTACACGGAGAATGATCATTTCTAGGACAAAATACACAGAAAATGTCATTCTCCGTGTATTTTTACATGGAGAATGATCATTCTCCATTTACTTTGATACGGAGAATGGACATTCTCCGTGTTAATACACGGAGAATGACCAGTTCTAGGTCAAAATACAAGGAGAATGTCATTCTCCGTGTATTTTAACACGGAGAATAATATTCTCCATGCTAGAAACACGGAGAATGTTCATTCTCAGTACAAAATACACAGAAAATGCCATTCTCCGTGTATTTTAACACGGAGAATAACATTCTCCGTGTTAGAAACAGGGATAATGCCTCATTTCTAGGACAAAATACACAGAAAATGCCATTCTTCGTGTGTTTTAACACGAAGAATGGTCATTCTCCGTGTTAGATACACGGAGAATGGCCATCTCTAGGTCAAAATACAAGGGAAAATGCCATTCTCCGTGTATTTTAACACGGAGAATAACATTCTCCGTGTTAGATACACGGAGAATGGCCATCTCTAGGTCAAAATACAAGGGAGAACGCCATTCTCCGTATATTTTAACACGGAGAATAACATTCTCCGTGTTGGAAACACGAAGAATGCTCATTCTCAGGACAAAATACAAGAAAATGCCATTCTCCGTGTATTTTAACACGGAGAATAACATTCTCCGTGTTAGAAACACGGAGAATGCTCATTCTCAGGACAAAATACACAGAAAATGCCATTCTCCGTGTGTTTTAACACGGAGAATGGCCATCTCTAGGTCAAAATACAAGGGAAAATGCCATTCTCCGTGTATTTTAACACGGAGAATAACATTCTCCGTGTTAGATACACGGAGAATGGCCATCTCTAGGTCAAAATACACGGGAGAACGCCATTCTCCGTGTATTTTAACACGGAGAATAACATTCTCCGTGTTAGATACACGGAAAATGCTCATTATCAGGACAAAATACAAGAAAATGCTATTCTCCGTGTATATTGACACGGAGAATAACATTCTCCGTGTGAGAAACACGGAGAATGCTCATTCTCAGGTCAAAAAAAAAAACAGAAAATGCCATTCTCCGTGTGTTTTAACACGGAGAATGCCATTCTCCGTGTGTATTAACACGGGGAATGATCATTCTCTGTGTCAAAAAACACGGAGAATAACATTCTCCGTGTCAAAAACACACGGAGAATGGCCTTTTCTAGGTCAAAATACAAAGAAAATGTCATTCTCCGTGTATTTTAACACGGAGAATGTAATTCTCAGTGTTAAAATACGGAGAATGTTCATTTCTACACCAAAATACACAGAAAATGTCATTCTCCGTGTGTTTTAACACGGAGAATATTCATTCTCTGTGTTAGATACACGGAGAATGACCATTTCTAGGTCAAAATACAAGGAAGAACGCCATTGTCCGTGTATTTTAACACGGAGAATGGCCATTTCTAGTTCAAATGACACAGAAAGGGCATCCTCCGTGTATTTTATAGACGGAGAATGATCATTCTCATTTGCCGCGTCAATATAAACGGAGAATGAACAGGACTCAAAGTTTTACCCTTTTTTTTTCCCTTCTTCTTGATCTTCTTCTTCTCCTCCTGCTACTTCTTGTTGTTCTTGTTGTTCTCCGTGTTCTTGTTCTTCTACTTCTTCTTGCACTTCTTTTTCTTTTGTGATGTTTCGTTTACGAGCAACCCTCTTAACTTTCACCCCTTGTTTCTTTTGTTTTCCAACATCTACTTGTTCTCCGTCTTTTCTAACTCGGTCTACATCCATTGATGATGATTGCGACATTGTGTGAAACTTACGAATGGAGATTCGCTGGCGCTTTCTTGTAAGAAATTTCTAAGATTTTTGGAGGAGATGACCTAAAATCGAAAGCAAACAGAGTATGGAAGAGGAGGGAGCGATCGAAACGTTTTTTTGAAGAGTTGCTGGGTTTGTATGTAATTCTCCCTCTTCTGGAATCGAACCGTTTTTCTGAAGAGTTGCTGGGTTTGTGGATATTCTTAATAAATTAGAAGGGCAAAAGGGTCATGCCGTCCCCTTTTATATATTTTTAAGATAATGCTGGGCACGCGATGAAAGTTTCTTTTGCGGTGGATTTTTCATAAAACTTTTTAAATTTTTGGGCATTTCATAAATTTTCCCAAAAATTATCTTAGGTATTTGAAATTGTGGATAAATTTTCAAATGATTTTTTTTCCTACTAAATTAATTCCTACTAAATTAATTTCGACTAATTTTCTTTCAAATCTAATAAAGAAAAATGAGACAAGTGGAGAAAATGAGACAAGTGGAGAATAAATTTTCTAATATTATCTTTAAAGATAATTGGGATCTACAAGTAGTTCTATCGTTGATTGTACCTATATGATGAGAATAAAGATAATTGGGATCTACAAGTAGTTTATTGCTTCTATCTTTTGGGATTTTAGAAAATGAGACAAGTGGAGAATAAATTAGTTTTATACTTAACTATGTGATGTTCTCTAACAATTAAAATATTTTGGGGAGTAAGATTTCTAAAAACTTTGTGACGCTCTTTATATTTGGAACAACAAAAGTACAAGTATAAATCGGCACAATAAAAGTAAAATACGGTCAAAAATTCGTCTAACGAAAAACATTCGGATTAGATTTAATTCGTGTTTAGTATGTTTCATATGAACAAATTCGGCACTAAAAATTTCGACATATATATAGGGTCAACACCTCTACTCCTTCATACAAGGGTTCAGTGTGAGAATAAGAAGAGGTTGGGTGAACATTGTATAATAAAAATGAAGTGAAAGTATGATGGAAAATCGAAAGATTTTTCTTTGATTATTGCAAGCAACATGTGCAAAGACTCTTGGGTTTCTTTTTTTGGTTACTATGGAACTTTTTCTTTTTTTCTTTTGATAATTTTTTAGAATTGTGCCAGTCTTATTGTCTAATAATAGCAAGTCAAGAAAATCAAGATTGTTGGGTTTCTCGGTCACATTTCGCTGGCCGAATTTTTTAAAAATTCATACAGTACGCGTTTACAACTACACGGACTTAAAATTCGCGTACAAATCTGAATTTTTCAAAAGTACGTAAATATTATACGTCGCGTATAATACGCATTTTATTCGGGTGATTGCTAACAAGGATCTCTTTAGGTGTGTATGGTTGCTCATGAAGTTTCAGAAAGGAAATAAAAATGCCAATTGGTTCTACCAAAACTAGATATACTTTATACATAATTTATTTATATTTTTCTTTATTTTCCACTAAACAACTTCGTTTTTTTTTAAATAAACGATTCGGCAAAAATTTAGCCTAGTCATGAACGCATAATTTTGACCATATTTTTTAACGAAAATGATATTTCGTCTGCGGTTTGTGACCATGAACATGACTGCCGGTCCATGTGGCAACCAACTATTGTCCTTCTTGCTATCACCGGATCCCACTTAGACTAGGGGCAAATGAAAGACCCTAAAGGAACTTACGATTACAAACTGCGGACAACATAACTGTCCTACTTTTAACTCCCAAATACTGGTGTTAGAGAGGAAGGAGGAGGTGTCCAAGAAAAAGATGGACATTGTTGGGAGGAAGGAGAGGAGTGCCACAAGGAGGGAAAGTATCGGTTGCGAAGGAACGGATTGATTTGGACTCTTCGGTTGATGAATGATCTTATCATTCGATGGAAAAATGGTCATAGAAATGACATCCATTAAATTTAGCAATAAGTGTTTATCAACAATTATCTTTACGAATATAAGAGTCTCTTTTCAAAATAATAAGATTTAGACATAAACAACATTGAGGGCTAATATCTAAAAAAAAATGAATTTGTGAGCTCAGATATGATTGGATTGCAAATGGAAAGAAAAAGTAGGCTACCACCATCTCTAGAAGTTGTACTAATCAAGAACTTCCTTACATTCCTCGACCACTAATCATACTCAACCGTGATCAACTACATCGTATCATAGCATGATCAACACCACCCTTTAATTGTAAGTTAAATGATTTGGATAATTTTAGTCCATGCACAAGTCAAAATCATAGTTTAAAGAATTCAAATATTTCACTTGTATATGCTACCGCCAGGGCCGGCCCTCAGCAATTGGGGGTCCGAGATGAAATTTTTAAAACGAACCCTCATACATAATGTAAAAAAAAATATAAATAAAATAAAAATTCTTGTAGTCAAGATTTGAACCAATGACCTATTAAATATAACTCTAGCATTGTAACCCCTACACCACAATATTTTTTTGTTATAAAAAGACATGATATATATTAGTCCTATTATATACAGTTCCATGTTGATGTCCCCTTTCGTCAGGGGGCCCTAGGCCGTCGTCCGGCCTGCTCTAGGCCAAGGCCGCCTCTGGCTACCACTAAGAGCTAATTGGGTTGGAGTTAAAAAAAGGCCAATAGATACTACACAAAGTATTAGTGACTGTCAGTATTTTTCTGCAATCCAATGCATAGTTGGAAATGCAAAATTTTTGGCAGTTTTTGTTGTGTTTAGGACTGTCAATTTTTTTTTAGTCTTGGATGGCCAAAGATTGTTAAATTTTTGAGAGTCCTGAATATATACAAAATTGTCAAAATTTTGACAAATTTCACACAAAAATGTTAAAATTTTGGTAGTTCAGGACAGTAGAAATGATAACATTCATCAACACCTTGTGTATTTCTTTTAGCATTGGAAAAAAAACCCAACCCGGTTCTCAGCCGGTTCTCATGTGTTTGTAGCAACTGTACCACCGTGTGGAAGAGAAATTATTAGGTGCTTCCGGCTCACCACTAGACGTGCTGAGTGGTGAGCCCGGTCCAATAAATAATTGACACTTGGAATAACTAATTAACCCCATATTTTTCACATCACAACCATATATGAAAAGATAACAAAAAAAAATGCTAACAAAATCAATAATATTAATATTAATATTAATATTAAAATTAATATTAAGATTAACATTAATATTAACAGTAAAATTAATATTAACAATAATATTAATATTAATATTAACATTAAAATTAAAATTAAAATTAAAATTAATATTAACATTGAAATTAATATTAATATTAATATTAATATTAATATTAATATTAATATTACTATTAAAGATAACAAAAATACTAACAAAATCAATAATATTAATATTATCATTAAAATTAATATTAAGATTAACATTAATATTAACAGTAAAATTAATATTAACAATAATATTAATATTAATAATAACATTAAATTTAATATTAATATTAATGTTAATCTTAGTATTAATGTTAACATTCATATTAAAATTAACATTAATATTAACATTAATATTAATATTAATATTAATATTAACATTAACATTAATATTAATATCAAAATTAATATTAATATTAAGCTAATTTATGAATTGTCCGGTTATGATGTAAAAAATATTGAATTAATTGATTATTCCAAGTGTCAATTGTTTATTGGACCGGGCTCACCACTCAGCACGTCCAGTGATGAGCCGGGAGCACCTAATAATTTCTCCGTGTGGAATTAGAAAAATGCTAAGTTTATTATCAAATTCTTACAACCTTCTTACAACCACACTCACCCATTTCTACCATCGGATCCCACCACCCCCTCACACCCTCTGCTACATTACTCTCCTCCTCCAATTGAAGCTCATCACGTGGCGGGTTGTGGAATTATGCGTCCGTTATTGCTCATAATAACGCTCTTTTCTGACTTCTCTAAAATCAGGAGGGGAGAGCGACAGAGAAAGAACAGTACATTTCTTCATCATCCTCATCCACCGAGCATTCTCTCTCTCTTCGTCAATGGCGCTACTCTGAGAAACCCTAATTTTCCATCCCCAGATTCTTATCCAATTCGACTGCTCCCCCAATTTCTCCAGAGGCAGAACACAGGTCGGTCTCCAAAAACTCCCGATGCGTAAATCTTTCTTTACCCATTTTTTTTTATCCGATCCCGTTCGGCATCGCTCATTCTAGGTTTAATTTCGTAGACCTCGTAATTTACAAGCTTTAAGTCCCCGAAACGACGACGATCTCGGAAATAAAACGGACACGGATACAACACGGACACGGCGACACGAACCCGCATCGATTTGTGTGTGTGTGTGTGTCCGTACTTCCTGGGTGCTTTCGGATCGGATTCAGAATAGAACTGTGTCATCTTTGATGTTGCTGGTCTGATTCCTAATCTGTAATAAGAAGGATTATGATTTTGATTATATTAGTATTATAGAGCATTTAGTAATTAATTTTTTTGGAATGAAGAGTTGATTGTATTAGTGGCGGTTAATTCTAGGTTGTTCGGTTTCGAGTAATGTTTCACTTGGAGCGGAGTTTGGGAGAGCTTAGTTTAGTTCGGCAGGTGCATCCACTGTAACTTAGTTAAGCACCTGAATAAAGTTGCCTACTTTTCATCGGCGTCATCGCCCAAGCCATTTCCCCATAGATTGCGGTCGGCTGTGGAGCATAAGAAAGCTCCATTAAAGAGTTTGATAAAGTTTTATCATCAATTGTCGACCTGATTCCAACTCTTTGTGTTGGTTCCAAATTACTAGACGAGGTTGCTATAAATATTTGAGGTCCATGCCATTAAACCTAGACGAACCAGTTGGCGGGTAGGTAGACCTTGTTACCTACCCTTTCCCTATGCACTTTAAGCTCGTGCTAGCAAGGATCACCTTCCAAGTTCTCCTAGAATTTAAAGAGTCTAGATGAAGAGGTAAGTGATAGAATTTGCTATGGACAATTGCATTCATATCTATGACACATTAAGCCGAAGCGAAGGGTAACCAAACATGATATCCCCATTCATATGCACCTATTGGTGCTGGTTTTTGGTGATGTGTTGTACTATAAATTGATAAGTTTCAGTTTTTGCTATAGGTACTGTATTACATTCTTCTTGCATTTGGATATTGTTGCATTATTTGGCTATATTTGGTACTACATGTCAACCTTGATAGTTGCTTAATCAGAATTTCATAACTTCTGAATATGTGTTTCTTGTAAAGTTGCTTACCTTCTACTCATAATTTTTTGTTAAGTGCCCAGAGGGAAACACTTCATAATTGAAGCACATATTCACTGATGTTGAACCTTTTTTGTGTGTGTGGTAGGATCTCTCTTAAATTCAAGCGTGTAAGACAAATCCGTCAAAATTCAGCGACCAGGATCAGGGAGCGACTTGTCCCCTGGTGGGGAGTTTGCTCCTTTTCCTGTGGCCCGTAGGGTGAATTCATCACTTGTTGATGCTATGGATCACATGGAGAGTGGGAATTTGGGTCCATACCAAGAACGACCCAGGACATTCCCCTCTATGCGGAGTAAATCACATGTTTCCCTGGTGAAGTTTTTGAATAATTTTGAGTGCTTTCTATTAGTGTTTGTCCTATCTCTTGATTTTTATTGAATAGTGGTGTAACATGCAAGAATCTACACACATTCACATGTATGCACTCAACCATTCATGTGTCCACGCCCACTTACATGTCCACACATGCAAATCTGAAAATGTGAAATGTTGGCATATTGTTTATAATGATAAAACTGTCTTCACCAGCATGTCACTTTGAAAACAGTGAAAGAACAACATGTTATATTTAATATGTTCTACTTTTTGGTTTTCAATAGGATGTTGTATGAATTATAACAGTGACTCCCTAATCGAGATCTAAGATTTTGTTTCTGGAACACGAGAGCATTTGGTTGACCTTTGAATTGTTGTGATGACATTCTTTTTTTACCAATGGATATTGAAGAAACTATAGAAGTATGAAAGCATCCAATGTACTTTTTGTATCTATATGGTGAATGGATCACACTTCCCTTCTTTGCCATCAATACAGACTTCCACTATTGTCTTAAGAATTGACATCCTTCTAGGAAGAGGAACTTCAATTTGATTTAAGAATTAAGATGCACGTTACCCTTTTAGTTGGGGTATGAATAGATGTGGAGTTGTAAATCGAGAAATCCCCTATGTCACATGATATATCTAGGGTCGCTATCCTTCTACTATGTTAGGTTTTCTTCCTATCCTTCTCTTGCTCAAGCCTCATGATTCGGAATTTCGGTATTGAACCTTCTTATCAAGTATCAGTATCATTGGTTTCAGGTTTGTCGGATTCAACTGTTTCAGATTATAGTATTTGTGTTTCGGCACTTTCCCAAAAACAAATTATGCTATTATTTTTACATTAGGAACTAAAATGTTGCATAATTTATAAATTATTTCTACAAATATACTGAAATGACTGGATAATTATACCATTGTGTGTCTTATATAAAATTATAACATGTAGGTTCATGGTTTAATGTTATTTATTCTATGATAAAGCTTGAAAATAAAAGTTAAAACCAAATAATGCAATATGTTTGACTAATTTTTGATGTTTCAACTAGTTTGACTATCTCGGAATGTTTTGTTTAGCTTATATTGAAATATATTATTAGGTATACAAAATATTACATTAGAAGAGGTTTATGTAATTCAACTTTTTGGAACTCATTTGTAACTTCTATAAGATAATTAGGCACACATATAACTTATTAGTTAACTGGTTGAGGATCTTTTTAGTTTATATGTTAATAGGGTCTGGATTTCTATTATTCAGAACCTATTACACGACCAAAATGACATGCCTTATCTGATTCCAATTGGTTTCTATACTTGAACCACTAAATATATCTATTCCAATTTTCCAATTTCTTTAGCTTAGTCACCTCCATTAATGTTGTTGCTGCCTTCAAAAGGCTCCATCTTCCAAGGCTTTCTAGCTTCAACATTGCCGACGATGTAAAAATACACCTTCCACTCTCTTTTGTTTCTCCTTTTTATGCATCGAGGTTGGGGTTTATAGAGCGCTTACCACTTTTTTTTTGTTATAGAAGAGGATTTTAATCAAGAGTACTATGATTTATACTCAAATTTGGAATTTCAATGAGGATTTTAATGAGTTTTGGCCATACTGACACTTCTATGCAGATTTGGGTCTGGTTGGCTCAAATCTGATACGATATGACAGATACATATATGTACGAGACTGAGTGGTAAAACCTTACGCACATTCACTGTTAGAATCCCTCTTGGTCCTTTTTGCTAGGATTAGGGTTTTGTCAAATGTCTGATGCGGTGTGGCGAGCTTGAAGACCCCGATCACAACATCCCCCCACCTCCAAGAAATCAAGAATATTAGGGTAAGCTTCATGACAATGCCAGTTCCACCCCACTTCGGCAAAGGATCCTGTAAACCAGGATATGGAATTCGACCTTTTGAGATCAACACCATCCTTGTTCATTGGTGACACCTAGATTCAACTTGTGAAAACCCGGAAACTGATTGCACAACCCTAAAGATGGAGTAGATTTGTATTTTGAATGACTCATCATTGAGTTCACATGGATAGAATGTGTCAAACCTACAAGGATTCAAGTCTAACTACTCTATGTGCATAAGAAGCAGCGTTTGTACCCAGATTTTACAAATGCAGAATCTTAGTTTATGGAAATGTCAACGTCTATTTTGTTGCATGTATGTATATTGAATCGGGTTGTTTCCTACATATTCAACTAGCTAAGGATTTGTCTGTCCAAATGAACGAAGCCCATTTTGTAGCTCGAGTAAAAGGGTTTATGAAGCATGAATATGTTTGCACTTTAGAACCTAGGTTCCGAACATTATTGCACTCTTAGACTTTTAGTCTGGTTTACAATTTACCTAGTGGGCGTTCGCAAACAAATGGCCATTTCTGGAATATTTGATGTGCGGGCATTCCACATGGCGTTTGAATCTTCAAACTGTCATGGCACTTTGGCCCAAATGAAACATAGGTTAGCCAAACAGCTAGTCCATTATGTTTCAGGCCCAAATGGCACTCAAATGAAACACAACTGTAAACCAATCTGGACTTTGGATCTGCAGGATGATGTAGTTTACTAAGTTATTGGGATGATAAACACACATTATACTAGAAATTGTCTCCCTTGGATCTGTCATTCTTTCTTGCCCCTCGGACAGCATCAAATGAAACACAAATGGGCACTCAAATTAAACACAACTGTAAACCAATCTGGACTTTGGAACTGCAGGATGATTTAGTTTACTAAGTCATTGGGATGATACTATACACCAATACGCATTTTACTAGAAATTGTGTCCCTTGGATCTGTCGTTCTTTCTTGCTCCTCAGACAGCAGTCATGCTGCTGCAGTTTACTATGTTACTGGGATGATCAATGTATACAAACACACTCATATAAAAGACATTACCTCCTTGAGCCTTTTGTTTTTTCTTTACACTGGTAATGTTTAGAAAACTTTTAGAGTCTATATAGATTATAGTTCACTGTCCAATGGTTTTTGCTTATAAACCTTGAGGAATTAAACAAAATTCAGTGCTTTGACTCTTTATTTGCTAAAAAGAATGCACAGAAATTTCTTGCCAAGTAGTTAATAGGAAACTTATATATATAATGTGACATTATTGTGATACGGATGAACGGGATGCTGATCACTCTTAGGGGCCGTTTGATACGCGGAATACTAAATAGCCAGGAATTCTATATTCCAAGGAATTTTATTCAAAGACATCATATTCCCGGATATTCTTTATTACCACGTTTGGCACATAATATAGTATTTCCGGATAAATATAATACATGCGTTTGGTACGGTGGTACCATAAATAAATTTCTAGGAATATATTATTCCTCAAACTCACATGGAGAGATGTTTGAATAAAAAAATTGTTATAGCGGTGACAATCCTTTTCGTATCTACCAAATAAAAAATAAAAATATTGCAAGTAAAATTGTCAAGGTCTTATTATTAAAAAAATCAGATAAATTAGTTACAAAATATAGCAGAATACAACAGTATAAAATTTTATCAAAATACAATATTGTAAAAATATTTATGGTTGCCAAACAAACAAGAAAAAGAAATGTAAAATTTGATTGCAGTTTGATGTAAATAATCCTTCGTAAGACTTTGAAATAATACAACTTAGAAATTCCACATCAAACCTATGTTATATCATTGAAGAGTAAACCATATCACACATGAAGTCAAATAATGTTTCTGCAAAACTATATAATCCATTCGCAGTTTGATTTCTAAACAAAAAACATTGATCCGTAGAACAACAAACCAAAACAACATGAGACAATTCATAAAAACAACAAATAAGTAGCATAAAGATCCACACATAGCTAACCTAGAGTATATAAATGAACTACTCTCAATTATTACTATTAAGTAAACCCTGGAGGTAGAGCTTCCTCAATCCATAAGGCAATGTGAAGAAGTAATTGGCCCTAGCTGCATCCCTGCTCAATATCTCTCCCGTCCTTAGCATGTCGTCATCGCTAAACCCCTCTATCTTGGATACTTCCTCAAATATATTGAGTCTCCTTGAACCCCATTCCGCTTCTATCTCAAAACATTTGACAATTTTTGTCACATTTGCAGATGTTTCTCCATACAACTTACCCATGTCCTTCATTACATCGACAAGACTTTCAAGAGTAGACAAGACTTTCAAGAGTAGTACTTCCAGTTGTCTTTAGTCCTTTTCCTCGTCCTCCTACCACTACTAGAAGCATCTCCAGTAGGTGCATATGAATGATTCACATTCTCATTGACATCCACATTTTCCTGGATGTCATCCAAGCCATGAACTACCTCATTTGTTGCCTCTTCCTCCATTGCTTCGACAGCATCAACCGATCCCTCAACTGCTTCGCCCCTTGTCCTGTCCTTACCAAATATAGCACCCAAATCATCATAGTATGGAAATGGCTTGTTCCTCAAACCCTTCGCAGTAGGATGGCTCTGCAAAACATAAAAAAGACAATATAATGGTGGATCAGCTAAGATTTTTACCAACTTACCTCTATAAAATAAAAAAATACTAGTTTGGACCAATTTGATGCTTGTATAGAACTATAGATACATAATCATTTAAATCAACATTCATATGATAATAAGCACACTCCATTTCCCCTGTTTTTTACCAGACTCTTTTCCCCGGTATACATTCATTTTATGGGTGCTAACAGGAACAAAGTACTGTGCATACAGCATGTACATATCCTTTTTACATACAACATTAACAAAATACATAAAAACTTGTCATATTATGATAAGTAGAGAGATTAGAAGAATGCCTGAAGTTATCATTCACAAAACTAATTGCAGCAGAAGGTCCCTCATATGGCAAATTATGCATAAAAGGCAGTAATGTCAAGTGTAGCCTTGAAGGATAACACTAGATAAGTCCAATGCGTCTCAGTTTTAGTTCCTTTATCCACCCTAAATAAATTATTCATTAAGCTTCACATGGAAGCAAAAATAAAATAAAATTAATATAGATGCAGAAATGCCCAAGTAACACAGAATTATAAACATATGGAAAAAGAAGCTAATAGCATCTTGAAAAGCTGAAGTCCTAAAAAGAACTTGTTCCTAACTATACATCCACTTTTTGTGATTTTCCTGTGAACCAAATGATTAGCCTGTTGTAGTGTGGCAGGATCAGTAACAGAGCCAAATGTCTGCAGCTAAGCATAATTGAAGTCCTGAAGTTAGAAAAATTGTGACCTAACACTGCCTAGTTCCTGTTATGTCAAAATTGTACAATGATCCTTTTCAACATTGTAGAAACTAGAAAATTACTTGAATATATGAAAGTTTGAAATTTGAATGCATTTTCCATATTTGAGCAAGCTCAATTCCAAAGAGCTGTTCTACCCAATCAATCAAAACACATGATAGAAATAAGAAAAAAAGGTATACTATGTTTTTACCTTCACCCAATCTTGGAAAATATCTGTCACACATCACACATTTTAGCTCCTCATTCCATCCAAATCCACTGGCATTGGGTCCCAACATCTCCGCAATAGCACAATATTGTTTTTTCATATGTTTCACTCTTGATTCTATGTGGGGTGAAGCTTGTAGTGAACAACCAGGCAGTTTCTCATGCAACCAGACTTGCAACTGCTTAGCATATCCAGCCCTAAAAGTGCCATTGTCAGCTTTCCACTTTCCATAACTTGCTAAGTCTATGAGACACTCAACAAGTTTAGCATCCTCAATCGTGGTCCAATGATGCTTAGAACTAGCCATCTTCACAAAAAGGAAAGTAAATATCAGTTTCATGTAGGAAAAAAAAACAAAAATAAAAGTTTAATGTAGGAAATGATCACACAGAAATATGTATATCCTGATCAATCAACAAAGAGGTTTAACACATATGGCACGAGATTTTGAACAACATAATACCATATGTCATAGACTCATAGACTAACCAAAGCTTCTGCATTTCAACAACAATTTAGCCCAATATTAGGAGGAAGAAAATGTCAATGACATAGAATTGGTATGCATCAGAAGCTAGCTAACCAAAGCTTCTGCATTTCTAACAATCTTTTAGTGGTCTTCAGTTCTACAGCATTCACAAAACTTCCAAAAGATATAATTAAGAAACTCAACATATATACATAGGAAAACTAACAAACAAATTCTAAACTTCACAATTTATAAAGCAGGTTCCTACACACAAATAGGTTCCTGCACACAACATAACCCAGAAAATAAGCAGGTTCCTGCATACAATTTATAAAGCAACTGCCACAACCCCATATGTTCCAAACATTCCAAAAAAAATCTGCTACAGAATGTTTTAGAAGAATGGCCATACAGTTCATTAGAGTATCACAAGATAAAATGGGTGAAGCTATCTACATTCCTCCAGGAATTGGGAGTCGAGTCATTTTTGCCACCAAATTGGAGAAGAAAAAAGAGTATTGGTAAGAATACAGAGTTCAGTTAGTGATCAGACAGTATCACATAAATGCCACATCAACACTTGGGTGTTTATGAGTTCCTTTCAAGTAGTTTGAGTGATTCACTCTAGGAATCTCTGAAATTTTAGGTAGGATTAGGAATAAAAGCATTATGGAAAGCTTTCAGTTCTTCCAATATTTCAGTATCACAAGATAAAATGGGAAGTCGCAAAAATGACTCAATACCATCTGTTAGCCTAGATAAAGTTACAGAAAGGTGTAAATAAACTGTTAGCCTAGATAAATCCAACACAAGTGTAGACCATAAGACAATGTTTTTGGAAAAAAGAGAGTACAACAAAGTGCTGCTACAGAATGTTTAATATAGTAGCAGATGGATAGTATCAGAACATTTTCATGTATCAGAACATTTTCATAACCATATACATATGATAACAAGTTCAGTTTTTAGAGAGAGCTTTACCACATTATCATGAGCTTTACCACACAAAATATTATACTCATATCCAAATTGATAGTTCATTCAAATTTGCAAGTTTCCACATTCACATTTCAAAGAGAAACAAGAAAAAAAAACCAAAATATCAATTTCCATTCCAACTATCAAAAAGCTCTTGTGCTAAGTTATCCCTCCATGCACTCCAAGCATTTGAGCTCTCGACAAATCTAATCCTCTCCCCTCTAACCGTTCTGGAACATCAACTTCCTCTTCTTCTTCTTCATATGGTTCAACGACCATGTGTTGTCGGATGTGGTTATGTAGAAGACAACAAGCAATGATTATCCTACATTGAGTCTTGATAGGATAATATGATTTGCTCCTAAGGATTGTCCATCTTCCTTTCAACATACAAAATGCTCTCTCTATCACATTTCTAGCACGAGAGTGTCTCATGTTGAAATATTCTCTAGGTGTTTCAGGCAAGTGATCTGTCCCCCATGACTTCAAGTGATACCTCTCACCTCTGTAAGGTGTCAAAAATCCTTCACTTTTGCTATACCCAGCATCGCATAAATAGTAATAACCTACGGTTAAATTAAAAAAAAGTAAGTGAATGCTAAAACTTTAAAAGTTCATCATCAACCAACCTATACGTTTTTCCCAGAAATAGCATCTCTGAGAACCCTAGAATCAGCTGTAGAACCCTCCCATCCAGGTAGTACATAAATAAATTGCATGTCTGGAGAGCAAACTCCCAAGACATTTGTGTGTGGCAATTTCATTTTTTCTTGTACGGTACCTAGGTATATCACCCTCTTGCACATTGACCTTGATATAAGTCCCATCAAGGACACCAAGACAGTTCTTAACAATTTAAACAACTAGTCAGTTATTTACTACAACTATAAGAAAATTAAAATAAAGAAATTATAAGTGTACAATTACATTACCTTGAAATATTTTCAATGATCATCCGTGCTATTTTCAGGAATTGGCTCTAGCCGCTTTAACAAAAGTGCTTGATATCATAACAAAGAGAGCAATACTTTGTTAACAACTCTGCTTATAGTCTCTTCCGACCGCATGAGTTGACTTTGTATTATTCTATTATTAACGTCATGTGCCAATATATGCAAGAAGATAGCTAATTGTTCTTCCACTGCCATGTTCTTAGTTGGTTCTAGTGTACCGGTCTCCCTAAGCATATGTCATAAATTATGGAAAGTCCTTCGATCCATACAGATGTCCTCAATGTACAATCGATCATTTTCGAAAACTATTATATTTAAGTTGACATGTCTCACTATATGTCTCTTGTAAGCATCCTCCCATTTTCTCTTTCTTGTAGCTTTTAGCTCTAAAATTATCATAATAAATATCATAGTCATCAATAACAACAATCGATCCAGCATGTCCAGTTGAATTATCAAATAGATGAGTACCCTCCATCTTTTATCAAAGAAAATCTGTCCACTTTCTTATATTGAAAATAAACGACATATTAATAACATATCATTCAACCTAAACAAACAAATATATATAATAAATCTTCAAAATGATTGGTGAATTCACAATCCAAATGCAAGACCTTATAAGGTGCTAAGTCAATTTCAAATAAATGATTGTAGTTGCAAGTAAGTCGGAGAAAAGGATCGAATTATAGCTACAAACAAGTGATTTTATTTTATTTTCTTGTAGAAGAAAAAATATATCACATCATCTTTTGTTAACTAAACTTGTTAGATTTAATTGAGCACTACATATAATTGTTGAGATCATGTTCAAATAGAGATGATCTACAACACTTGTTTTACTACCAAAATTATATATATTACTCCCAAAAAATATCAGTTGCAAATTTTTGTGTAAATTTTTGTCGAAATGCCTCAAAAGTATGACACATGCATTCATTCAAAACAATCAATCAAAACCAACAAATGGGTCATCCGAGAATGTCTCAAAAACAATTTACAGACACAAATCACACATCAATGGACAAACGGACATTTCATCGAACATGTCACATGCATCAAATTTTAAACAACCAATCGAGATCAAGGAAGAAGCTGATTGAAATCAGCAGACATATTCCATCAAATATATATGATTTCTATAATTACTTCTCCAAAATTCCTCTCCCGAATCCCTAAAAAAATTACCAAAATCTCAAATCAAACCCTAATTACCAAATCCCTAAAAAAATCAAATTTTAAACACAATATATAATTTATCTAGCAACCAAAACAACATCATAAAAAAATTAACAGAAAATTGACCAAAAAAAGAAAAAATCGAATAAATAGAAATCCATACCTATGAGATGAAATCCGAGCGAGAGAGAGATCTGAGCTCTAGAGAGAGAGAGCGCTCTAGAGAGAGAGAGATCTGAGCGAGAGTGTCTCTCTCGAGAGAGAGAACGAAGAAGAGAGAGAGAGAGGAGTCTCACGTGAGAGGAGAGAGAAAAGTATCGGGTTTAAAAAAATATTTAGTGGCAAAATGGTAAGGTGAAAAAAAATATAACCATCTATTTGCTAGGGAATAGATTTCCCATATTTCATGGGTAAATAATTTACCCTGACATCATTAATTCCTAGGAATAAATTTGAATAGGGCAAACCAAACATGGAAATTGTTTTCCCATCCCAAATTTTTTCGGGTATAAATTTTTTTTCCGCGTACCAAACGGTCCCTTAAGGATACAAATGTCACCACCTCAGAATAAAAGGTATAATTGGGGTTAGTCAACCCCTCTAGAGATACATATATTACCACTCCAAGGACCCACCTTAGAGATACCGGAAAGCACAGACACCCAATGGAATCCACCAAAGAAATGTTTAGCAAAAGGAAGCACAATGCTTTAGTATAATTCAAATCAATTTATGCCTTTTCTTATCAATGTTGTAGATTTCGCTAGGCGGAATCGGTACGGCGGAGGGCCGCCTAGCACCTAGGCCGCCTAAGCGGCCGCACAATTTTTTTTAGACTTTGAATTATGTTTTTTTTTTTTTTTTTGAATTTTTTGAATTTTTTGAATTTTTTTTTTTTGAAATCTGAATTTAGTTTTTTTTTTTTTTTTGAATTTTGAATTTTTTTTTGCCTAGCCGAACATGGCCGAACTGGCGCCTAGGTCGGACGACTAGGGGGTTTTCGGTGCGTGTGCGTTGGGAGGCCGAACAGCGCCTAGGCCGATTTTAGAACATTGTTTCTTACTAGATCATTAGGGTAATATAGCAAAATAGTGCTACGCAGTTCTTGTCCCGTATGGATTGCCAACTAGGTAAGTGGACCTGTTGTTATTTATTATAATTATTTTCTATACACCAAACTAGGATATAGCACATGCCCTTCTCAGACTGCTATGTTTCTTCATCTTCTTCCTACTCAACCCCACCAATCCACATTCTCCTTAGATTTCTCCATGTCGTGACCCGGCCATTCCTCTCTCTGATGCCGACTGGCTCCACCGGCCACAACCAAGGGCAATCGAGCAATCTTCTTCCCCACCTAATTGCTCTCTGATGTGATCTTCACCCTTTTTGGAATACATAACGTAAGTGACATTTACCCATATTTTTTTTTTGACTTCTCCATCCTGTGACCCAACAGATACAGTCTATCTAACGCCGACCAACTCCACTGACAGCAACCGAGGACTGTCGAGTAACCTCAATCCTTATTGATTCTCTCTCTGACATCGCCATTGACACCTGCATCATATTGTTTATGATTCTTGTTTGATGTTCTATTCAGTAATTTCTCTCTTTCTATCCCAGTTGGATCTCATATCACGTCTCTCTCGCTCTATGTTGTTTTCATAGTACTTTGCACGTGCACATTTTGTGTGTAATAAGATATATATGCATGTGTATATGCTTCCTGCACATGCTTGTAAGATAGATTTATGTGTACACATAATTGCATGTCTGCTGAGATGCAAAATTCGGGTACTTCTGCAATCTTTTGTTGTTTGATGGTATAGGTGAAATTTATAGTCGTAATTTACTACCATATGGGTACATCGTCAGCGTTTTCATGGAACAATCAAAACTTTTGATGAGTCTAAGCAATTGGATAAACCTTAAGTGGGATTTACTTCCACTATGTCTACAACTGCACTGATGTTACAGTCCATTTTTATAAATCAAGAACACTCAAGTCTAACTGTCTAAGAATCCGCAACTCCTTGCTGGCTTCAATGATTTAATTTAGGTTCTTGATATTCTTCCAGTGTGCATTTTAACTGTAAATCGTTTGATATGGCTGTAGTTTAGGATATTATAAATTTATTTAAATGCACATTACTTAACCGATCTCATACAATTTTACTGGTGTAGGTTGTTTCTGTATTCAGTTTGATGTTCTGTGGATATGTTCAACTTCTCTTTCCGTTAACGAAATCTCTTGTATTTGCAGATTTTTCGGATATCAAGGAGAGTGGATGTTCGCCTTTTATTCGTTCTCCTTCTTTTGGTATTTGGAGCTGTGTTTTACATTGGGGCTAGTACTTCCCCAATTGTACTTTTCGTATTCACCACCTGTGTACTCGGCTTTTTATTCTCAATATATTTGACGAAATGGGTTCTTGCGAAAGATGAGGGACCTCCTGAAATGGTTCAGGTATTTCATGTCATAGATGGTTATCTGCATTGTATTTCATTTCTGTAAAATTTATGTGCTGTTATTGTTATGCTTGCTTAACTCCTATTCTAGTTTATTATGGGTTCTTGTAGCTTTTACTTTTTGCAGATATTTCCCTATTTGATTTTGTGATCTATTTATTTGTAAGTTGCTCATTATCAAAGTGAGATCTCCTTAGATAACTAAAATAAATCCTTCATAGTTTTCTTTTAGTTTACATATCATCTCCAATTCATTATATATGATCAATGTGGGATTTTATCTGGAGCCCTGGAGCAAATTCTTTTAGTGGAATTTCATAGTTGGTATATTTTAGTTCATGTTAGGGCTTAGAAACATGCAAAGTATGTAGAGCAGTAGCCCTGTGGATTGACTGTGATTGCAGACATGGATGCCCTTTGAAAGTCTTAACAACCTAGGAAGTGCAATTCAAAATTGGTTCCATGTGCATGCTGGACTCGTGTTGGACACACCAAATTACCCATGGATACACCCGTAATCAATGTCTGTCTAGGTATGGTTGTGTCACATCCACATAGTTGGCAACTGTAAAGATTTGAGACCCTCACATTGGCTCTGTGAATGAAAGCTGTTTGCTTCAACCAGTACTTACAGAAGATATTTACTCAACTTTTGTATATCCTGCAAAATGAATTTTTGTTTTGTTCAATAAGTCCTCCCTTTACTTGGATCATGAGTATATTAGTGAAGTACTGTATGTTCTCGTTTAGCCTAACAGCTTCTGTATCATTAGGACATATGAATAAGAATAATTTTCCCGAAAGTGAGTTGCTAATCTACTACCAAACCTTGTGTCAGTTTATTATGTCTTGTATATGATGTTCTGTTTTTGTCGGTATGGTTCGCTGCAACCATAGATTTCAGAGGCTATAAGAGATGGAGCAGAAGGTTTTTTCAGGACCCAATATGGGACTATTTCCAAGATGGCTATAGTACTCGCACTTGTGATCCTTATTATTTACCTATTTCGTAATTCGACTCCACAACAAGAATCATCTGGCCTGGGAAGGTATTGATTTGAATGCTATCTTCTCTTTGATATGTATCTGCTGTTGTGCATATATTCTTAGTAATTCTATAGTGTGATAGTTTATCTCTTCTCATCTCATCCGCACAACATTATCTATAGGACTGTGTCTGCATATATCACAGTTGCGGCTTTTCTTCTTGGAGCACTCTGTTCAGGAATTGCTGGATATGTCGGAATGTGGGTATCTGTCCGTGCAAATGTTAGAGTGTCCAGTGCTGCTAGACGTTCCGCTAGGGAGGCTCTGCAGGTATCCCATTAATATCTGCTTCTCATATTAATAAACCGACTACTCAAGAGCTTCCAAGATTCCAGTTCTTGCAAAATGTAGGTTGCTGTTCGAGCTGGTGGTCTGTCGGCCATTATAGTTGTTGGCATGGCTGTTATTGGTGTGACATTGCTTTATGCTACATTTTATGTGTGGCTTGGAGTAGGTTCACATGGTTCAGTGAAGGTTACTGACTGTAAGTGTGCTACTCTCCTCTTTGTATAAAATCAATAATCACTAAATACACTTGGATGCTGCTGCAATGGGCCACAATTATAGTTTCTCTATGATAATCCATGAGTCTGTTTGTAGGACTGTTAATTTTCCTATTGTAGTTTTATTCTGGTTTCACTATAATGTTAATCCTTCTGCACAGAGGGAGGTGGTCAGGATTTTTTTTTTAACGTGAACTGATTATCATATGACTGATGTTTCTTATATGAAATATGGGCTTTAGCACAACTGCCTATGCTGTACCTAAATTGGTTGCACTTATTTTCTTATTTATGTTTCATTACACACACACTCTCTCTCTCTTTCAACAAATATATCCTTCTGCCTGCTTTCTGTGGTTGAAAGAGGATATTATGCAAATATTCTCATTTCATATATCTCATGGGAAGTAAGGGATGAGACTGCCCTCATTTACCATCTCTCAATCTCAAGCCATTGGATAAGCGCTGTCTTCTTTCTCGATCATTACCTCTTACCATCTCTCGACTTCAATCCATTGTTTAAGCCTTGAGTTCCCTACCCATCACCTGTTGATTGAACCATAACGTGAAATAACATAAAAAAAGGCAGCCAACTTATGGATTGTTGGAATATTTGAATTGGCATCCTACCTATGAAGTGTGGGTATTTCAATGGATGAGACATGTACGTCTGGGTATTCTGATGTTTAGTGCCAATATACATGTTAATATGTTATCTAATCCTAGATCTGTCCTTTGCAAACTCCCGTTTCCGAACCATATTGCTCATGCAGTCCATACTAGCAGCTAACATGTCATTGCCATTTGAAGGAGTGTGAATGACACTTGAAATGTAGGGTCCACTATGCCTTGTGATGTCCAAACATTTTGTCATCTTTTTCTTTCTTTCTTTATAAGGGTTTGAACATGCTATTGTCATTTAAGGGAGTAATAAGATGGGCTGATTCTTGAATGGGGTCTATAATGCATTATGATTTCTAAAACATTTTTATAAGTTTTTTAAATAAGGTTTTTAAACATCTGGACAACTATTAATTTGTAGACGTTCGAACTTATATGTTATAGTATGTTTTTCTGAGACAAATAGGTTATAATATTTGATTTATGCATTTTGAAATAACCATCCCTTGGTTTAATATCGTTGCTGGTTGTGTGCTTCTCTTACTGATTCTCCCTAACTGGCTCATCAAATGTCTGTAGAAATGCTTATAAGCTATAAGTGTAGTAGTGTACAAAATGTACTAACTTTGACATTATGTATTCTTCCACAAAATAATTCACATTAACCTTGCATATTATGACAAAGGTACATATTCTTTCTTCATCTTGGTAGATCACTATGTTCGCATTTAATCAACTGAGGAAATAAGTTGGTAACATATATGTTGCAGAGTTGAGGTCTAGACTAACTTTAGGCTTGACCAAGGAGTTTATGATATACTCATCATAAGAGTACGGATATAAAAACAAGCTTGAATTTTGGTGTGATTTTTTTTTTTTGGGGCAAGGGTCCAGTTACACAAAATGTTGACATAGGTTAGCCTTCTACTGAAATTATCCTATACAATTCGGACCAATAAATAGTTTACCAGCCTTACCTTTTTGGTACACATATGCGATGTTCCTTTAGAATGCAATCATCAAACCTAAATTCTTTTTTGAAGCATTTTCCTCTTTGGTACACATCATATACTATTCCTCTTAGAGAGCAATCATCAGACCTAATTTCCAACTTGAAGCATTGGCTTTGATGTTGTATGCTTTCTAAGATTATGGTAGCAAAATTGTAGTAAAATCCATATATTGTGCTCAAAATATTCAGGAGTACTCCTGTCTGCTATCTAATATTTTCAGCAGGATTTTTTATCATTTCTTCCAACTAAGTAAATTCTTCTTCTTATACTCCTTTCCTTTCTTTCTTAAGCATACTGAATTCTCTTTCCCCCTCCTTGTCCCCTTGAGACTGAATATTAACTTTACCTTTTATAGAAGTATAGTTTTTATATATTGATATAATGTTTATTTGATTCCTTTTAGAGGAAGTATAGCAATATTGCAATATGGTCCTGTTCAACATGGCATATCTTATTTCTAAACAGCTCACTACTCCCAATTTTTTTTTACCTGTTTCAATTTATTAAACAATACAAAATAAATGCTCTCAATCGATGTTGTTTGATACTAACTGTATTAACAATTGGAACAATCAATCTGAAAAAAATCATGTACTGTTAGCAGTTCCCAACATAATGAATAGAGGCACATGTGCACAAGCCAATCATGTAGTCGTGAACAAATTTCAAATGCTATGATTTGTATGAATTATAAGTACTTGTTCATTTGCAGTGCCACTTCTCCTTGTTGGATATGGCTTTGGTGCTTCTTTTGTCGCCCTATTTGCTCAGCTTGGAGGTGGAATTTACACCAAAGCAGCAGATGTTGGAGCAGATCTTGTTGGAAAAGTGGAGCAGGGAATACCTGAAGACGATCCTAGAAATCCTGCTGTGATTGCAGATTTGGTATTTACAATTTCTTGTCTTACTAATAACTGAATCTGCTTACATTTTCTTAGATGCTAGTGCCTTTACTCATTATCTCATGGCCAGTTTTATATTCGATTGCATTTAACTGTCTATTCCAAAGAGTGTGTAAATATAGGCATTTAATGTATCACGTTTTTTGGAATATGGTAGTTTTAGACAATAAACTGTTAATATGGAACTTGATTTGACTATGATACAGAAAGATTTTGTTCAATCTTGCTACACTTACTATTTTAATGATGTTTTCCCCCTATAGGCTGTTAGTATTTTACTTTATTTATAAAGTTTAGTTACATCTGGATTTATGTACTGGCTCTCTAGGTGCGCTTTGTAGTATTGTGGATTCATTTATTGGACTAGAAGTCTAGTTTGTCTTTTTGTTGTCTAGGTTTAATAAAGAAAAAAAGAATCTCCAATAAAGATCGGAAAAAGTGTAGAAATAAGGAAATCTTTGAGAGATACAAATTGGCAAAGATAAGCTAAGAAAGTAGTCAATGAAGCTAATTCTAAACCAGGTGATTATTTGTGTAAGAGGCTACAAACTGAGAGACTATTTATAAACTTGCCAATTGTACAGAGAGGAGTAAAGACCTTATCAGATGTATCAAGAGGAGTAAAGGCCTTAGCCCTTATTTTCATAAGGGGTTTAACAAGAACGACCTAAAAAATGTAACTTAGAAACTACCCTAAAGCAAAACTAATACATATCTACGTATCCCCCTTACAAATTTTGGCCTTTTTTCTTTTTTCTACGTGAAGAACAACTTAAAAAAAGAGAAAAGGATCTCAATTTGCCTAACAAAACTTGCTCCTTAAACAACAATGCTTCACCTTTACACGTATCAGTGGTAAGGTTGCCTATGTCTTGAATCTCCCCAGACCCTTCTTGACTCTCCCCAGACCCTGCATTAGTGGGAGCCTCATGGCGCACTTAAGACGCCTTCTTTTACCTGTTAGAACTGATGGTGAACCTATACGAATTTGGATCGGGGATGTAAAGAGGGATATGACTTTGCTAATGTTATAGCACATGGCCCTTGAGGAGTTGTATGAAAACAATCATTCAAATAGCTGACCCCATAAATTTTGGGATATAGATTTCGCTGGTCTTGTAGGTTTATAAAGTTTTGATTACTCAAGTCTGACGTTAAAATTTTCACTATATCCCTTCTATTTGCTTCTGTTTTAGAAATTTTGCTAGTGAAAATGAGCAACTCTTGAAATCGGCTGTGTGGTGGACGAGTGGCTTTATGATCAATAGCTTGGCAGTAAATGTATTGATTAAGTGATTACGTGCTATTCTTTGGGCTTTTCATCTATCCTGTGATACCTTTCTTGCAGAATGTGCGTTTCTGAAATTTTTGGTTTCGACACACTACTCCACCTAGCCTGACTTAAGACTAAATAATGACGACAGCAGCGGCAACAAGAAGAAAACCTTTATATCAATTTTGGTCGGGTACATGAGTTTCTCTCTTTGAGTAGCTCTATTAAGGGTAGACTTTGTTACAAGTAAATACTTATTATCCCTAATTTTTTGGGTACGCTATAAGTTCTTCCACTCAAAAGCATTCTAGATTATTCTCTGATTCCAAAGTTCTTCTGAAGAGAAAGGGTGATGCTCCCCTTGACCTCAATATTTTTAGGCATTTCTAATCTTCCCCTTCTAGTACGGGATGGGAACAGAGGAGCAAACCTCTGTATTTACAAAACTTAATAATTGTTATCTTGCAGTTAGCTAGTTAAAATATAAGGAAAGGACAATATAATATTATAGGGACAATATAGAGGGAACTACATTAATACAAAACCTTATGGACGTGTAATTTATAACATAATTCAATGTTGTACTTATACATAACAGAGTGGGAACCACTAGAAATGCTTGAATAGAGGTGCCGAACCCATATCCAGTACATGTAGGAAACTCAAATATTACGATTCCTCGTAAATACATGTCAGATACAACTTATATATCATAATTTCTAAATTGCTATTCCAAAATGTATCCAGTATCTCTACCTTATTGTATCCTTGTATACAAGGAGCAATAAGATATTATGCATGGCTAATATGGTTCACAACTCATTGTGGTTTTAATAAAAATTTCATCCTTGATAATGAGTCAATAAAATTATATGTAAGTTGATATGTGTCATTATCATCATCTAAGCCTTCTCCATCATTCGTATGCTTCAAGCTACTGGATAAGATCAAATGATTGATTTAAATTAAATATTATTATCTACTAGTAGATTTTAATTAGATATATGTGCACAAGTAAGCTCCATAAATGGTAAGATCCATAAAGGATTTGACAGTTTTTATGACCCGATGTCAGCCTGATTTCAACCGTCTATGTTGGTCCCATATTCCTACTATATGGGCATGAGTGGATCATGATCTAAAACCTAGATGGCTAGTTGGCAGGTACGTAGACCTTACATTTGGTTATGTAGTTTAAGCTCATGCAACCAAAGAGGACCCTCCAATTTCCCCTAGACAGTAAAAAGTTTAGACGAAGAGAAAAATGATTAACAATTTGATTTAGGGAATCACATTCATCTCTACATCACATTAAGACAAAGATTGAAAAGGAATGACAACCGCACTGTACTTCGTATGTTTATGCATATAATTTTGTTTTGGAATTTCTTAAAACTTTCATCATTAATGAAAGAATGCGGAAATTTAATCTGAAAAATTCAGGTCGTCGTGGGCCTCGTGGCCTTTTGCCCCTACCTCCTCCATTTGTTATGGCGTGCATATAGATGTTCTATCCAAAATCTTTTTACTTTCTTTATTAACTATATTTTTCTATGATCCTATTTTAATAGATGATAGACATTGGTTCTATGATTTTCCTGTTTTTGTATCACTAACTTGCTAGATAGGCATAACATTGTATAGCTTATAATGATGATGTTTTAATACATTTGGGTGGAATGAGAACTTTATTATTTTACCTTTACACTCTAGGTTGGTGACAATGTGGGGGATTGTGCTGCCCGAGGTGCTGATCTTTTTGAGAGTATTGCTGCGGAGATAATCAGCGCTATGATACTCGGAGGGACAATGGCTCAACGCTGCAAAATTGAAGGCAATCACTTTGCACATATGATGACACATTTTGTGTCTTTTGCTTGCAACATGCATGTTTGAAGCTATAGCTAGAACTAGAAGTAGTAATGGTTATACTTTTGGTAAAGTTTATTAATGCATAGATTTAGTGGTGGTCTTAGAAATTTGAAGAGCAAGCTTTCACACTGGCAATACCCTATTGACAATTGTATCATCTTACCTGCTTGTCTAGACTCTTTTCTACTCCAAGGGAACTTGGAAGGTGCTCCTCAGTTGCACGAGCTTACAGTGCATGACCAAAATGCAGGTTTACCTGCCCGCCAACTATCCTCTCTTTGGATTATGGCATGGTTTTCTTTTATAATTTGGCTAGGAACTTGCCATAAACATAATGTTCACTTCATGTTGACAGTCTGTCGTGAGACATGTCAGTTCTTTTGTGAACCTTTCTCCTGCTCATAGCCAACCCCATTCTGATTGGAGAAAGTTTGGATGATGATGTTATAAGACAGTGATTTATAGGGTTCCGGCAGCACATTTTCTTGTAAGACTAAATGCCAAAATGTTGTTTACTTCCAATATTACGTTGTGAGACATGGATGCAATTCTCAATTCTACTGTACAACGACAACATACCCTTTATCCCAACATTTGGGAGTCGGCTACATGAATCCTTAACTTCATTCAGCTCTGTTAAGGGCCATCTCTTATTTCACATTAGCAAACGGCATATCCTTTTTCAGAACCTCAATCCAAGTTCTCTTAGGTCCCTAGCTCTACCAGCTCCTTTGACTAATAGCCTATCCCTCCACCAAAACAGTGTACCTAGTGGTTTCCATTGCACATGTCCAAACCATCTCAAATGATTCTTCTCCATCTCATCCTCCATTGCCACCACGTCCAACTTTCAATGAGTTATTGAATATCTCATTGTACTGATATAACATGAATGCAAAAGCAGTAATATTATGCACTTCAAAATTCTTTGAAGTGAATGTTGTTTTGTGCAGGTAAATATTGGAAGGGATCATATTTATTGCTACTGAGCTATACTTATCTTATGGGTGACCATATCCCTTATATCTTTTATATCAACTTGCACCTTTGCCAAATTAACAATGAAAGTTACCTTACTTTTTGAAACAAGAGTCCCAAGCATGCAGCCTAGGTGGTCTCATCACCTTTTTTGGAGTTTTACCTTAGTATCTGAGTGTTGAGGATAGTGATGTCAGATTTTTGGCTCTTCTTGTGGTTTAATTTCCATTATCATCACCTAACTTGCCTTGCTTGACTTGTTCCCTAGCTCTTTTTTATATTAATTATGCCTTTAATCTTGTTCTCCGTCATGTATGCTTGTCAGTTTGACTACTAGCTAGATGTAACAAAAAACTTCTGAACTGGAGGTCCGATCGCTTATTCTGGAAAAACTCTTTGAGTTTGTTTCATGCTCCAAAATTTAGCTGGGATTAAAGTAATTCCAGTGCGCTTTAAGTCGAGTGCTCCTTGTGCTTTTGTTATGTTTTTTATGGTGTTTCATTCAATCTCTTCCTATCAATGAAGAAATCTTTCTGCTATTTTTCCGATCTTTAGTCTTTTCGTCTTCCATTTTTGCATATGTAGCTTGGCATTTTTATTTTTATTTTTTGTCGCAGAACTCAAAGATCACTGGCTAGTTTGTATTACCGCATACCCTCAGGATTTTGGCATGCCTGTCTTATCGGGGCTTAATTACGAGCCCTTAATCTTCCAGATGGTTTATCCTTTATGCACGCAATTCATCTTAGCTAGCCATCATGTATCCCTCATGATATGGTACCTTATAAGTTATAACTTATAAGGACAAGTTTCCCCGCTAGCTAACTTATTTCTCTATCAAAGAAGTTTTAATCTTCTCCAGTCCTTTGTCTGCCTTATTTTGGTCTCCTTTGAAGAACATCCTGTGAACACTTTGTCACTTTCGTAAAAGTCTTTATAGTGTTATTTTTGCTGCCCCTTGGAAGCTTTTGATATTGTTTGCTTCTCCTCGATGAACTTTCGTTTAAATGGGCAGTCACATTATGGAGCTCAAATATATCTCAAGGATGTATAAACTTATTTACAGAAAGAAGGCTGTGGAAACTCTGTGCCCATCGTTCATATGATGCATTTTTTGTTTTGAGGTCAGTCCATTGTGCATCAAGTAGAATCAACTGTAATGGGGTTGAAGGGTTTATATAGGTTCCACTTAGACTAGGTAGTAGAGATTACAATATTTGTTTCAGTTTCTAGCTCACTGGAGAGTCTTCAGGTTTATTTGTAGACTAACTCTATATAAGCCTTATCCATTTTTAAGGGTTGGTCCTAATCACACTTAGTAACATTGTACTTTATTACTCATCATGTAAATCAACGTATAACTGTTGCTATAAAGGGAAAGGAAGAGAGACGGGATGTCTGGTTAATTGATGGTTTAGACGGTTCCTGGTGGGCCAATTTGTATAATTTGCAGCGTCTAAAAAGAGAGCTATATAACCTTTATTTTACTTGTCACTGTCTATCTTCTGCGTAGCCAAGTCCTCATTTCTCTACCTATTCTTTCTTTGAAGTGAAAGTCCCAAACAGTTCTGTGTTGATGTCAACTAAACTAAAGGAAGTTATGTTTACCAACTGTTTCCCGTAATTTCTCTACCAGGTTTTGTTACATGCCATTTAGTTTCTTTAGGCATACTCTCCCGGAAACCTGTCATGGATTTTATACATTTAAGTCTTGATTATTATAATTCTTGTGTCCCCGCACACCACGTTCGTCATATTTTCTTTATATGTTTAGGATTTTTTCCATTTAGAGTATGAAAATAGGAATTAAAAATGAGGCTAATACACAGAAGAACTTGCCTGGCAGATAACCTAAATTGGGGAAGGCAAATGTGATGTTCGTTCTTTAGTCTGACAAAGCAATATCAGTGTTTAATATTGAAACTTGAAAAATCATGGTTTCTTTGTTCATGTTTTTGTTTCTCGTAATGTGCTAGTGACTGTAATCTCATGTTACTGCAGATCCATCAGGGTTCATTCTATTTCCTCTTGTTGTACACTCGTTTGACTTGGTGGTGTCATCGGCTGGAATTCTCTCTATTAGGGGAACACGTGATGCTGGAGCAAAGGGTCCTATAGAGGATCCCATGGCAATTCTACAGAAAGGCTATTCTATCACAATAGTCTTAGCTGTCATAACTTTCGGTTTGGTAATTTCACTGTCATATCTCCAATAATGATACGTAATATATTGATTTGCATTCGGCTAAATCTTAGTTGGGGGCAACACACCGTCATAATTTTTATCGTACTGACTTGTTTTGTTCCCATTTTTATTTTATCTTTTGCTATGGGTTTATTTTGCAGTCTACTAGGTGGCTCCTTTATACTGAACAAGCTCCTTCTGCATGGTTCAACTTTGCCTTATGCGGTTTGGTAGGTATCATTACAGCATATGCCTTCGTCTGGATCACCAAGTATTATACAGATTACAAGCACGAGCCTGTCCGTACATTAGCTCTTTCAAGTGCTACGGGGCATGGAACTAATATTATTGCGGGCGTAAGTTTGGGTTTGGAGTCAACAGCTCTCCCTGTTCTCGTGATTAGTGTAGCAATCATTTCAGCTTTCTGGCTAGGACATACCTCAGGCCTTGTTGATGAAACTGGAAACTCAACGGGTGGACTCTTTGGGACAGCCGTAGCAACAATGGGAATGCTCAGTACGGCAGCTTATGTTCTGACTATGGACATGTTTGGACCTATAGCTGACAATGCAGGTGGAATTGTGGAGATGAGCCAGCAGGTATTTAAAGGAAGTTTCGAGCTAATAAGAAATTTAAATTCTTAGGCACACAATTGTGCACCAAGACAATGAAGTCTTTCTGAAAACTTTGTCTACTTCGTTGGTAGGCAAAGAATTAACATTTGAAGGTTTTTGCTTAGTCATGGAGTATAATTTGTCTCTGTGAATTAGTCAAGGCCTTTGAGTAAAAGATCTTGACATCAGGTGCTTAAGGAAGAATTGCTTGCTTATGTAGTCTCTAATCTCATGGTTTCCTGGAGATTAATCTCTTCAGCCAGAAAGTGTTCGAGAAATCACAGATGTTCTAGATGCTGTTGGTAACACTACAAAAGCTACCACAAAAGGATTCGCTATTGGGTCTGCTGCCCTTGCTTCTTTCCTCCTTTTCAGTGCATACATGGATGAAGTGTCTTCATTTGCTCACATTCCATTTAAGGAGGTAATCTTAAAATATGCTGAGTAATACTGTTGTGATTGTGTTATGTACTGATTTCTAAATTCTAATATGCTAATTTGGTTGCCTTTAAGGTCGACATAGCAGTTCCCGAGATCTTTGTTGGGGGATTGTTGGGTTCTATGCTTATATTTTTGTTCAGTGCATGGGCTTGTTCTGCTGTTGGAAGAACTGCTCAGGAGGTGGTTAATGAAGTTAGAAGGCAGTTTATTGAGAGGCCTGGTATTATGGTGAGTATATATGATTCTGCAATTTTGAGACATGCTACTCTTGATTGGAGAGCAAAAATCATAACAATATGTCCATCTCAGGATTATAAAGAAAAACCAGATTATGGTCGTTGTGTTTCCATTGTGGCATCTGCATCCTTGCGAGAAATGATAAAACCTGGTGCTTTGGCAATTATATCTCCAATAGCTGTAGGTGTGTCTCCTTTCCATATTGATTAGAGTTCACATGAAGCGCTCGGATGAGATATGACTAGGGTAGTAACCCTGTTTGGTGGGCAGGATTTATCTTCCGGTTATTGGGTCAAGTCACTGGCCAGCCCCTTCTTGGAGCGAAAGTTGTGGCATCGATGCTTATGTTTGCTACGGTGGCTGGTATTCTAATGGCTTTATTCCTGAACACTGCTGGAGGTGCCTGGGATAATGCCAAGAAGTACATAGAAACTGGTGCACATGGAGGAAAAGGAAGTGAGTGTCACAAAGCAGCAGTTACTGGAGATACGTAAGTTTCCTAGACACCAAAAGAAATTTATCTATTTGTCATCCCAGATAGAAATTGTGTTTTACTTATATCATGGTGAAGATCTTCATGCACCTCACAACTATTTACTGTTGTTTCCGTCATAGTTTTCAGTATCGGCTGATACGGACGATACAGCCGATACCGATCGATTTGGCATGTTCCAGTACCAATCAATACCGATACTGATACTGACCGATACCGACATTTGGGATCTCTTTTCCGGTCAATTCGGAAAAAAAAAAAAAATTAATGAAAAAGACCAACCAACAATGGTGTATAACCATAGTAAGATTGTAAAAGCATGTAAAAGAAGAAAATATATCTATTGCTGACCAACCAATCGGCAATAGTGACTAATATTTTATTCATTTCCAAAATTACTAAGAAACAACACAAGAAATAGTTAATTAAGTTATACATAAATGTATTAAAAAAAAGCTAAAAGTTTAATAATTTACTAGTAATTCTAAGTTCAATAATTAATTAATAATTATTTGTTTTTCGATATCAAATTTTTTGATACTAATTCGATACTGCCGATATCGCTGATACCGAAAACTCATTGGAAGGGTCCGATACCGATACTAGTAGCCTTGGTTTCTGTCATTGCTAATGTAAGTTTCTTCCTTTCCAGAGTTGGAGATCCGTTCAAAGACACGGCAGGTCCTTCGCTCCATGTCCTAATTAAGATGCTTGCAACTATTACGCTCGTCATGGCTCCCGTCTTTCTGTGAGTGCTGAACCAAATATAGAATGCCCCTTCACATGTAAATGCAATGTTCCCAAGTTGTGTGGGAAAGTATTGATGGGCTGATATTTCGTTTTTATAAACACTATAGATAATCTCTCGGGGACGGCTGATTTCAACATGGTGCTTATACTTCATTTTTGTTACGATAACGAGTTTATACATGGGATGATAGATAACCATTGTAGTGAGTGCTCTTGGTCTATGGATGAAAGTACTGAGAAAGTACTGAGCCTGTTGGTACTAGTTGACAAGCTTTCAGGATGGAGTTCATTTTTGTTCACCCACCAAAACTTGTGCAGATGTTCACCATTCTAGTTTCACACGTGGCAACTCTCGAGTAGAATGATGAACAAGGACTCTTTTGGAGGTTGGATCTGTTCGCCTGGTGTTTGGTTGAACGAAAAACTAAACTAACGAGATGAAAAGGAGAATGAACTGTTACGTTGGAGGATGCTGGCAAATTAAAGGGTGCGCAATAGTATTTTGAATTTTCGAACGCTTGGTACTGATTTTGAGATGTTTGGGAATTTTGCTGGAATGACATTCGGTGGGCTTGGAGCCAGCATTGCTTGCTAGAGGCTCTATCTTTACTATCTCAAGTTTTTGATGTTTTAGTATAAATCAATCAAAAGAAGCTGGGAAAGCCTATTTGACAGATACCGAATCTATTTGGTTTGGTTAAAATTGCACATCCAGTCGATTAACTGAAATGGGATTCCTAAATCACTTGAACATGGCCAATTAGTAGATGAGATCCTTATATCACACATTAACAACCAAGTACTGAATTGATATTCTAAGAGCAGTATGGCAATAATACAAAGACAACCTATAATGATAAAGAAAGAATTCAAGCCCAGGTTTCATAGTTTTCGGCCGAGGGCTCGGGTCCTTCGGAACCATGTCATCCTCCTCCGTCTCAAGTGATGTCGTCACCCTCATCCCGGCGGCCCATGCAGGTCGACATCCTTCTCTCCACGACGTCCTTCTCGACGACAAATTCAACTCCTTTCTCATATCAATCGGTTAAATCGGCAGCCCGGGCTCAACCGAGTAAATCGGTGGCCTTCTTCAGCGTTAGCGTGTTAGAAAAGAAAGAAACAAAGAAAGAAACAAAGAAAGAAAAAAAAAGACTATGTTATAGCTGAATAATTAATCTGTGTTGTAAATATGGATGTCCCATGACTCTTAGCCATTCATAACTTATGTAACTCATGCCCTTTGGTTTCATAACTTATGTAACTCATGCCCTTTGATTTCATAACTCATGACCTTTGACAATCTATTGTAAACCTATATAAAGGTCATATTGGATGAATGAAATGACACACAACTTTCTTCTCCATTTTCTCTTGTTGCTCTCTCTAGTTTATAACACGTTATCAGCACCATGCAACCATTATTCATTTCGGGAGACTCATCGATGTCAAGGTATAACTTAAACATCCGGTAAACCTTTTTATTTCGATTGATAAAGGTGTTTGTTCATGGTTTGTTCCTTTGATCCTACATATGCATTTGTTTATACAATTGTTGTCCATCTCTCACTTCATCTAGTTTGTTGTATAATATGTAGATTTCATGTTTGAGATCATTTTTTTATTATGCTTAATAGTAAACATCCTCTAATTCTCAAATTGTTTCTTAAAATTTAATATATATTAATATTTTTTTACTTATTAACTTTTGAAATGAAATTTTTTTTTTTGTACTTCATTCAATATAATTGTGATTATGTTATTTATAAACCTATGAACGAAATGATTGTTGTACATTGGTCATATATTTTCTATTTTGAATGTCTTGATCATAATATAAAGAAACAATCTATTTCGATTTCTCAAAAAAAAGAAAAAAAAAAAAGAAAAGAAAAGAAAAAGAGCAATTTCCTTCATCATTCTATAACCAAAGCCGTGTGATGACATCAAGGCACGTATGTGGCCCATAGTCTAGCCCACAACAACAGATGTCTATATTCATATGATATATAAATCAGGTCTTATTAGCATATGTTGTCATGCACATTTTAGATAGTAATTGGCTTCCAAAAAAATTCTAGAATGGTGCATAGCAAAATAAATGTTTGTTTCTCATATTTTGATTATATTATTCAAGTGCGTAAATATTAAAAAAAAAAGTCCACATTATTTTTGCGTTTTCATTGTGGTGCAGATTTGCATTTCTATTTTGTTGGTTATTTTCAAGAATAATGTTGCATAACTTATCTTCTTCTCAATAAGAAATAATGTTTTTCTTATCATCAAGAAATTATTATTTTGGCGATATTTTTGATAATTTTTAGATGAACCTGAAGTTTCATCTTGAAACCTATAATGACTATATGGCTTGAAGCTAAAATATAATATGTTAGGCTTGAAGCCTAATTGATAGAACTCAAACCTGTAGATTTGAGCATGTGTATTATATTCTAAATAAATATATATTTTTTCAGAAATATGGCAAACATCACCAAGCTTGAGTTCGCTGCTCTTGATATTTCCGGAAGAAATTATCTAACTTGGGTTCTTGAGGCAGAAATTTATTTGAGTGCAAAGAACCTTGCACATGCAATCAAAGATAAAAATGAGGCAAGCGAACAAGACAAAGCAAAAGCAATGATTTTCATTCGACATCACCTCCATGAAGGGCTGAAATCTGAATACCTTGGAGTGAAAGACCCAGCCGTTCTATGGAAAAACTTAGAGGAACGTTATGATCACCAAAAGAGTGTGATACTCCCAAAAGCTCGCTATGATTGGATGCACCTGAGGTTGCAAGACTTCAAATCGGTAAACGAATATAACTCTGCAATGTTCAAAATTGTGTCTAAAATGAGATTATGCGGAGATAATGTTACTGAAGAAGACATGTTAGAAAAGACGTTCACTACTTTCCATGCCACGAACATGCTCCTGCAGTAGCAGTATCGTGAAAAGGGGTTTAAAAAATATTTTCAATTGATTTCATGTCTTCTTGTTGCCGAACAAAATAATAAGCTCCTAATGAGAAACCACAACTCTCACCCTACTGGATCACAGCCATTCCCTGAAGCGAATGCAAATAACTGTGGACAAGGACGTGGTCGTGGTCGCGGTCACGGTCGCGATCGTGGTCGCGATCATGGTCGCGGTTATAGTCATGGTAAAATTCAAAACCATGGTGGTCCTAACCATCAACCCTTCAACAAGAAGGTTGGGCCATACCACTTGAAGTGGAACAAAAATGGCGAAAAACAAGATAAAGAAAAGGGTGCAAAAGTTGATTCTCCGAAGAATTATGAAGAAGCTTGCTACAGATGTGGAGCAAAAGGGCATTGGTCTCGTACCTGTCGTACACCAAAGCACCTAATTGACCTTTACCAAACATCTATCAAGAGTAAAGGAAAAAAGAAAGAGAGCAACTTTGCAAATTTCAGCAATATTCTTGAAGATGAAAATGATCCAATGGAATTCACTCATTTGGATGTTGAAGATTACTTAAACGAGCCAAGTGGAGGAATTAAGTTTTGGGGTGATGATGCTAATGATGGCAACGAAAATATCAAAAATGATTAAGTTGAATTTGAGATTATTTGAACTTTTTCAGTTTTGTTCTAGTTTTATGTTTGTTTTATCATGTTTCTAAGTATCTGTTGTTATGCTTGTTTTAACCTTTGATTTTTATCAATAAATTAAATGTTTCTTACTTAATTTATTTGTGTTTATAGAAATATGGAAAATAATGATGCTGTGAACAACTCCAACGGTGGAGATATATGTTTGGTTGACAGTGGATCAACGCACACTATTCTTCGAGATCGAAAATATTTTTCGAACTTAAAATTGGCACAAGCAAATATTAGTACAATTTTTGGTACTACAAAATTAATTGAGGGCTCTGGAAGAGCAAATATTATATTACCGGGTGGAACAAATATTTTTGTAAAAGATGCTTAGTATCACTACTAAAATATCATCTAATAGCGACGTAATTTAGCGACGGCAAGAAATGACGTCGCTAGTTATGAAATATAGCGACAGCTTTATATACACGTCGCAAAACGTCGCTGCCTAGCGACGTTCCGCGACAGAAGTTTAATACGTCGCTGAATAGCGACGTTCAGCGACATATTATTAGCATATGTTGCCAATTTTGCGACGTTTAGCGACTGCAACACTTGACGTCGCTAATTTTATTTACTTAGGGCACACCGTTTCGTTCTTTCCCCCTCACTCTCGCTCGAAAATTCTAAATTCCACCCCCCCCGGCGACTCCCTCCCCCTCTGTCAGTGCCCTCCCACCCCCGACGACCCCCTCCCCCCCGGCGACTCCCTCCCCCTCCGGCGAGCTCCTCCTCCTCGAGATCCTCCTCCTCGAGCTCCTCCTCCCCCAATCCCGAGCTCCTCCTCCTCTTCCTCAGGTAAACCCTAACCTAACTCCTCTCCCTCCTCCTCCTCCTCTCCCACGGACACACGGACACACGGACACACATCGTGTCCCCAAAGACCGTGCCCATTGGATTCGTGTCCCCAAAGACTCGTGCCCTTGGATTCGTGTCCAGTTTTGGATGTGTTGAGTTTGGTTTGTTTTTGGACACATTGTGTCGAGTATTTGGACACGAGTTTGGTTTGGGAGACACGTACACACATGACACTTGTATATGCACACTTGACACTATACACTCTCTATCTCTCTAGTATATAAATGCATAACTTGTTGAATGTATATATTGTGTCCCCTTGGTTATAGCCTAGTATATGTAAATATCTTAACCTATATATATATGCCTATATATATATATATATATATATATATAGTAAATATATAGGTAGTTGTGTGAATATCTTAACCTATATGTGTCCCCTTGGTTATAGCCTAGGATATTAGGATATGTAAATATCTTAACCTATATATGTGTCCTCTTGGTTATAGCCTAGGATATTAGGATATGGGCTAGAAGTTAGTACCCTAAGTTAGTACCCTAAGTTAGTATCTTGGTTATAGCCTAGGATATAGTATATGTAAATATCTTAACCTATATATGTGTCCCCTTGGTTATAGCCTAGGATATTAGGATATGGGCTAGAAGTTAGTACCCTAAGTTAGAACCCTAAGTTAGTATCTTGGTTATAGCCTAGGATATAGTATATGTAAATATATTAACCTATATATGTGTCCCCTTGGTTATAGCCTAGGATATTAGGATATGGGCTAGAAGTTAGTACCCTAAGTTAGTATCTTGGCTAGAATTTGGTATCCTAGGATAGTTAGATATCCTAGTATCTTAAGAGTGTCCTAGATTAGTCTATGGTAATAGGATACCCTATAGGGGAGAGGGGGCAGGGGTAGGGGGGAGGGGGCAGGGGACAGGACCCTAACCCTATTTCGGACACGACTCTGTGACACAGGACACAGGACACACACACACACACAATACATACATATATACCTATATATATAAATACACATATCTACATATATACATGTATATATATACTCACACACTTACATACACACATATATCTACATAATTTTAAGTATTTCAACGTTATTTCTTAGTAGTTTTGAAATTATATGAAATAGTAGTCACCCTTACCGATTGGTTTTGCCGAATTGACCGGAACAAAGACCCCCAATGTCGGTATCGGTCAATATTTGGTATCGGTCGGTATCGGATCGGAACATGCCAAACCGTATCGGTATCGGCCGTATCGGATCGGTATCGGCCGATACTTTAAACCATGTATATACCATGGTTTTGCCTTTTAGTTGCAGGAATATGAGAGTTATTAGATGTTAAAGTAGGATATTAATTTATTAGTTATGATAGAGAGTTTGAGATAGATAGTTCATGTGAATGTTAGGTAGTAGTGTACAGTTCATGATTAGCATTGGTTAGATATTAGTTTCAGTTAAAGGATTAGTTTAGATTAGGATATTAGTTTATGTTAGAAGGAACTGCCTGCAACTGCATCGTAGCTGCAGGAATATGAGAGTTATTAGATGTTAAAGTAGGATATTAATTTATTAGTTAGGATAGAGATTTATTAGTTATTTTTATAAACCGTGATATGTTAAATGCCTGCAGCTGCATCGTAGCTCAGGGATATGACTGAGAGGGTGACATGGTTGTCACAATAAGGGTCTTTGAGGAGGTGACATATTGTGAAAAGATATATCCTTATAGTTCTCCTACGTAATGTTAAAGAAAATTCGTAGAAGAACTATATATAAGGATATATTTTTTTGCAACATGTCATCTTGTCAAAGATCCTTAATGTACTAACCATGTTACCGCGGTATTGGTACTGGGATACCAATAGCGATAAGATAAAGGGTACCAATAGCGATAAGGTAAATGGTACCAACTTAAGGTATTGGTATTGGGATACCAATAGCGATAAGGTAAAGGGTACCTTGGTAGGTAATGACTAGAAATAGAATATTTGACTTAGATTTGACCTTGTTTGACCAATGTTGACTATTTTGACTGAAAGTCAAAGTAGAGTCAACATCTGACCTAGATTGGACTAAGAGTTGACAAAGTCAACTATAGGTCAACCCTTGACCTTGTTTGACTTCGTTTGACTTTGTTTGACTTAGTACAACCTAGTTTGACCTAGATTGCATATCATTGTTATTAGTAACTGTCCGCTACTAATGTGTGTCCCATAATAAGACATAATATACGAATTTGTGCCTGTTGGACAATGTGTGTCCATCTTTGCAGAATTATTTCCAAATGGATATGAATTACTACTTGCGAAATCGTTCATGGATGTACAATCGTCGTCCTGATGATATGTGTGGTGTACGGGATGAATACATAGCGGGAGTAGAGCAGTTCCTGCAGTTTGCTAAGGCGTTCCCTCAGTACATGGACGACACCAAAATTAAGTGTCCGTGTGTGAAATGTCATAACGTGAAATATTATCCAAAAGTGGAAGTGACATATCATTTGTACTCGAGGGATTTCACGCCTAATTACTATCAGTGGACCGCACACGGAGAACTTGTGTCTTTAGCATCAGAGCCGGAGCCTTATGTTGAGCCGTATATGCATGCGGGACCTAATTTTGTTTCAGATAATCATGCATACGACGACGGGTGCGTGAACATAGTTTTCGACGCTACGGGGCCTAGTTTCGTTCATGATGCACCTAAGGAGGCACCGAACGCCGATGCTGCACAGTTCATGGAGTTGCTGGAGAATGCAAGGACTCCATTGTATCCTGGTTGTGAGGATCATTCACCGTTGGAGGTGGTTACAAGACTGTTGAGCATTAAGTCAGATTTTAACATGTCACAAGAATGTTACAACCGAGTGTTGGAGTTGATTATAGAGATCTTGTCGGCGGGTGCTAAGTTGCCTAAAGACTTCTACCGGTCTAAGAGGATGGTGAGATCGCTCTGGATGGGATACGAGAAAATCGATTCTTGTCGCAATGGGTGCATGCTGTACTACAAAGACGACAAGGACGCAGATGTGTGCAGATTTTGTGGTACTGATCGCTATAAGACAACTAGTACAGGAAGGTCTACCGGTGCAAAAAGACCGACCGATTTAATGGACTACTTGCCTTAACGCCGCGGTTGCAAAGATTATTTACGGTGAAAGAGACGGCCGAAAATATGAGTTGGCACATGCGAGAACATATTGAAGGAGTGTTGGATCATCCATCCGATGGAGAAGCGTGGAAGCACTTTGATCGAGTGTATCCTGATTTTTCTTCAGATCTGCGTAATGTCAGGTTGGGACTATCTTCTGACGGTTTTACTCCTTTTGGTCTTTCGGGATCCCAGTATTCGTGCTGGCCTGTGATTGTCACTCCGTATAACCTACCGTCTTGGATGTGCATGAAGACTCAGTACATGTTTCTAATCGTTATAATTCCTGGTCCGAACAATCCCAAGAGGAACATTGATGTGTACTTACAGCCTTTGATAGATGAGTTGAATCAGTTATGGGAAGTAGGCGCTAACACGTACGATATTTCCAGGAAGCAGAATTTTCAGATGAAGGCAACCCTTATGTGGACCATCAACGACTTTCCGGCCTATGGAATGTTATCTGGATGGAGCACTCATGGCCGTCTCTCATGTCCGTATTGCATGGACCGTAGTAAGGCTTTCCGCTTGAAACACGGAGGAAAACCGTGCTTTTTTTATTGTCATCGACAATTTCTGCCAAAAGATCATCCGTTCAGAAGGAACAGGATTGCATTCCGTGCCGGCGTTGTAGAGAAGGGTGATCCACCGCCAAGGTGGTGCGGAGCCACGATATGGGAGGAGGTTAAAGATTTTCCAAGTGCTATCGAAGATCCTACAACTGTGTCACGTCCCAGAACCAGAATACTGGAGAGCGGGGGAATGACTCAGCCAGCTACGTATTACGGATAGATGAATACCGTATAATACGATCAATGCTGTCTAAAAGACAAGGGGGTGCATACTACATGAAAGTCTCACTATGGTCATTTCACATCTATTGTCTCAATCATTCAAACAAGAAACAGAAATAGAGAACATGTAAGATAAAGCAGTAAGGCGTCCCAAACGCTCAGTCAAAATGTTCTTGATATCTGGCTTTTCAAAACATAGCCAGATGATGTAGCAAAGTATACACAATTGTTATCAGCTGCAGTCTGACTTAATTACAATTATGCAAAAGTAAGTGCAAGACAATCCGACTAACATGTCGGTGCCAAACGGCAAAGTATAAAGTAAATAACAAAATGAGCGGGGAGGTAAGGAACCCACTCGAGTCCTCCTGCGATCATTCCTCTAGTATTGACCATCTTGGAGGTAGAGGTAAGCTGAGTCCTCGGGAACCGGCTCTAAATCTGGCCATGCAAAACCAGAGAGGTTAGACCTCTAATAGCAAGTACCGCAAGGAAGCACGATATGAGACATTAAACCAGTAAATAAGAGAATATAATAATAGATCTCTGCTTGCTACTGGGATTCACATAACATCACGACACTTCGAACCAACCTCCCAACCAAACAAGGACAGAAGTTGGCCCGTCATGTCCTGATGCTCTGATCATCTCAGTTAGGTAACAGAGTAGGTACAGTACACAAACAATCAACTTAAACGGCCATCCAACTCCTACGGCTTACTACTGTGAGCTCCAAGTTATCCTGGAATTATGCAATAAAGATTTTTTCAGTTCTTACTATGGACAAGCAAGGCTAGTCGATCCAATCAATCAATTGCGCCAATCATGAATTAGACGAGTCCCAGCAGGACGCCCGTCATCAATATACAATATACAATAAATAGTATAACCAGATACCGCTCCATGCCCGTGTGGCAGGTTTGCAGTATCTGTGGGGACCAGCCGGCCTGTCGGGCACTACTAGTCCCAAGAGGGCTGCCATGTAAGAACTCGAAAATCCATTCTCTCCATGCAATTATTATTTTTATTTAACTTAATAGTCTCTACGTTGAGTGAAATACCATGCCGTGGATCATGGTCATTCGGAATGAGTACTTTCGTACGGGGTACGATATGCGCAACTCTACAACGATGCCCGTGCGGTTAGGTTGTAGGTCTTACATAGCGTAATGCAACAATCCAAACTAACCACGGAACAATCATGCCTTGACCATAAAGTACACATGCTTCTTTTATAGTAAAATAAATAAATAAATAAATTGAAGCCTGTATGTGTGCCTGTATGTCAATATTCGGGATCGGCCAATCGATTATAGTAGTTCATACTTAATATGAACGTGTCTTATTCCATTTAATTCAATAAGATGACTAGCCAGTCTCTTAGTTCCATCTAGGAACGCATGATCAATAATAAATCAAGATAACAATCAATGTTAATTAATGCCACATTCGGGAAATAAAAATTGGGGAATAAATAATGATTGGGAAATAAATAATCTCATGCGCTGTGGAAAATGATTGGGAAATAAATAATCTCATGCGCCTGGGGAATGATTGGGAAATAAATAATATCATGCGCTGTGGGAAAGGTTGGAAAATAAATAATATCATGCGCCTGAGGAAAATGATTGAGAAATAAATAATCTCATGCGCCTGAGGAATGAGATTGGAAAATAAATAATCTCATGCGCCTGAGGAATGATTGGGAAATAAATAATATCATGCGCTGAGGAATAAGATTAGAAAATAAATAATCTCATGCGCCTGAGGAATAAGATTGGGAAATAAATAATCTCATGTGCCTGAGGAATGAGATTGGGAAATAAATAATCTCATGCGCCTGAGGAATAAGATTGGGAAATAAATAATCCATGCGCTGGGGAATGAGATTGGGAAATAAATAATCTCATGCGCCTGAGGAATGAGATTGGGAAATAAATAATCTCATGCGCTGAGGAATGAGATTGGGAAATAAATAATCTCATGCGCCTGAGGAATAAGATTGGAAAATAAATAATCCATGCGCTGAGGAATGAGATTGGAAAATAAATAATCTCATGCGCCTGAGGAATGAGATTGGGAAATAAATCTCAGCGTTGCCGGGACTTCATGGCGCATGGCCTCCCGGCGCATGGCCTCCCGGGCGCATGGGGTTCCCGGCGCATGGGGTTCATCGTCCCCAAACAGCAAGTTCAGCCATGAAAGTCCTAAAAACTTGCTATGGCCATAACTTCCTCATCCGAAGTCGAAATCAAGCGAAACAAAAGCCAAAACTGAATGAAATTGAATTCTCTACAACATGGAACTATTAGTTTTCGGAAATAACCAAGTTTTAGAGATCAAAACCAAGAAAAACCGAAAATGTATCAAACTTAGATCTACAACAAATAAGCCATGGAAATTTAAAATGCTAAGTACTAAAGAGACTTAGAATCAAATAGGGAAGATGATGGAACAATAAAAATAGGGATCCATCAAGAAGCAAGTTGGCACTTGCCTTGCTCTCTTAGGTTGGCGGGAGAGTTATGAGGAAGAAGAAGAGTAATAGTGAAGTAATGAAGAGAGAGAAAGGAGATGGGCTTTAAATGGAAGGGGTGGTGGTAGGTGGGTGTTTATTTCGGTTCATGATGAACCAACATAATTAAACCAATCTGAGCCGAACCCATAGCAAAGCTAAAGCAGAGTATAAAAGCAGAAAGTAAAGTGCAGAAATAAATTTGCAGGAAATTAATTAACATGAAATTAAAGAAATTTAAATAAAGAGCAATACATGATAAATATAAAATATTTACATTTAAATAGTACATGCATTCTAAAAATACGTATTCTGGGAATGGGAAGTGACATCTCTACCCTCCTTAGAAAAATTCCGTCCTCGGAATTTCAAATCCAAGCAGGATAGAAACATCAGAGCTGAACTACTCTAGGTATAAGCAATTTAAGTAAGCAATCATTCTACAATGTCAATAGTATGTAACATATCTATGTTGAACATTCTACGATACCAAGCAATTCTACTCGTAAGGTGGCAAGCATGAGGAGTTAAGACAATCAAGGTATACAGAAAGAGATATACCTTGTGAGTCAAACAGGTGCGGATATCGTGATCGGATATCATCCTCACGTTCCCACGTTGACTCCCCTAAAGAGTGATGACCCCAAGCAACCCGGACAAGGCTAATTGTTCGGTTCTTGAGTATCTTCTCTCTTCGGTCCAAAATAGACACAGGCTGTTCCTCGTAAGACAGGTTGGTACCAACAACCAGCTCAGAATGATCAAGGATATGGCTTGGGTCTGATACATACCTTCGCAACTGAGATACATGAAATACGTCATGCACCTCTCGTAACGAAGGTGGAAGGAATAAACGATAAGCAACATCGCCTATCCTCTCAAGAATAACAAATGGGCCCACGTACCGCGGACTCAACTTCCCGCGAACGCCAAACCTAATGATCCCACGGGTAGGTGAGATCCTCAAGAACATGTGGTCCCCAACAGAAAACTCTAGCGGCCTACGATGCTGGTCCGCCCAATGACGATGTCGATCCTGTGCAACTCGAAGTCGCTCTCTAATTCCTTTGATCAATTCAACTGTCTGAACAATCATTTTCGGGCCTAATATCTTTCTCTCCCCGATATCATCCCATGCTAGTGGCGACCTACACTTCTTACCATATAGTACTTCAAACGACGCCATCTGGATACTGGCTTGATAACTGTTGTTGTATGAGAACTCGACCAAGTGTAGGTGGCTCTCCCAAGATCCTCTAAAATCTAGGGTGCAAGCTCGCAACATGTCTTCTAAAGTCTGAATTATTCTTTCTGATTGCCCGTCCGTTTGTGGATGGTAAGCCGTGCTAAATCTTAACTTGGTACCCAAGCTATGATGTAAGCTCTTCCAAAAATGTGATGTAAAACGGGTATCTCTGTCTGACACAATACTGACTGGGACCCCATGCTGCCTGACTATCTGCTGCATATACAATTCTGCCAACTTCTCCGTAGATTGCCCTACTCTAAAAGGAAGAAAGTGCGCCACCTTTGTAAGCCGATCTACTATCACCCAAATAGCATTTTTACCACTTGGTGATCTTGGTAAACCGGTCACAAAGTCCATTGTAATATGTTCCCACTTCCATTCCGGGATAGGAAGCGGTTGCAATAACCCAGCTGGCCTCTGCTGTTCTGCCTTCACTTGCTGACATACCAAGCAACGGAAAACAAATCTAGCTATCTCCCTCTTCATCCCATTCCACCAGAAGTGCTGCTTGATATCTTGGTACATCTTGGTCCCTCCATGGTGAATAGAATACTGAGAGCTGTGAGCTTCTGCCATAACCTCCTGTCTGATATCTCCACTAGGCACACATAGACGTGACCCAAACCTAAGTGTACCATCTTCATGAATTCTCATCTCCTTCCTGAGTCCTGACTCACATTCTGTCCTAAGCTTCTGAATCATTGGGTCTTGTGCCTGAGCTGCCTTGATCCTATCTACCAAGTTGGATTGAACTTGTAGACTCGCCAGAACTCCTACATCACTAGGAAGTACAACCTCGATGCCCATTTCCTGAAGGTCTTCTAAGATATGCCTCTGTGTTGTTAACATAAATGCGCCGCCTCTCCTGCTGAGAGCGTCTGCTACCACATTAGCCTTGCCTGGATGATACTGAAGCTCCACGTCATAGTCCTTGATCAACTCCAACCATCTCCTCTGCCTCATGTTTAGTTCCTTCTGAGTAAAGATGTACTTCAGACTTTTATGGTCCGTGTACATATCCACTCGATCACCATATAAGTAATGCCTCCATAGCTTCAAAGCAAATACTACTGCCGCCAACTCCAAATCATGAGTTGGATAATTCTTCTCGTGGTCCCGAAGTTGCCTAGATGCATATGCTATCACCTTCCCATGCTGCATGAGGACACATCCAAGTCCTTTACCTGATGCATCACAATAAACGGTAAAACCTCCGGGTCCAACTGGCAATGTAAGAATAGACGCTGATATCAACTTCTGCTTCAGATTCTCAAATGATGTCTGGCATTCTGCCGACCAGACGAATGGTACATCCTTCCGTGTCAAGCGGGTCATGGGTGCTGAAAGCCTTGCAAAGTCTGACACGAACCTTCTGTAATAACCCGCCAATCCCAAGAAACTCCGTACATCAGCTACGGTCTTGGGTACTGGCCAACTCTCTACTGCTTCTACCTTCTTGGGATCTACTGCTACTCCAGCTCCTGATATGATATGACCCAAAAATGAAATATGATTCGTCCAGAACTCACACTTGCTGAGCTTGGCATACAACTGGTTCTCTCTCAGAACCTGTAACACTTTCCTGAGGTGGTCTTCATGCTCCTCTTCACTAGCAGAGTATACGAGAATGTCTTCAAGAAACACAACGACAAACTGATCTAAGTATGGCATAAAGATGCGGTTCATCAAATCCATAAATATTGCTGGAGCATTGGTCAAACCAAACGACATTACTAAGAATTCATAATGCCCATACTTCGACCTGAATGCTGTCTTGGGAATGTCCTCCTTCCGAACCCTCACTTGATGATACCCTGAACGAAGATCTATCTTGGAGAAAACTCTAGCTTTGCTCAACTGATCAAATAAGTCGTCGATCCTTGGTAGTGGGTACTTGTTCTTTACTGTCGCCGCGTTAAGCTTCCTGTAATCGATGCACAATCTGGATGATCCATCCTTCTTCCCCACAAGTACCACTGGTGCTGCCCATGGTGACACGCTAGCTTGGATGAACTTCTTCTCCTTCAGTTCCTCTATGTGTTGATATACCTTAGCCTGCTCCGAGTCCGCCATTCTGTAAACTCGATCTGATATCGGTTTAGTTCCAGGTGCCAATTCTATGCTGAACTCAATATCTCTAACTGGTGGCAGACCTGGAAGTTCTTCAGGAAATACGTCTAGAAACTCTTCAACTACCTTCGGAACTTGAACTTCTTCCATTGTCGTTATTACTCCCTGCTCTTGCTGAGTTGCCTCTAATCTGACTAAGGTGAACCTCTTCATGCCTGGAATATCAAAAGATACACTCCCTCTACGACAATCTATTGTCGCATGACTGTCTTTCAGCCAGTCCATGCCTAAGATAACGTCGAAATTTCCAACAGGAAATTCTATCAACCGGGCGGGTAAGGAATGCCCGCAAACTACAACGCTACATGCTAGAATAACTCGACTAACTCCTACGAGCCCATTGCCAGTGAGTATATTCAACCTCCCTGGCAATGCCTCGAACTCCATTCCTAGCCGTGTCGTAAATTGTGCAGATATAAATGAGTGTGATGCTCCCGAATCAAACAATGCTACTGCGGGATAAGAGGCGACGAGAATGTTACCTGCCACAACATCTCCTGATGCCAATGCCTCTTCTAAGGACAGAGTGAATGCCTGCCCTCGACCTCCTTGCTGGTTCCCATGCTGCGGCCTAGCCTGGTGCTGTCGCTGGTCCCTGCCTTGGTGATGCTGGGGTGGTCTATGCTGGTGTTGCTGCATCAGCGGTCCCTGCTGCCGAAACATCTGAGCCTGCGGTACTAATGGACGCTGCGCCAACGGCCTTACTGCCACTGCTGGTCCTCGATACTGGCCTGCTCCTGGTGCTGGCAGAGCAAGAAACTGCTGCCCTGGTCCTCCTGCCCTCGAATTCATGGGACATGTGGTAATCCGATGATCTGGATTTCCACATATCAGACACAGTCCATTCAATGTCCGACACACATCTCTAGTGTGCCCTATCTTCCCGCAATAAGTGCAGCCTGCTGGGGGTTGCTGGTTCTTCCTCTGTTGCTGTTGCTGCTGCCTGGGTGGTGGTGCTGGCCCTCGTATTGCCACATCGTGAATGCGAATGCCAAGGGATGGTGATGTTGTTCGGGGCGCTGCTCCCCCTCCTCCTTCACTCTGACTGTGAGATCTCTTCTGACCTCCAGTCCTGGCCGCAATCCTCTGAACGGTTATCTCATGCCTTCGAGTTGCCGTCAATACTTCATCAAAAGTCTGGTAATTGTGCCCCTCTATCAATTGCAAGAGTTCAAGGTGAAACCCTTGCTGGAACCTCATAGCTCTCTGGCTCTCTGTTGCTACCATCTCTGGGGCGAACCTACTCAATCTGCAGAACTCTGCTGCATAAGCATCTACAGTCTTGCCAGCCTGTCTGAGGTTGATAAACTTTTGTTGTAGCTCAAACTGCGCCACAACTCCATAGTACTTCGTCTTGAATCTTGCAGTAAAATCGTCCCAAGCAACAGGACGTCTGATGCCTACTTCCTCTGATTCCCACCAATCATGTGCGAGATCCTGAAGTAACAATTTCACCTGATCTACACGTTCTTCTGCCGGCACCTTCGCTGCTGTCAGAATAGCCTCCATATCCTTAAGCCATGCATCTGCTAAAATGGCATCTTCTGTGCCCTCAAAACGGCGGTGATTGTACTTGCAAAACCTGGCGGACGCTCCTGAATCTGCCCTTGCCCCTCTTTCTAAAGCTGTCTGCAATCCTTGGTTGAGGAGCACATTCTGCTCTTGCAACTGAGCGTGCATGCGCTGTTGGGCTAACATCTGATGTTGCTGAGTAGCCATCATTCCTCTCATGATCTCCAAAAGGGCTGGTGTGTCCACTTGGGTAGGTGGAACTGTTGGTGGTGGTGGAACATCCGGATACTGCGATCCAGCTGCTGCTTCCACTATCACTTCTTCCTGGGCAGCCTCCTGAGACGAGACTGGCCCTTGTTGCTGACCAACAGGGTCAGGTTGTCCATGTTGCTCCTGCTGTTGTCCAGCTCTGACCGATGCGGACGAAGTGCCCCTAAGAAAAGGGACAAGAGAACAATCAAACAACCGGACATGAAGGATCAATGAAGTCAAAGGATACCGGAATGTCAAGCAAGGGTTGAGAATAATGAATCATGAGATCAAGGGGGAACACGTGTGATTGAGACATCCTATAAATCAAAACACCCCACAAGTCTGAAATCAGACCTGCATGGGCCACCACTAAAACCTTGTCACGCCCCAGAACCAGAATACTGGAGAGCGGAGGAATGACTCAGCCAGCTACGTATTACGGGTAGATGAATACCGTATAATACGATCAATGCTGTCTAAAAGACAAGGGGGTGCATACTACATGAAAGTCTCACTATGGTCATTTCACATCTATTGTCTCAATCATTCAAACAAGAAACAGAAATAGAGAACATGTAAGATAAAGCAGTAAGGCGTCCCAAACGCTCAGTCAAAATGTTCTTGATATCTGGTTTTTCAAAACATAGCCAGATGATGTAGCAAAGTATACACAATTGTTATCAGCTGCAGTCTGACTTAATTACAATTATGCAAAAGTAAGTGCAAGACAATCCGACTAACATGTCGGTGCCAAACGGCAAAGTATAAAGTAAATAACAAAATGAGCGGGGAGGTAAGGAACCCACTCGAGTCCTCCTGCGATCATTCCTCTAGTATTGACCATCTTGGAGGTAGAGGTAAGCTGAGTCCTCGGGAATCGGCTCTAAATCTGGCCATGCAAAACCAGAGAGGTTAGACCTCTAATAGCAAGTACCGCAAGGAAGCACGATATGAGACATTAAACCAGTAAATAAGAGAATATAATAATAGATCTCTGCTTGCTACTGGGATTCACATAACATCACGACACTTCGAACCAACCTCCCAACCAAACAAGGACAGAAGTTGGCCCGTCATGTCCTGATGCTCTGATCATCTCAGTTAGGTAACAGAGTAGGTACAGTACACAAACAATCAACTTAAACGGCCATCCAACTCCTACGGCTTACTACTGTGAGCTCCAAGTTATCCTGGAATTATGCAATAAAGATTTCTCAGTTCTTACTATGGACAAGCAAGGCTAGTCGATCCAATCAATCAATTGCGCCAATCATGAATTAGACGAGTCCCAGCAGGACGCCCGTCATCAATATACAATATACAATAAATAGTATAACCAGATACCGCTCCATGCCCGTGTGGCAGGTTTGCAGTATCTGTGGGGACCAACCGGCCTGTCGGGCACTACTAGTCCCAAGAGGGCTGCCATGTAAGAACTCGGGAATCCATTCTCTCCATGCAATCATTATTTTATTTAACTTAATAGTCTCTACGTTGAGTGAAATACCATGCCGTGGATCATGGTCATTCGGAATGAGTACTTTCGTACGGGGTACGATATGCGCAACTCTACAATGATGCCCATGCGGTTAGGTTGTAGGTCTTACATAGCGTAATGCAACAATCCAAACTAACCACGAAACAATCATGCCTTGACCATAAAGTACACATGCTTCTTTTATAGTAAAATAAATAAATAAATAAATTGAAGCCTGCATGTGTGCCTGTATGTCAATATTCGGGATCGGCCAATCGATTATAGTAGTTCATACTTAATATGAACGTGTCTTATTCCATTTAATTCAATAAGACGACTAGCCAGTCTCTTAGTTCCATCTAGGAACGCATGATCAATAATAAATCAAGATAACAATCAATGTTAATTAATGCCACATTCGGGAAATAAAAATTGGGGAATAAATAATGATTGGGAAATAAATAATCTCATGCGCTGTGGGAAATGATTGGGAAATAAATAATCTCATGCGTCTGGGGAATGATTGGGAAATAAATAATATCATGCGCTGTGGGAAAGGTTGGAAAATAAATAATATCATGCGCCTGAGAAAAATGATTGAGAAATAAATAATCTCATGCGCCTGAGGAATGAGATTGGGAAATAAATAATCTCATGCGGCTGAGGAATGATTGGGAAATAAATAATATCGTGCGCTGAGGAATAAGATTGGAAAATAAATAATCTCATGCGCCTGAGGAATAAGATTGGGAAATAAATAATCTCATGCGCCTGAGGAATGAGATTGGGAAATAAATAATCTCATGCGCCTGAGGAATAAGATTGGAAAATAAATAATCCATGCGTTGAGGAATAAGATTGGGAAATAAATAATCTCATGCGCCTGAGGAATGAGATTGGAAAATAAATAATCTCATGCGCTGAGGAATGAGATTGGAAAATAAATAATCTCATGCGCCTGAGGAATAAGATTGGGAAATAAATAATCCATGCGCTGAGGAATGAGATTGGGAAATAAATAATCTCATACGCCTGAGGAATGAGATTGGAAAATAAATCTCAGCGTTGCCGGGACTTCATGGCGCATGGCCTCCCGGCGCATGGCCTCCCGGGCGCATGGGGTTCCCGGCGCATGGGGTTCATCGTCCCCAAACAGCAAGTTCAGCCATGAAAGTCCTAAAAACTTGCTATGGCCATAACTTCCTCATCCGAAGTCGAAATCAAGCGAAACAAAAGCCAAAACTGAATGAAATTGAATTCTCTACAACATGGAACTATTAGTTTTCGGAAATAACCAAGTTTTAGAGATCAAAACCAAGAAAAACCGAAAATGTATCAAACTTAGATCTACAACAAATAAGCCATGGAAATTTAAAATGCTAAGTACTAAAGAGACTTAGAATCAAATAGGGAAGATGATGGAACAATAAAAATAGGGATCCATCAAGAAGCAAGTTGGCACTTGCCTTGCTCTCTTAGGTTGGTGGGAGAGTTATGAGGAAGAAGAAGAGTAATGGTGAAGTAATGAAGAGAGAGAAAGGAGATGGGCTTTAAATGGAAGGGGTGGTGGTAGGTGGGGGTTTATTTCGGTTCATGATGAACCAACATAATTAAACCAATCTGAGCCGAACCCATAGCAAAGCTAAAGCAGAGTATAAAAGCAGAAAGTAAAGTGCAGAAATGAATTTGCAGGAAATTAATTAACATAAAATTAAAGGAATTTAAATAAAGAGCAATACATGATAAATATAAAATATTTACATTTAAACAGTACATGCATTCTAAAAATACGTATTCTGGGAATGGGAAGTGACAAACTGGGTACAAGTGCGATGGATTTGGTAGAGATCATAACTGGACAAAGAGGAGCATATTCTGGGATCTGCCATACTGGAGTACCAATCTGATCAGACATAATCTTGATGTCATGCATATTGAGAAGAATGTGTTTAATAACATAATTAATACTGTGATGGACGTAAAGGAAAAAACGAAAGACAATCCCAAGGCCAGGTTGGACTTAGAAAAAATATGCAAACGCCCTGCGTTGCATTTGATAGAGCAGAATGGAAAACAGTTCCTGCCGAAGTCAATTTTCTCGCTGGACAAGGAGGATAAAGTGAGACTTTGTCGGTGGATCCAGGGCCTAAAATTTCCAGACGGATATGTGTCAAATCTGAGAAGATGTGTCGATCCGAAGGAAAACAAATTGACGGGTATGAAGAGCCACGACTGTCACGTATTCATGGAGAGGTTAATTCCGATTGCATTTCTGGAATTCTTACCACAGGCAGTTTGGGATCCATTGACGGAGCTTAGCATATTCTTCAGGGATCTTTGTTCTAAGAAATTGCTCGTTGATCGTCTAGAAAAGCAAGAGAAGGACATTGCGGTAACACTGTGCAAGCTAGAGAGGGTGTTTCCTCCTGGATTCTTCGACTCTATGGAGCATTTGTCGATTCATCTATCCTATGAGGCACGTGTTGGTGGACCCGTCGAATATCGATGGATGTACCCGTTCGAGCGACATTTGAATCACCTAAAAAGAAAGGTAAAAAATAAGGCACGGGTCAAGGGTTCTATTTGTGAAGCCTATGTTCTCGAGGAGATTACAAACTTTTGTTCGATGTATTTCAAGCCTCATGTTGCAACTAATAGAACGAGAGCTTCCAGAAACGACGACGGAGATCATGAAAGTAATGATACAATACTGAAGGTATTCAATGCTCCAGGAAAGCTATCGGGTAAAATGAAGAAGAGATATCTGAACGATGATGAGCTAAGGGCTGCTCAGGTGTATGTATTACTCAACTGCGACGAGGAGGAAGTAGAGAAACTGGAGGGGTAAGTAATTAATACGTCTACATTATTTTAATAGTGTTGATTATTATACTATTACATTAATTGAACGATGTTGTTTTCAGCATATTTAATGATGATGTGAGGTCAGGTAGGCCACACATAACAGAAGAAGAACAAGAACAAAAAATGAGGCGTTATTTTCCATCATGGTTGAGTGCATATGTAAGACTTGAAAACTCTGTAATTACCTTTCTGTATATGCACTTGATTGAGAATGAGCTTAATTGCTTCTTTCGTGGTATTTAGGTCGATCGTCCATATGCAAGACTTGAGAATGAGTCTATTATAACGCTAGCCAAGGGACCAATTTATGCTGCAAAAATATGGCCAAGCTACTGTGTTAATGGATTTATGTTCAAGTCAACAACTTGTCCGATCAGAGACAACTTTGTGGATCTCGACTCCACCAAAAATAGCTATTTGTGTATCAGATCTTCGAACTACAAAGATGTTGATGCGGGCAACGATTTCTATGGCGTGCTACGGAAGATCGTGGAGCTGACATATAGTTATGGAATAGAGCCTGCTAAGATTGTGTTATTCATGTGTGATTGGTTCGATCCGATTGAAGGTCAAGGTTGGAAAGTAGACAAGCACGGTCTTGTTGATATAAACTATCGGCGTCGATATCAAGCCTATGAACCATTTATCCTATCAAGTCAGGCTCAGCTCGTGTACTTCACAAGTTATTCTAAACGGGGAACAACAAGGTCGGACTGGTGGGCAGTATGCAAGACCAAAGCTAGAAATACCTTTGAGGTTGACGATATAGCTTATCAAGAAGATGAACTACCTCTTGTAACAAATATTATATAAGTGGACACGACGAAAGTTTCTCATTACACATCTAATTGTGTAGAAGAAGTAGAATTATCTGAAGAGGAAGATGCAGATGAAAGTGAAGATGTAGAGGAGGAGGAGGAAGAAGAAGAAGAAGAAGAAGAAGAAGAAGAAGAAGTAGATGAGCTAAACGAACTAGATGAATTTTCAGAAGAGGATTAAATCTGTATGTTTGTTTTATCATCATATTTGACACTTTAGTGACACTTCTATCATATAAATCTGTGACACTTCAGTGACACTTTATTGACACTTTTATCTGTGACTATGATATTTTTCAAAAATCTGTGATGTCTATCATATAAATATGTTTTTTTGTTTTATTGTCATATGTTATTATCAGGTATGACTAGACCATCTGGACGACGCAGAGGATTTTATATTAGGCAGTCCCGTCAGCCTCGGGCTGGGGATGGAGATTCCGTACCCTCATCCTCATCTCCGAGTACGCCATTGTACCGTTCTGTTCCCGGTCCATTACCGGGATATGGCAGTTCCAGCAGGTTAGCGATTCCTCCCTCGTCGTCTAGCCTTCCTGATCCCGCGTCCAGCATCCCTGATCCCCCGTCCAGCATTCCTCCTGCCGACGGCTCCATGGGGGAGCCGACGCCGAGCATATGGAGGACGACGATCAGACTGATCCTGTCCAGACAGGAAGTGAGAGCGACCCTCCATGCGCTCCCCCGGGCGAGACGCGTATGGAGATTTGGACGGACGGACCTATGAAGTAAGTTAATTAATTAATATATATTTCTCAAATGATTATATATACATATATATTCATGAAAAATTATTATTGTATAGATATCGGCCTTCTGCAGTACAGAGACAGCTGGGGGTATTTCTGAGGCAGAACTATGGTGGGCCTTGGATTAACTACTCAGATGCTCCCGCAGATAGGAAGGGCTTTTGGTTCGCCCACTTCAAGGTAAATTTTTTTTTATTTTTAAATTTTAATAATCATTTGTGTATATTATACAACTTTTGTATTTTACTTCTTGTAGAGGACCTATTTCTATCCACCACACCGGGCGGCGAGGATCGAAGGCCAATTTTATGCCGTCGCAGCCAAGCTCATCCGTGATGCGATCCACGACCAGAAGTCTCGTGATCGCTCCGGACAGCCGATCCATGGTTGGATCACGCCAGAGCAGTGGGCTGCGCTGAAGGCTAGATTCAGCGAGCCCAAGTACCAGGAGCGGTCTGACAAGGCCAAGGTGGCGCGGTCGAGCGCCGGTAAGTGGTGTGGTGGCTCCATTCCGATGACGGAGCATTTTTGTCGTCTGGTACGTTTTCTATGACGGACATTAATTTATATATAGTTCGATAGAATATTTAATACTAATAATAGATAATATATTTTAACAGGTAAAAAAGGGTGAGGACCCGAACATGGTCACCGTCTTCCTGGTCACCCATCGGAGGGCTGGGGAGTTCATTGACGAGAGGGCGACACAGGCATATGTACGTTCTATTCTTTATATTAATTTACTATAATTTAGAAAACAGGAAAATAGATATCAATATAGACTTTAGCAAACACTTACACGTTAGCAAACATGTTCTAGGCCGAGTTTGTTCGGCTACAGGAGGAGGAGGCTGCTGCTGCTAGTGCGCAAGCAGAGGGAGGGGCTGGTACTTCCTCCCAGCCGCCTACAGCTCCATCGCCGGACGAGCTCTGGATGACCGCCGTTGGCGGTCTTCAGAAGGGTACGTACTACGGTACGGGATCCTACGGCGCATATTTGGCTTCGGAGTCATCCCGGGCCCCCTCTGTCAGTGCGCAGTCTCCGGCTTCGCAGGCGTCGTCACGAGCTGAGGATATTCGTCGTCAGATCGAGGAGCTGCGTCGCGAGTTGCAGCAGCAGATTTCTGATGCGGTCGAGCGACGATCCGACCCTCCGATCGCCACCGGACGATTTGATGTGGTCGAGCGCAGTATACAGGAGCTGATGAGTCTGCATCAGGCTACAGCTGCCAGCTTGCACACGCTCTTCGAGTCTACGCAGCGCACAGAGCGTAGACAGGTCGAGCTGGAGGGATCGCAGAGGAGCATGTCTGCCTCACTCACTCAGGTTTCGGCTTCGCTTGAGGCGAGTACTGAGAGGGTGGTGAGTACCCTTGCCAGTTATGGTGAGCGATTGCGAGAGCTGGAGCAGATACGTCCTCCCGGTCCATCGACGGTGCCGACTCCAGACATTGCACTGCCTCCTACTGCCCCTACGGTGCAGCTCACCCAGGAGCAGTATGACTACATTCTATCCCAGATGCGCGGCAGGGGTCCTCAGTGATCCAGTATATTTTTTTTTATCATCTTTGTATCTATTGGCCCTATGGGCCCATTGACCGTTCTGTACACTGATTTTTATTATTATTTGACTCTGATGGACATGTACGTTTGTTGGACATGTATGTTTGTGATATTTAATTTGTTGGTATTTTCTTTGAGTACATGTATGATATTTAGTTGTAAACTGTTATGATGCATGGGAGACTGTTATTCATCTATTAGTTATAGACTGTTATGATGGGAGACTGTTAATTGTGATGATATCTGCGACGGGGATGACAAATATACCTACGCTGGGTTATAAGCGATGATCTGATATACAAAGGAGGTGCTGCCCAAATTTTAAAAAAATATAATGTGTATTTTTGTGATGCTGTGTGTCTGTGAACACAGACACACTGTAAACACAGACAGACAACATAACAAAAATACCAAATATTTTTTTTAAATTTTTTTTTAACATCTGCGACGTTCTGCGACGTTCTGTGACGTCCTGTACACGTCGCTATACGTCGCACAATAGTGACGTGACGTCGCTATACGTCGCACAATAGTGACGTGACGTCGCTATCCGTCGCTATAATGCTGACGTGTATATGACCACCTGAGAGCCAACGTCGCTAACGTTGTCGCTAGGCGTCGCTAATATGCTGACGTGGCTGCCATGCCATGTCATCATATGTAAAGTTTATGGCGTCGCTAAGGGGTCGCCCTACGTCGCTATACTGGCGACGTATGCGGACGTCGCTATTTGTCGCTAATATTAGCGACGTCTAGCGACACTAGAAGGGACGTCAACTAGCGACGAATTGCGACCAAATTATAATCTGCGACAAGCCTATAAGCGACATCCATGTTTCGTCGCTACATACGTCGCTAATAGAAATTAGCGACGGATTTGTCCTTTTTAGCGACGTACTCTGACGTCGCTAAAAGGGTTTATTTTAGTAGTGGAGGCCCGGTTTGTCGCAAAATGAGCGTATCTTCGAGGGGCCTGAGATTAACGGTTTCACCGTTAGACGGCCTTCCGAAATTTTAGAATCGCAAAAAAATAATGTTTGGACCTCCGTTTTAGCACTTTTGCCGAAATTTTTGAATCGCAAACAAATATTAATTCCATGACTTACAACAGCACCCTGACAGTCCTCCTTTTGTGTAGGACTGCCAGGGGGGTGGCAGTCCTAATTGAAACTCTCTGTGACAGAGAGTTTCAGTTTCAAACTCTCATCACATATCCTTCAAAAGTCTGCCCAACAACTTAAGTTTCCAAACAACAAATATATCCTTCAAGTTTCAAACAACAAAAACATCTTTACAAAAACATCCAGATTACACCCAACTAATGATCATTCCACATCCAACTACATATCATGTCGGGCCTTTGAACGAGACTCCATATTATTCATGAAGGGAAACTCGACCACATCGTCGATGCGATCAAGCTCGTTGGCGACCGCGACACTAGTGTCACTTTGACAACCTCTCCGGAGTGTCTGGGCCAATTCCTTCACCTTTTGAGACTGTAAAGAAAGTATAAGTGAATTAAGTCTACAAACATGAAAATCTCAGTCTAATTACAAATACGAAACTCACCATCCTCACCAACCCAGCATACAAGACGTTTTTGGAAGGAAGAGCTCCAATTGCTCCGACGGTCACGGACGCTCGACTTTGGTAACCTCTCCCGCACGTTCCTTCCGCTTTGACGCGGTGGACCGTATTCTTTTGTTAGCGGCCGGTGGACTGCAGGACAACATACAGTTATTAAATAATAGAAACATAAATAGGACATGCAGTTACCCCCCGCATATGAGAATCATGCAGTTACCCACCCCCATATCTCATTACAGTAGGACTCTGCTAGGCCTGTGGCAGTCCTAATGTAAATCAGGACTGTGGCCTGGCAGTCATACTGTATTTAACCCGAACGACCAAAAACGACATGCTCGTTTGTCGTGTTCTAGGGTTAGGGTTTCAAGATAAAATATGGGTTTCTTGTGTTCGAAAATTTCTTTCATTAACCATAAAGAGATTCTAAACCTAATTTATCAAAAAAAATTAGAGAATTAAAATTATTCTAGGGTTTTGAATAGAATGTACAAAATTCTTGAAGAAATTAGGGAAGAACGTACCTAGATTCCGGTTGCTTTGATTTGCGTGTCATCTCGTCGAATCTACGAATGTTGTGGAAGAAATCTTGGTGGAGGAATTGGGAGTGGAGTGGTGGAGAAGAAGAAATTATGATTTTGGGAGAGGGAGAGCTTTTTTTTTCTTTTTGTGGAGAGAGTGTAGAATGAGTAATGAGAAGAAATGAAAGATTTGGGAGGTTAGGCTGCCCCTTAGCAAAATTTAGATGCCCCCTAGCAAATTCTCCACCTTCTTAGGCTGCCCCCAAGTAAAAAGGGTGGTGCCCTTAGAAAAAACCTATATTTAACGTTGGGCATAGTTTGCAGAGCAGCTGATTCTGAAAATATGAGCCTAAAATAGAAGGTGCAAATCTGTACACAGTAGCAGAGCTGCAAGAAAGAAGTGCAACTGTTGCTTCTACATGCTAGTAAATCTCTTTGGTGAGTCCAGAAGTCAATGGACACTAAAAGCCTACTGCCATGTGAGAATTTATATATAATATATAGAAACTATCTTGCAAATAATTATATTCAACAAAATCTTTGTTGTAACACCAAGTAATGGTGCATTACATCACTATATATTACAACAAATGTAGAGAACATATCATAAAAAAGCAGCAGCCGATAATAAACAACAAATCATCAGGAGACGGACTGCACAAACCTTGAAATGAAGTCGAAATAAATTTCTTATACATGGAGTATGAAGACCTTTTCTTTTCTACAAATGAATTATGAACTGCAGTCGGGATGAATACATCATCTTCTTCATGAATTAACCATGTAAAAAAAAAAAAAATTATCATATGTGAAACCCTAATGGGAAGAACAAATAAAGGAAGAACGACAAAAATAGGTATCTATGTTGTCTTTCGGATGGATATCGTCCAAAGAAGATCCGAGTCGGAACGAACTGTGATCTTCTCCTCACGAACAATGTTTGAAGTGCTAATTAGACCGCCAAAGCTCATTTTAGTGTCATCTGAAAAATAACCAGTTTCCTTTGTGTCAATATTATAATTATTATTAACATAAATATGAATAGTATTTTGCTCTGAGCGAAATGCAAACTGCGTAAATAAAAGTGCTAGCTGGGAGCAGTTCCAATCAAGATTACACGGTAATAATGTTAAGCGCATTGTTACAGGAAAATATTATGTTTCTTTTCTGCCAAGCTTTTTTAAAATTTTGGAGGGGTGCCCCTTAACTGCCTGAATCGAAACTGTGTGAATAATGTGGGTCTCCTAACCACCAAGTGGCTCTCCAGGATTTAAGACCAGTCCTGTCTGAGTGTCGTAGTTGCCTAATCTAGGAAGATAACCCAATCTCATCAAGGGTTTCTCAAATAACAAAATAGTATAATCACATTGATGGTTGACGTCAGGTGACCAGGTCACAAGCCTTCGATCAATCCTTTCATGAAGCCTTTGATTTCAGACTTTTCTCCATACCTACCCTATAATGATGGATGATAAGGCCTGGTACTGTTGATGTTGATAACTAATATATGTTCGTGCAATTTCTCATCTAATACAGATTTTGTGCATAGACTTAGAACTAAAGGGGTGCGCAAGTCTAGAAAGAATGGAAATGTCTCCAGGAAAAAGGAGAAAAAAAAAAGAAACAAAAATCATACAGAATCTGAAACATAATCGACATATAGAATAAACTTCAGTAGTCTCAAGGTAACCTCAAGTAATCAGCACAGGTCATCCAGGCATCAACATTTAAGATTTACATTTGAAGTAAAGGAGTGATATACTTACTCAAATCCCATTGCAGTCCGGTGGTGGTGGTACTACCTGATGGTGCACCAACAGGAATAAGTCCACAGTGTGGACCTTCAACTGAGGATTGTATATGGATCTCATGACAATGGGTTTTTGGAAGAAGATGGATTAAGCTATCATCGGACAGGAGAACAATCCGGATGCTTGAAAATCGGTATAGAACATTGATATTCCCAACTTCATGATCAAATCTTCCTCCAAGTGCACCAGCAATGAGAATACATAGCTGCAATATGTATCTTAACGTCAAGAGGTAACATGAAGACTTGGAGTCATGGTTAGAGAGAGAATATTGATGACTTGAAGTGCCAAATGAATCACATGCGCACACGTTGCACATCAAAAACAAATCTATATCACAAGATTCCAATAATACACAGTTTATTAAAAGCATTATGTTGTAGCCACCCAATGCCATATGTAGATAGATACTCTGATGTCTGGACGTGGGTTTCAAACATCTGAAATTTTTCATAGAATTGGTCATGATTAAAGTTGTGGTTTTACTTTTACTGTGGGTGGAAAAATAAAGTTGCCACTAACAGAATATGTGGATCAACTCCTCTTAGTATTGTCCTACATCAAAAGTGCTGAAACAGTCATATGACTTACATTAGACTTTTCTGATGCGTCTGTGGAATCACAAATGTACGAGACACATTTGTGGAGATCTGTTGTATCCTGATCATCTGATTCATCCACTATTTTCACTCCCTGTCATCAATAAGCAAAACATTTAGTATAAATACCTACTAGGTGTAGAAAATATCAGTTCACACAAGCGTATGAAGATGCAGGAAAAAAGTGAATGGAAATCACTAGATAAGGAAATGCCAAGATAAGCACAAGTTTCTGAAAATCAAGCTTGTGAGAGAGAGAGAGAGCGAGAGACAGGAGCACAACATCAGCTCCAAAAGAATAAGAGGTGGTGCCAGAAAGACGAGGAAAGAAGAATTTAAGGCACAAAACAGAATTTCAGTAAGTACCCAATAAATTAATTTTCTAGTGGCTAAAAAAGAAAATCCCTATCATTTAAAAGTGGATTATAATGGTTAAATTAATTTTCAAATTAGGTTTTGGATTGAGTGAACTTCTGGTGTTTAGCTAATGAATTAACTGTACTGAGTAGAGTTTGGTTGAAATCACGAGTCGTGTTGAAATTCATAATTAGGGTTTATTTTAGTTTTCATTTCTCTGTTGAATATAATTATTAGGGAGTGAAGTTCATGTTTGTACATGAGACAGCTCAAAGTTTTGTGGGTTTAGGCTGGATTAGATGGTTGTATTTTTAATTGGCTTCATGATTTCTTCTTATCCTATATAGAATTAAAGGGTGTGCAACAGGTTCTCCAGTAACCATTTGGGAGTTTTATAACAATAAGTCACTTTAACGACTCTGATTACATTCATAATTTGCTGCACATAAAAATTACATGCGAGCTCATAGAACGTTTCTTATTTACAAGACTGGTATTCATCCAACCATTTCAGAGTTGCTGCGCAGTTCTCTCATGTTGTTTTTGAGCTTAACTATTTCAGCCTCATCACTAGCAGCACCAACAAACTCCACCATATTCTCGGGTATGAAATCAATCGGTGTCTATGGTCATGATGGAGAACTTGGGTCATCTTAATAAGGAATTATGGTTGCGATAAACTCCTGTCACAATTTATCAGATGAACCCTCCAGTAAATCATAACTCATGTATCAATTCATGTTTGGACACCTTACTCTGTTTGTTCCAACTTTATTGCACCTAGAGTTTACAATGACAGATTTTGACTACTTGCTGATGTGATCTGTCCCATATGGTTGAGCTGAACCTATACCTCAAAATTCATGTTTAGTGTGGTTACTGTCGTAATTAATTGCCTGCACTTGCAGCATGTAAATCGTGTTAGTTCTTTAGATTCAATCATCCTAGGCAGATCAAATCTCATTGTATTTTGATGTTCTTATATAATAGGTGCTGATTTTAGTTTAGGTAAATTCCAGGAAACCCCAAGGTTTTTGTGCTTATTAGGTGTTTCAGTTGGACCAGGCGGACTGAGTTGATGAGCTGGCCCAAGCTTGGGTGCACCGGCCAAGCACCTTTGTGGTGCAGCAAGTGAATCACACTTGGTCCATTTGATAGGTTGAAATAAATCCATAGCATGGTGCTCGGATAAGGGTAATTCTTTCATAGGTGATTATAGGATAAGACTGGGATATAGGTTATCCTCATCTATCCTCTCGTATATGTAGACAGATCCCCATATCAGTATTAGATGAAATCATCGCATGAATTAAGAGAGCTCTCTTCCCTGTCCTTCCTCCAAGGTCCCTCAAGAGCAAGGGCTTGTTATAATTATGCAACGTTATGTAACCCTTGCGATGTTTATTTTCATCACTTGACACTTTTAGTTTATGTGAAATTAAGGAACCCCCAAGGTTTTAGCACTTGCCAGGTAAATGTTAATGTCTATTTTCATCACTTAACCACCACTATGGTAATTTTTTGTCAAGTTTGCGGTTGAATTTTCGAAACAAAAATAATAATAATAACCTTGATCTTACTAATACCGAAATTTGAAAGTAGAACTATCTAATTGATGGTTTAAGGAAACTAATCTAGAACTAAGACAAACAAGATGAGATAGACTCCAACAACTATCAACATTTAAAATACTATCTAGATATTATGATTAAGAAGGAAATCTATTTCTGTTAAAGGGATATAGGTACAGGTACCATAGGACTTTGACTTTCGGCAGATAACTGCGACATAGCCAGTGTTTCCATTTGACATGGCACTAAAGGAAAAGATTATTAATAAGTTGAGCCAAAAAAGAAAAGAAGATCATGCAAGTCTCATATGAAGGTAACAACAAAGATGAAAGAGAGAAAATCATGTTCACCAAATAACTGTTGATAAACTTAAACATGCATGACAACTACACCAAGGCATAAAGAAACTACCAAATTGATATAGAAGTCCTTTACTTCAGCTCTTATGGAATCCATGTCCCCTTTAATGACATCTGGCTTGTACCTGTAAAAATGTCAAATAAATACCACTTCTATAATTACCTCCAATGCTAACAAAGATAAAATTCAAACAGTACAAGAAGTTGCAAGAAGCAAAAAAAAAAAGACATTGCCCATAACCCTTATATACCATAGGTTCTCACTACCATTGTTGTATCTGTAGAACCATGGTGTTCCTATATGAACATCGATGATGTTTTTTTTCATCAGGGTATTCGGAAATCTTCCCGGGTTGAATATAGAGTCTTCTCCTCCTTGATTTGAAAGGCTTCGAGATAATGTGCGTCTCCTTGCTTTCATGCGTACATGAACAAAACGTGAGAGGGTGGGAAAATCTTCCATGGTACCACTCTGACGCTTAAGGGGCTGTTTGGAAGCCGGTAGGTGGACAGAAAGTGGCACTTTCTGCAGCAACTGTCTGCTGAAAAATAGTCTTTCAGCGTTTGGTTCACTCTTGAAAGTGGAGTGAAAGTGACGAGTTTCTGGCAACAAAGAGTGTCTTGTCCCCTCTTTTTTACTCTTCTTCTTTGCATGAAGAAAGTGGCGGCCGCTGAAAGTGGGTTTTCTCTCTCCTCCTTGGAGAGTGTTTGGTGTTCACATTTTTCTCAAACTTTCTTTCCTTTTCTTTGAGAGAGAGAGAGAGAGAGGTTAGAAGAAGAAGAAGAGTCCAGAGGACTAATTTGAGAGAGAGAAATTATAAGAAGAAGAAGAAGAAGAAGAAGAGTCCAGAGGACTAGTTTGAGAGAGAGAAAAATTAGAAGAAGAAGAGTCTGGAGGGGTTAGTCCATATATCCATAATTAAAAATACTAAAAATTAGTTTAGTCCATAAACATAAAAAATTAGTTTAGTCCATAATTAGGTGTTTACTACCTAATCTTAAAAATTAGAAGATTATTAACCCTAATCTTAAAAGTGAGTTTAGTCCATAATTAGGTGTTAAATTAGTGTAATATATTTATAATAAAATTGTTTTATAATAATAATAATAATAATAATAATAATAATAAGCTTCAAAAATTAGTTTAGTCCGCCTACACTTTCAAGTGGTATCCAAACATTGAACGTCAACACTTTCAAGTGGTATCTAAACACACACATGAAAATGTTACAGTTCTAAAATATATTTCTAGTACTCTCTCCAAAACAACCAGTAGTGAGGTGGCCAGGTGGGGCTCCGAAAGAACTTGCTATCAAGTAACCAAGCTCCCAAAATCATGACAAACTAAGTGATTCCCTGTACATAACAAAAAAGAAGAAGCTTATTTCTTCTTCATCTCCATTGAAAAACCAATCTTTGGCCTCTCCTGAAAATTATTATCCCTACTTCTTCATCTCCATTACAGCAATCATGGTCATTCCCCCCTTGTTAGCACAACTTATCTAAAAGGTATTTATACAATGCAAACCATTTTCACCTAATTATGCTCTCAAGGTCCCACCATCCTAGGCAGCATGAAGACTCCAAAATTCCTTTGGTGTCCATCTTGGATCGAATCAGGCACAACAAAAAAGGCTCCAAAAATCCTTCCATGTCCATCTCGGAGTGCATCAAACGCAACAAAACAGACTCTCAAATACACTAGGGCTTGCCAAGATTGATGGTGTAGGACCTGTCTATTAGCTAAAAGATATCCGTATCATTATTGTTTTAAGAAATGTCACATCATAATGCAACTTCCAGCAACAACAGAGTTCCCAATGATATCAAGAAACGATTGGGCGTATGAGCAAATAAACTAAAACAGCTTTGAATTCTTGAATCCGTCTACTCGAAACTTCAAGGAAGACACAAACTTTATCGTCTCAGATCTATCGAATGGAACTTCCAAAGACGAACGAAGCGACAAAACCATGTCGACGTTGTAATCGTGCCCGACAACATTTAGCACCATCCTAATAGCTAATTATCCTTTGTTTCAATAAAGGCCACGATATAAATGAATCTTGTCGCGACGACATACAAGAAAACACGATTTCAACGATATCGACGAACTCTATCAAGAAACTACTTGGTTGTACAAGATTGAACAATCAAATTGTTGGACAGAATTCCTAACACATGCAAATCAGAAGATTTAAAACTAAGAACATAAATTAAAAATGATGGATTTGAGGCACGTTACAACGCTGTCCTTAAAATAGAATTTCGCCCCCACGAACAGTGGGGCGGGTTCCAGACGATCTATCCCCGAGATACAACGAATCCCTTCGATCCAAACGCCGTGCACCCGGTGGTGAATCCTACGAACGATCACAGCCTTTGTCCGGAGAAGGAGTTGGACGGAGGAGGAGTTGAACGGAGGAGAGAGGGTTCTAGTTTCGATATTTTCGAACGAGAAGAAGATATTGTATCAAAACAAAACTTTGTTTCTCTTTAAAACAGAGCAACGATCGTGCCCAGGATTATCTCCCACAAATCCCAAGGTCCGCGAAAGACCAACCAACCGAACAGAACGATTCAAAAATTAAAACAAATAAAATTTAAAATGAGTTAAAAAATTACCTTTATACCCTTGGTCCGGTCCGTGGCGCGCAAGCGTGCTAAGTCAAAAACGCACATTAAATAGTACACCCGCTAACGGGTTGGATGGAATGTTGCCCATTCCCCACAAAACCCACTTCCCGCTAACGGGTTGGATGGAATGTAGTCCATTCCCCACAAAACCCACTTGCCCACTAAGAAAGGTAAAACATTATATGCAAAAGAGAACTTTTTCTCCTTTTCCCGACTAGAATAAATGAGCACTTTCTTGAATCATATTGGTGTTGCTACACAAGCAACAAAACCAACAAAACATGCTAAAACAACTGCAACTCAATCTCAATATCCAAACTTTAACCAAAGAATCGAACTCCGAGGCAACGAAACCGCACCTGCACCGGACGTCGAGAGGGTCTTGGTCCGGGAACATCCCCGGAAGCTCGTCGTAGACCCGGTTGGCACCTCCGTCAGCACAGAGGCGCAGCTTTGCTGCTCTAAACACGGATCATGAAGAAAAAAGCTCCATAACTTAGAGAAAGAAACCAAAGGAACGAACTTTACAAACCCTCGAGAAATAAAAAAGAACCGCACCGTGCTTCCAGAGGAGGGGGGAGAACCGGAGGACGCGCTGGTTGAGGATGACGAGGGCGTACGTCAGCGCGGGGCCGCCGTCCACCGGAGCGGTGGGAGGGGGCGGCGGGAGGAGAAAGGCGGAGGAGTGGCGCATCAGCGGCATCGCTTCCATTATTGCTGACTTGCGCCGGGGATTTGTGGACAAGGAGGAGAAGAAAGGAGAGCAGAGGGAGAGGGAGAGGGAAAGGAAAGAAGAAGAAAAAAAAGAGAGGGAGAGAGAAATAGTAGTAGGTTGCGTTCATATGCCCAAGGCTTTTTTTTTGGGCAATTTTATAATTTGTTTTACATGATAACCCTTCTTTGATTTTTTTTTTTCCCCCTTAAACATTTAGCATGTTCAATATTTATAGGTAAAATTAATTTATAAGCTATCCACAAAATATTTAACCTTTTGCATTAATTCATCTATATCTGTTGGAATTAATTCCTTTAGTTGTTTCTAAAAGATAAAAAGGAAGAAAAGGGACTTTAGTTCCACATCGAAAAATGAGAAAGGATTTGAGGATGCTTAAATAGGAATGTGCACTTATGAGGAGTGTGAAACAACCAAAGGGTTGTTAGTAGGTGACAAGTGTTGTTTTAGCCTCTTCATGAAAATGTAGCCGGTGTTGCCACCGGCAACACCGGCTCGGGCTCGGGCTCGGGCTCGGGCGTAGAGGCGATAGTGGCGCATTGTAGACGCACTTGTGCACTTAGGCAACGTGGCATCGGGCGAGCGGCGTAGGCTCGGCCCTGTTGTTTCGGAAGGGTCGCGACTTCACGAAACAACACCAATTCATCTATAAATGCAACAGATTTTTGAGTCCAAAGACACAGAATTCAAGCATTCATTCATCTTATTTTTCTCTTCCAAAGTTTCCAGAAAGATGTTCTTCCCTACGCCGGTGTCTCACAGCGTCTAGTGAACCTCCGGCAAAAGGCTGTCTTATCCTGGGTGTTCTGGCGTGCTGACTCCAAGACGTTAGAGGAGTGCCCGAAACACTTTAAGGAAAGTGCTGCTAAATGCACGATTCAAGCCTCGACGACGTATTCAATTTTGCAGAACTGGTCAGTGAAGTTCAATCAATTTCTAACAATCTTAAAGTGTTTCAAATAATGGCGTCCGAGGCTGCGATTTCGAGCATCAAGGTCATGAATCAGGATCTAGTCAAACTAGATCGCTTTGACGGGACAAACTTCACACGCTGGCAGGACAAGATGATCTTCCTCCTGACAGCACTGAAGATCTACTACGTCCTCGATCCAGATCTGCCACCCATTACAGAACCCACTGTAGCAGATACAGATGCGGTCAAGGCAGAACGCAAAAAGCGAAAAGAGGACGAACTACTGTGCCGTGGTCACATTCTGAACACCCTGTCGGACAGACTGTATGATCTATACACAGAAAATCCTTCGGCAATTGACATCTGAAAGGCTCTGGAATTCAAATTCAAAGCAGAAGAAGAAGGTACAAAGAAATTTCTAATATCAAAATATTTTGATTATAAAATGGTTGATACAAAGCCAATACTGGCCCAAGTACATGAACTACAAGTTCCGGTAAACAAACTCAGGGCAGTGAAGATAGAACTTCCGGAACCATTCCAAGTTGGTGCTATAATTACTAAATTACCAGCATCTTGGAATAGCTATCGGAAGAAACTACTTCACAGCTCTGAGGATTTCTCACTAGAACAGATTCAAAAACACCTTCGAATCGAAGAGGAATCGAAGGAAAGACAAAAATCTGATAACAGCGGAGTTTCCAAAGCCAACGCGGTGAGCGTAAAAGGCAAAAAACCTGCAGGAAAGAAGAACTTTCTCGGTCCTAAGAAGGACCAACAAAAGTTCAAGAATTCTAGCACCGCTAAAGGACCCAAGACCGGCTGTTTTGTATGTGGCAAAGCAGGACATTATGCCAGAGACTGTCGGGTTCGAAAGACCCAAAACAGCGAGGTAAATCTCACTGAGACAGATGACATAATTGCTACGGTGAGCAAACTTATGACGGTCAAAGGGAAGGCTCCAGGATGGTGGTACGATACTTGTGCTACCGTTCATGTTTCATACGACAAAGCAGCTTTCAAGACCTACTCTGAAGTCAATGATGGACAAGAAGTTCAGATGGAAAATGAAGGACATTCATCGGTCGTGGGAACAGGTGATGTGGAAATCCAATTCACTTCCGGGAAGAAAGTAACTCTGACTAACGTGCTTCACGTCCCGGATATGAGTAGGAACCTCGTCAGTGGAGTCTTGTTGGGTAAACCAGGAATAAAATCTGTCTTTGAGTCGGGCAAATTAATTTTGACCCGTAATGGTGTATTTGTTGGAAAGGGTTATACCGATGAGGGTATGATAAAGCTTTGTATTATTGAGAATAATATCAATAAAGTTTCTACTTCTGCTTACATGATTGAGTCTTCTTCTTTATGGCATAGTAGATTAGCGCATATAGGTACTAGTACTATGAAAAGATTAATTAAATATGGATTAATTTCATGCAATTCTGAAGATTTAGATAAATGTGAAATTTGTGCAAAATCCAAAATGATTAAGAAACCTTTTCACAGTGTAGAGCGTAATACCAATCTACTAGATTTAGTTCACTCTGATTTATGTGAATTTAATGGCACATTATCTCGAGGAGGTAATAAATACTTTATTACCTTTATTGATGATTGCTCTAGATTTACATATGTATATTTATTAAAGCATAAAGATGAAGCCTTTAATGCTTTTAAAATATATAAATCAGAGGTTGAAAATCAACTTGGTAGAAAGATTAAAACACTAAGAAGTGATAGAGGTGGTGAATATTTTTCTTTTGAATTTAATACCTTCTGTGAAGAAAACGGTATTATTCATGAATGTTCTGCACCACGGACACCTCAACAGAACGGACTAGCAGAAAGAAAAAATAGAACGTATCAAGAAATGATAAATGCAATGCTAATGCATTCTGAATTATCATTTAATTTGTGGGGAGAAGCTTTGCTTACTGCATGTCATATAATGAACCGAATTCCTTTGAAGAAAACTGGTATTTCACCATATGAGATATGGAAAAGCCGTAAGCCTAATATCAGTTATTTTAGAGTGTGGGGGTGCATAGCTTATTACAAAAATATGGATCCTAAAAAGACCAAATTAGGTCCTCGTGGAATCAAAAGTGCTTTTGTAGGTTATGCTGCCAATAGTAAGGCATATAGACTTTTAAACTTAGAGTCTAACATTATTATCGAATCCAGAGATGTGGAATTTTTTGAGAACCTTATTACTAAGAATAAGGATCCAGAAATTCCTGCAAATGAAGAGTCTCGTGAGGAGAGCTCTTCACGGTTAGTTGAAAAACAACCCGAGCTTCGGATCAGCAAGAGAGTTCGAAAGGCTAAGGATCTAGGACCTGACGAAATAGATTCTCAACTTATTTCCTTTTACCTAGTGGAAGGAAATATAGAGAAATTTATTCGAAAGATTCCTATCATTCTTCAGGTGGAAGATGATCCTAAAACCTTTAAGGAAGCAATAGCTTCGCGGGACTCATCTTTTTGGAAAGATGCTATCCAAGATGAAATGGATTCGATAATGTCTAACCACACTTGGGAAATTGTCGATCTGCCCAAAGGGTCAAGACCTATTGGATGTAAGTGGGTGTTCAGGAGAAAGTATCATAGTGATGGTACTTTAAACACCTACAAGGCTAGATTAGTAGCCAAAGGATTTCGACAAAAAGAAGGAATTGATTATTTTGACACATATGCACCAGTAGCAAGAACGACTACAATTAGAATATTGTTTGCGTTAGCTTCATTGCATCATCTTAATGTTCATCAGATGGATGTCAAAACGGCATTCTTAAATGGAGATGTCGATGAGAAGATTTACATGGAGCAACCGGAAGGGTTCGTGCTCCCAGAAAATGAACAAAAGGTATGCAAACTTGTTAAATCCTTGTACGGATTAAAACAAGCACCAAAGCAGTGGCATCAGAAGTTTGACTCAGCCATAATTTCTAATGGCTTTGTTCACAATGTTTGTGATAAGTGTTTATACACTAAAGTATATGGAAATATTGTGATATTTCTTTGTCTCTACGTTGATGATATGTTGATCATTAGCAACGAGATGAGTGGAATTACAGAAACGAAGAGGTTTCTAACTTCCACATTCAAGATGAAAGATCTTGGAATAGTTGACACTATTTTGGGGATCAAGGTAATACAAAACAGTGGGGGTTTTGAACTTACGCAGTCGCACTATGTTGAGAAAGTGCTAGACAAGTTCAAACACCTAAAGTTCAAAGAAGTGAACACCCCATTTGATCCAAGTGTTAAACTAGAAAAGAATTCTGGAAGAGCCATCGCTCAATTGGAGTATGCAAGTGCTATTGGATGTCTTATGTATTTAATGCAATGCACAAGACCTGATATAGCATTTGCAGTTAGTAAAATGAGTAGATTTACTAGCAACCCTAATAATGAGCATTGGAGGGCTATCGGAAGAATTTTTGGTTATCTTTTGAAAACCAAGAATCTTGGATTACAATATGGTAGATTTCCTGCCGTATTAGAAGGATATACCGACGCTAGTTGGATATCAAGTGTCGGAGATAACAAATCTACGACAGGATGGGTATTTATGCTTGCCGGAGGGGCAGTTTCTTGGAAGAGCAAGAAACAAACGTGCATTACCCATTCGACCATGGAGTCAGAGTTTGTGGCTCTAGCTTCTGCAGGACAAGAAGCTGAATGGTTGAGGGATCTTCTATTAGAAGTTCCGCTGGCTAAGGACAATGTATCAAAAGTGTCAATACATTGCGATAGTCAAGCTACTCTAGCAAGAGCCTACAACGAAGTGTATAATGGGAAGTCTAGACATATAAGTCTAAGACATAATTACGTAAGAAAATTGATCAAAGATGGAATCATCTCTCTTACGTATGTGCGTACCAGCTATAACTTAGCTGATCCTTTTACTAAACCACTAGCTAGGGATTTGGTAAAGTCTACCTCGAGGGGTATGGGATTGAAACTCCTTGAGTAAGAGTTCCAACAACAGCGGCAACCCAATCTTATGTTAAGAAAACCTTAATCTTAGATTCAATGGGTAACAACAAACTGTTGATTTGGATGTATACGACATGATAATGTCGACTGTTGCAATTTGAGGGTTGAGTTTATAAAACTCTTAATGAAGTTCAGTAATGATGACATGTATCTGTAAAGCAACAGAGATACTGAAAGAACTTCACCTATGTGAATTTAGAGATGGTGCCGTCTCAGTAAGATCTGGAGTTTATCTTATAAAAATTCACGAGACAGGATCAGCACATGGCCATTAATAGTGCTAAGCAAGAGATGTAGGCGAAGAACTACAAAAGAATGTGTGTAAAGTAATACCGATTTTATCACAAGGAATAACTGGTTCAAAGCCAAGCTACCAGAGATTTCGATAAAATCTTGTGTTGCATCTACTAAGGTTAGGTTCAAATCGAAAGATACCTAACTGTATTAACATTCTTTAAGTAATGTATTCTGGAAATTCCTTTCCATCATTTATGAAACAAGTGGGGGATTGTTGGAATTAATTCCTTTAGTTGTTTCTAAAAGATAAAAAGGAAGAAAAGGGACTTTAGTCCCACATCGGAAAATGAGAAAGGATTTGAGGATGCTTAAATAGGAATGTGCACTTATGAGGAGTGTGAAACAACCAAAGGGTTGTTAGTAGGTGACAAGTGTTGTTTTAGCCTCTTCATGAAAATGTAGCCGGTGTTGCCACCGGCAACACCGGCTCCGGCTCCGGCTCCGGCTCAGGCTCGGGCTCGGGCTCGGGCTCGGGCTCGGGCGTAGAGGCGATAGTGGCGCATTGTAGACGCACTTGTGCACTTAGGCAACGTGGCATCGGGCGAGCGGCGTAGGCTCGGCCTACGGGCCTTGTCACGCCCCGCTCCCGGAATACGGACGAACGAGAACGTGAACAGCCAGCTACGTATATTGGGATGGCAACCATCCCGCTATACGATCACGGCTGTCTAGCATGTGAGGGTATTCTACAAACCAACAGTCTCTTACGGTCCAAATGGCCTATTGTCTCAATCTCAACAAGTAAAATAAGTTACAAGATAACAGATCACCAAATATACAATTGTAAGGCGTCCCAAACATTACATATAAGATGATCATGAAAACTAGTCGTAACAAAATGTAAAGACTAGCTCAGAGTTAAGTCATACATGATCAACCCCCGGGGCATGTCAATCACGTTACAGCCCGTAGGCAGATAATAAATACAAGTTGCAATCGAGCTAACACGTGCTCGTCGGCTAAACGCCTCAAAAGAATATTAGTTTACAATAAAGTGGGCGAACAAAAGAAATCCACTAGAAGCCTTGGTCACGCCTGGCGGTCACCATCTGGCTGGAAGACAGGTAGATCCCTTGCTGCTGCTCCGATATCTGGCCATACAAAACCAGCTGGGTCAGACCCCAGAAAGAGCAAGTGCCACAAAGGAGGCTCCACTTAAGGACTAAAACCAGCAAATCATTAGTAAACAAAAGCAGCAAAAGAAATAAGTAAAAGCATATCAAGATTTGTGCAGTACCAATGCACGCATCCCGCTCACAGAAAGGAAACCAGTAACTTGATTAGGAAATAATAATAATATCGGAGAACATGGCAGATAAGATGCATAAAAAAATAAGAAATAAATGCTATCCGGGCAATAAACAAGGAAGGACAAATGTACCGTACCAGGAAACCTGAACAGTACATAGTCACTAACCAGTCTATTGCTTGAAGATAACAATCATATACAGGAAGCTATAACATAGATAAGTGCCATCTACACAATAAACACGGTAAGGACAAATGTACCGTACCAGGTAGCCAGGTTACCGCTGTAACCCTTCACCTGAACAGTACATAGTCACTGACCAGTTATTGCTTAGAGGACAGTCATACAAGAGAGTTACACTACAGTGACAGAGAAGAAATCTTGCAATCACATCCAGTGCAAGTCAAGCATTCAAGTTCTAGAGACTGGAACAATCAAGAGCTGGACCCATCAGGGCTGGTCCTAGACCAGACCAGACAAGGCTGGACACCATCCAATAATACACGGCCAATCATAGCCTACGGCTTGCTACATTAACTAACTAGGGTTATCCCAAGCCTAATTACTAACAATGCGGTGAGATGTATCTCCGCCACAAGCCCTGCAGCTATCCAGGTTACCCAGGCGATTATTAGTATAGTGACAATTAGAGAGAGAGGGACTACATTCTTGTTATCATTACAAGTAGCTTGAGGATGCACCACTTGGCAGTGAGCTGGAAATGCGCCCTACTCGTCGGCAGGCTACAAGTCCAAACGATTGTTGCCGGGGTAACGGGATCGCCTGTAGCTGAGGAACATCTCGTCATGACTAGTGAATTAAGCTAGTTGTTAATCTTAGTTCATTTCCAATATGAATTCCTGACCGTGGGAAATCAAGAATTCATGTCCTAGACATGATGCAAGACAAGACTGGTGAATTGACCAAACACAAGAAGGTACACCCACGGTGTCAAGACAAGCTATACTAGTCAAGTGAGCCTGCCTCAGCAGCTCAAGTTGTCAAATTATCATGCCAAGTCATGTCATATTACAAGCTGGAAGTGCGCCGCCACGAGCCACTATCAAGTTATCTAGTTATTAAGGTTACAAGTTACAAGTTATTAGCCAGGATTTATTTATCGTGTCAGGGCCATAAGGCATATCACAATGCAACTATTCTACAAGTAAAAGAAACATAATCCTAAGTGCACCCAAACGGCCACCGATGTAAAAAGACATGAAAAGTACAATAAGGCTGAAAACATGACTTTATAAAATAAGACCATAAGAAAACACTTTTATGATGTAACAAGAGATAACAAAACCGGGGACAACGCCATACTAGCATTAGATCAAATCGTGCCCACATCGTGTTTGGGTCAAGCTCGGGTCAAAAGGCGTAAGGATATAAACCAGAGGTAAGGTGTTCCCGAATTAGTGTCAAGATTCAAGAAAGCAGTACACAAATACAGGAAATCGTGTCAAGACGTGTCGAGTCTAGTCAAGTCGTGTTGTGAGCACCAAAATCTCAGGAAGCTCCAAATTATTAAAAGAAAACCAAAGCCCAGAGAAAGCAATACAGGCACTAGGGGTGCAGGGGTACAGGGGCACTAGGGCAGGCCAGGCATACTGGAGTGCGCCTAGAGGCAGCACACTAGAGTGTGCCAGGGCAGCACACTAGAGTGCGCTTACTAGCTGCACACTAAAGTGCGCCTAGTCTGGACAGGTCAATCCGCGCCTAGAGCCAATGGGGCAAACCGCGCCTAGATCCATGAAGTCAACCGCGCCTGATCTGGTAGATCAGATCGCGCCTAATCCATGAAATCGAATGGCGCCTAGGTCAATGGAACAGTGAACTGCGCCTAAAATGATAAATATAGGCGCAGTCGGGCAAGCCAAGGGAAAGTAGGCGCTATCTGCCTAACAGGAGGAAATGGGCGCTATCTGCCAATCTGGGAAAGTAGGCGCAGTCTGCCAACCGTGCCTAAAATGACGCCAAGGAGGCGCCATCGAGGGGCGGCGGCGAACAGCACCCAAGGAGGCGCGATCGAGACGAACCGCGCCTAAGGAGGCGCGTTCGAGCGAGCCGCGCCTAAAGAGGCGCGCTCGAAAAGGAGGCGCAGTCTGCGAACCGCGCCTATGAAGGCGCAGTTGAACGAACAGCGCCTAAAGAGGCGTGTTCGAGGAAGTAGGCGCCATCGGCCAGAACAGCAAGTCATCTTCTCCAAAAATTCGAAAAGAGAACCCATGGAACTCAAAACTTTGGAACATCATAAATCCATCAATACAAACCCAAATCCGGATTTTCAAGGCTCTAACTTGTGTAAAATTGAAAGCTCTACAACATGGAAACATTAAATCCAACAAAAGAACAAGTTTGGGAGATCAAATCTCCAAAAATCCGAAAATACTCCAAACCTAGATCTACAAGATTCCAAGCTCCAAATCAAGAAAACCCAAGATCTAATGTTGCTCATAGGGTGCTAAACTAGCTAATGGGCACATAAAATCCGGCCCTCAAGTGTGAGCAAGGTGCACTTGCCTAATGGAGGTGATTCTCTCTTGGGGAAGAAGAAGAAGGAAGGGAGAGGGGGTGGCCGGCTGTGAAGTGGGAAAATGAGAGGGGAGAGAGAGAGAGAGAGAGGATTAAATGATGGTGGGGTGTGATGGAGGTGAGGGAGAGTATAGGTTAAAGGGTTCCAATGCAATCTCAAACCAAATAAAACCGAACCAAGTCTCCAAATCAAACCAAGTTAAACCAAGCCAAGCTCCTCCACATAAATTCGAGCCAAAATACGAAAGCCGAGAATACTGCAAGTTGAGCAAAATACAATGCAGGCCAAGGTCCAATCAAAATCCAGAAGTCATTAACCAGATTAACCCATAATGATAAATGACAATTAAACTACCACAAGATTACGAAATAAACTACAATTAACTAGACAAGAAAAATAAAATACGGGTCAGAAATACGAATACGCAATAAAATACGTATCACGAATTTCGAGATATTACAGGCCTCGGGCTCCTCGCGGCGATTCTCGCCCCGAGAATTCCTATTTTTTGTAGCAGCCCACTCAACGAAAGGGTGAATGAATATGTGAAAAGATGAATGAATGTTGTTTCGGAAGGGTCGCGACTTCACGAAACAACACCAATTCATCTATAAATGCAACAGATTTTTGAGTCCAAAGACACAGAATTCAAGCATTCATTCCTCTTATTTTTCTCTTCCAAAGTTTCCAGAAAGATGTTCTTCCCTACGCCGGTGTCTCACAGCGTCTAGTGAACCTCCGGCAAAAGGCTGTCTTATCCTGGGTGTTCTGGCGTGCTGACTCCAAGACGTTAGAGGAGTGCCCGAAACACTTTAAGGAAAGTGCTGCTAAATGCACGATTCAAGCCTCGACGACGTATTCAATTTTGCAGAACTGGTCAGTGAAGTTCAATCAATTTCTAACAATATCTATATCTCTATCTCTATCTATATATATCTCTATCTCTATTATTATCATTTGGCTAAATTACAACTTGAATTCATATATATATATATATATATATATATATTTTTTTTTTTGAATTCATATATATATATATATATATATATATATATATATATATATATATATTATTATTATTATTATTATTATTTGGTTAAATTATAACTTGATACCCTCAACTATTCAAAATAATCAACTTAATACCCTAAACTTTGATAAGTACTAACACGATACCCTCTTTCCAAAAGGTGTTGAGTTAGAAAATGTCAAAAATACCTTTCACAACTCCCTTTTCTTCGACAACCCTCCCTCTTTCTCTGGTGTCGGCAGTCGGAAGGGGGCTGCACAGTCGCAGCAGTCGTGGCAGCCGGCAGAGCGCGCGTGGGGTTGTGCGCGACGGAGGGGGTGCTGCGCGCGGTAGTGGAGGGAGGGCTTGGTAGTGCGGTGGGGGGGCGCTATGGAGAAGGGAGGGGGTTGCACGCAGCGGAGGGGGGATGTTACGTGCGACGGAGAGGGGAGGGGGGTTGCATGCGGCGGGGGGGGGGGGGGAGGGGGGGTGTTGCGTGCGGGGGCGAGGGGGGCTGGGTAGCGCGCGAGGGGAGGGGGTAGAGGGGGAGGGGGTGTTGCGCACGGTAGGGGAGGGGGGTTGCACGCGGCGGAGGGGAGGGGTTGCACCGGAAGGGGGAGGGTTATTATTAGTATTATTATTATTTAACGTTGAAACTAATAGTTAGGGTGACGGAGGGTGCGGAATTGAAAATATTAGTTGAGAGGTGGTATTAAGTTAGTACCTATAAAAACTTAGGGTATTAAGTTGAAAATGTGGAATAGGAGGGTATCTATAACCCGCACAACCGCGTACATCCTTGTTTTCCACATCAGATCAGCTACAAGTAGGGGTGTGCATCGGTCGGTGGTCGACCTATTTGGTCCCAACCGAAGTCGAACCGAAGTTAATCGGTTTAAAAATAAACAAAACCGAACCAAACCAACCAAATGGTCGGTTCGGTTTTAAAACCGACCGACTTGGTTCGGTTTGGATCGGTTCGACTTGGTCGGTTTTGATCACATAAAAAAATAGATTGTATATTTTTTTTCTTTTGTGAAACCTCAGTCAACTTCCACTTTGCAACAGTAAATACAATTCAGCAGCTTCAATTCAACTTGCGCTTTACAGGTGGAGAAAAATGCCAATTATACATAAAAAATTATATACATTCAACCAAAAGCCCTTTCATGTGCACATGAGCAATTAGAAAAGAATAGGAGACGCCAGCACTCCTCTTTGAGACTAGAGAGAGAGAGAGAGAGTTCTTTCAACTTTAACTTGATAAATGGCTGTGATGTGAATAAATGAACCAAACCGTATAATACAACCCAATGAACCCATACCAAACCGGCCAACCCTAATTATTTAACAAGGATTTGGTTCGGTTCGGTTCGATTTAGACGGTTTTTGGCATAACCAAACCGTGAACCGAACCGAACCGGTCGGTTTTGAAAAAATTGAAGCCGAACCAAACCAACCGAACCATCGGTTCGGTTTAAAACCAATCTGTTCGGTTTGACTTGGTTCGATTTGGTCGGTTTGACTTAATTGTGCACAGCCCTAGCTACAAGCACTAAACATCTTTATTATTATCAAATGAACATAACTATATCAAATAATTAAAATTTAAGCATATCTATAATAAATTCTAATTAAAATATAAACATATGTATAAGAAATCTTAACTAAAATACATTCAAATATTTAAATTATTTTGAATAATATCAAAATAAATTATTTTACTTAAATTTAGTAGTTATTATAAAGCGGTTTGAAAATGGCTCAATCTCTGAGGATATCCTCAAGTTATTCAAGAGAAGAAAAAAAAATCTAAAATCCTTCCAATACGTCTTGTGTATAAAATCTTTGTGACTATGTGAACATATATCCAAAGTCTATAAGCATATCTATAAAAGTAATCATAATTAAAATATATTCAATATTTAAATTATATTTAAACGACCTATATCCAAAATTTAAAAAATATGTCTCTAACAAATTCTAATTAAAAATATTTTAATTATTTTAATATAATTTAAATTTATATCTATTTTTTTAAAAAAAATAGAGGACTTATTTTATTATTTTGTTTTTTTGTACGTGTTGTGATACTTATAGTTATATTTGACTACTAATTTTAATTTATATGACTTGTTCGACAATTCAAGAAAGTAATTTGTTGGTCATTTGTTGCAAGTCACTAAGATAAAGAATGTACATACTTGTGATAAAGATTTTTTGCTAACAAACTCAACCAACCTCTAATAACATAACTTTGGAGATGTTTTAAGGGGCTATATACAACAAGCATCAATGATGGAAAAATAAATTACTTGTACTATGCGACTTGCGAAAAAAAAGAATTTAGATGATTATATGGGTCTTCCTTATGGAAGTTTAGAATATATGAGATGCAAGATACATTTGGTATTATCTATGTAGCAAAAGAAAATCTAAAAATAAATATCCTTTAAAAAAATGTTTTTAGAGCATCCAGACGCTACAAACACGTACTATAACTTATTAGAAATTGTGTAAATTATTACTTTTGGAGTGTCTTCTTGATATTGGCACACAATGGTACACTCCAAACAAATACTCCAAATTAACATATTCCATCTTTTTTTTTTTTTTCTTCCATGTTTGCTAAAAAAATTCTTTCCTATTTTTTTCTTCCATGTCTGATAAAATTGGTTAATATTGGTGGGTCCAGAAATTAATGTAGTGGAGCTAGCACACGCTCCAAATCTGGAGTGTATCTTAGCTTTCTAACAATTTTCAAGTATGGACAAGTGTACACTGTAGTATTCAAGTGCTATAAAATTTGGCTGAAGTCAAAATATAGCATTTGAAATCTCTCCCACTGTGGATGCTTTTACTATTCACAGTGACAAGAAAGTTACCATCTCACTCTAAGAGCATCATTAGTAAGGCCCATCCCATTTTCTAGATTCTAGATTTAGAATGTATGAGCTAATTTTGTAGAATAATAAGTCTCATCCCTAGTTTCAGTTTTTACAATTTCGGTCTCATCCCATCCATAGGTGCTAAAGATTTGACTTCTCAATTTCTAAATTAGATTGTAGGAACTCGTTTTATGGAACAGTAAGTCCCAATTTGGAGCCCAACTTTCTAGATTCTAAACTTTATATTTTTTTTCCTACATCAATTTTTGACCACACAATCTTTGGTACCAGAGTTCACTTTATCATTTTCTACTATTCTCATACAAATCTAACTCATTCTACATTACCTCTTTTTTTTCTTTTTCTTTTTTTAAATTTTGGACCCCAAATTGCATTTGAGAATCCTAACTAGTAATGATGCTCTAACTATTGCTGAAATATATAGTATTGGAGCAATAATTTAATAATTTTGCCCAATCATCTACTCATCCTCATAGTACATAAATTTATTCATACATAGTCCACAATGAAACTCAAATAAACTCCCACAGGTAGGCAGATGCATTGCTAGCTAATATATAACGCGGTGTTAGGAACGCGGTGTGATCTGAATCGGAGTTAGCCTATAAGGTATGATATTGAATTGGACCTATATGTCTTAAAAAGGAATTGTCATATAAGGTATGAACCAATTCTAATTATCTACACCCCATGATCTCACCTCCTACCCGATGTGGAACTAAACTATCAACTCCATTGTCAACTTTTTTTTTAATCTATACCTTAGCTCGTTTTCGCTAGTCGAATAACCTTAGCATCCTTGCTACATTTGTTTTAGCAGCCTTGCTACATTTGTTCATTTTCGCTAACCAAACAACCTTAGCATTTCTGCTACATTTTTGTTCGTTTCCGCCGTGCAAATCCGTTCCGTAACCATGGGCTCGTTTCTGCTAGCCCGCTAGCCGAACAACCTTAGCACCCTTGCTACATTTGTTCGTTTTTGCTAGTCGAACAACCTTAGCTCCCCTGCTACCTTTTTGTTCGTTCCCGCCGTGCAAATTCGTCCCATAACCATGGACTTCGATACCACTTCGTTGGTATCAGACAGAACAAACGAATCTTACTTTGATACCAGTTGTTGGGAACGCGTTGTGATCCGAACCAGAGTTGGCTCAGGAGGTGTGATATTGAATTGAGCCCATATGACTTAAAAGAAAGTTTCATGTAAGATCTGAACCAATTCCAATTATCTACACCTCATTGTCTCGCCTCCTACCCGTATGAGACTAAATTATCAACTCTATTGTTACCTTCTTTTTTCAGCGCTCAACCGAAAACGAGATTCAATCTAACAAGGAAGAGGATCAATGCTAGTTTTAACATTTATAATGAAAACATTTACTAAAATATTCCTAAATATAAGAAGTAGACATTTGAAAGTTTTGTCTTTGTTAGCTAATGCATACAAGTACCGGTCACTGGCTAATATACATACTAATATATTTTTTAATATTTTAAGTTGAGATAAAAGTATGAAAAAATGGTACAACATGCAACCAAGAAAAACCGTGAGGCAATTTTTGTATCTTAACACACCAAAGTATTGCAACATGGGTAACAACTGTAGAAATGAAATTATTTTCAGAAAAAATATATATGGTTTCTTTTGAGGGTTTAAAGAAGTGGGGGGTAGGTTTGCAAATCGTAATAAGAGACATGCAAAATAATATATAAGCAAGAGGGTTTATATGTAAAAGCAGTAAAACGTGCTGCTGGAAGAAGAAGAAGCGAGAAAAGGGTTTAGCATTGACTTTGACTAAAATATAGAACACGTTGTCATCGCCCTTTTATTTTGGGGACAGCTATGCGGTGACATTTCGCTGCTGATATGTACAGCACAGCATCCGGTAAGGGGTGAGCATTGTTCAATTTTGGACCGATAATATGAGATTCGATGTGTCGGTTCAATTTCAATTTTAAAGATATATAAAAATATTAAACCATATTTTTATTTTTTAATTAATAGTTAAGAGAGAAAGATTATATCGAAATAGCTAGCAATCGGACAACTGAGTTGTACCGTCAGTCCTTTTTGGATGGAAAAATGTTCGATTTCAATTTTAAATTTTGGTCAAAAATCAAAAATCGAATAAAATTTACATAATTATATAAATATCCAACATTATATTAAAAAATTATAATTAAAAAATGTGTATATTTTGAAGAACAATTATATATATGTATTTTAAAATTTAACTTTGATAATTTAACTACTAGTCCAACTTTGAAATACAACATCCGTCTGTGTAAATTTGTTAATTTTTTTAATATAATTTAACCATAATTTTTATTTTGGGTCTAGTATATTGAATAATAAAAATAGTTAAACCAAACAAATCGAATTAACCAAATAAATAAAATCTATTATCGATTCGGCTCGGTTTCGGTTATGTCTAATTTCAGTTTGTTATTGATTTTGAATTTTTTTTAAAATTTAATTTATTCATTTTTAACTACTTTAATTTAGTTGAAATCTAATAAAACCAACGTTAAGCGTCATCCAACTGGATCCGCTGCACAACAAGGAAGCACGTGCTGCTCTTGTTGCAGTCCTCCCATTGGCGAAAGACGTGGGGACCACAATAATTTTTGTGATTATAATGACATGTGGTCCCCACGTGTTTGCACGGAGGAGATGGAGGGGGCTTACGAGCAGGGGATCTAGAAGCATAGGCTGAAAGTGGCTTTTCTTCCTCTGGCTCCGCCGAATTGTGGAAGTGGAGACTTGACTTGGCGAAGAATGACGAAAACCGTCCATTTCGCACGTGACCCCCTGTAAATGGACGGTCATGAACCGGTTCTGTTTCTGATTCGGGAAGTCTAATTTCGGAAAAGTTCAAGATCTTCCAAACGTGGGACCCACTTAAATGGGCTGGCTTTCGCGTAGAGATATCGGGCTAGTGGACCCGCTCCATTACGTGGGCCCGCTTCACAGTCTAATCATAAATATAGGAGTTTTTTTTTAAGTGTAGGCTTGACAAATGTCAAAGGAGATTCGAATCTGTGTCTTCCACATCGGAATTTTCGTTGCTACCACTAGGCCATAAAGGAGTTGCAGTTTGTGGAAGATTGGAAAGAAAATGCAATAATGGAGGAATTAAGACATTTAGTGACAAAAGAAGGGCAGAAGACCTCAGAATTTAGGGTAGTTATGGATTCAGAAAACTACTTGATTTGACAAATGTCTTGTGGAAAGGCTTTTGTTTTGCTGAACGTCGGATGCGATCAGTATATCAATATTTGTGTCATTGTGACTCTTGCCTCGATACACGGGCGTTCGAGTCAAACTCGGATGCGATCGACTGTTAGTGTTGGTAGGTAGGGGCCGATATTGGCCCTAGTTGCAGTATTGTTTCCAGATTCGAGAAATTGGTTGTGTTTTTTCTTAGAGTACCATTGGGACATGCCTATATATAGGCCACTAGTTTTTCGGATAAGAGCTACAAGTTATTTTTTTATCCCTCAGAGCATTATTAATAGTTGGGACTCTCCAATACAATTTGCAGCCCAAAATTTCAAAAAAAAAAAAAAAAGATAAATGTAGAATGGGTTGGATTTGTATGATAATAGTAAGAAATGATAAAATGAGCTCCGGTCCCAAAAATTGTGTGGTCAAAAATTAATGTAGAAAAAAAATAATATAAAGTTTAGAATCTAGAAAGTTGGGCTCCAAATTGGAACTTACTATTCTACAAAACGAGTTTCTACAATCTAGAATCTAGAAATTGGGAGGCCCAACCCTTAACACCCATGGATGGGTTGGGACCGAAATTGAGACTAGAGATGAGACTTATTATTCTACAAAATGAGCTCCTCAATTCTAAATCTAGAATCTAGAAAATGGGATGGGGCTTATTAATGATGCTCTTAGCTGGAGAGCCCGTACGTTGTCTTGGATTGCATATTCACTTGGATTAGTTTTATAGTAACTATGGATCTATTACTTACTGTGAGTGTTATATGTGTCATGGGCGGATCCAAGGGTGACATGGGGTGGGCTGGAGCCCACCCCAATTATTATTAATTTTTTTTCATATAATTTTTATTTTATTTTGATTTTTTTTTATAGGAGCTAGTCCATATCCAACCCATCCCAACGTGTTTTAGCTCACCCAAGTATATATTTATGGATCCGCCCCTGTATGTGTAAATTATATACTTTTGGAGATTTATTATGTATATTATTAAATCTCTCTTAGGGTGTTTTTTTTTAAAGGCTTAGGTAGGGATGAGCATTATTCGGTTTTGGACCGAAAATCGAACCGAACCGAATAAGAGATTCCGTTCGGTTTTTAAAAAAATTCGGTTCGATTTCGGTTTTGAAAATACTAAATTTTCTTATTCGGTTTCGATCCAAAACCGAAAACCGAATAAGAAAATTAAGTTTATATATATATATATATATATATATATATATATATATATATATATATATATATATATATTAATTATCGGTATATACTAAATATATATAGGTATATACTAAATATATCTAGGTATATTTAGTCATTATATATATTAACAAAAAAAACGCAAATAAACCCAAAAACCGAATAAACCGAAAATCGAACCGATTTAATTCGGTTTGGTTCGGTTATTGACCAATTCGGTTCGATTTCGGTTTTGCTTATTCGGTTTCGATCCAATTCAATTTTCGGTTATTTGGTTCGGTTGGAACCGAATAAACGGAATACTCACCCCTAGGCTTAGGAGAGCAAGTTTATTCGGAAGGGTACACTCCATAAGCGGATTCAGGAGTAGAGCCATCAGAGTATCATTAAACATCGGTAGACCTACTTGTTGGGATCCAAGTGACATGATCTAGATAACCGGTATTTGAATCTAATTATCTTCATGTTTTTCTTTAGTATTTCATTTTAGCATTGTATTAATGAATTCTTTTTCGACATATATTTCCTTCATTTGTATTATATTGGAAGTTATTTATTTGTCTTTTCCTTTCTAGAAAAAAAAATATATATATATGTTTTGGTTACTGTTTAGCTTGTTATTCATTATATAACTGTGTGGATGGGATATATTACACCTATCTATTATAATTTAGAAAATTAAGTACAGAGGGAGAAAATTAGAAGTATTGTATAGAAGAGAAGAAATTTTCAATATTTGTAAATAGGAGGATAAAATTTCATTGTCAATGGGTCACAAATAAAAATAGAATAGAACTTTATTAGTATTGGCGTCCACCAATAAAAATTTAAATGGAACGCCATTGACAATAGCATCTCATGACTTTTCTTTTGGTACATCACCTATTTGGGGGGTTATGACTTAGTATTCAGTTGACTGATTTAACAAATTGTCACCTCCCTCGATTTCTTCATTTTAACTTTACTAGTCCCCTTGTGCCAATCACATCTTCTCTTTACTTATATATATATATATATATATGAAATTGCTAAGTCTACAACCAAAGACTTACAATCTTTTTATTAGGGTGAGTATTCGGTTTATTCGGTTCCAACCGAATCGAATAATCGAAAATCGAATTGGACCGAAACCGAATAAGCAAAATCGAAACTGAACCGAATTGGTCAATAACCGAACCGAACCGAACCGAATTAAATTGGTTCGGTTTTCGGTTTATTCGGTTTTTGGGTTTATTTGTGTTTTTTTTTGTTAATATATATAATAACTAAATATACCTAGATATATTTATTATATACCTATAATATATACCCCTCTCTCTCTCTCTCTCTCTCTCTCTCTCTCTCTCTCTCTCTCTCTATATATATATATATATATATATATATATATATATATATAAAGTAAAAATTTTTATTCGGTTTTTGGTTTTGGATCGAAACCGAAATCCAAAACCAAAACCGAAACCGAAACCGAATAAGAAAATTTAGTATTTTCAAAACCGAAACCGAACCGATTTTTTTTAAAACCGAACCGAATCTCTTATTCGGTTCGGTTCGGTTCGGTTTTCTGTTCAAAACCGAATAATGCTCACCCCTACTTTTTATAACCTCTCCTTCCATCCATTACATATGGGTCCCACCTCCCCTCTCAGGCCCTGCTTCATGGTCTCCACCCGATCCCACCATTTTTTCCTCCTCCAATCGAAGTACACACGCTGCGGTTGTAAGGAGATTGTAAACATTTGGTTGTAGGCATAACAAAGCTCTTATATATATCATGTTAATTAGATGTCATAATGATCCTCGACTCAAGTCCTCTCATAATTCAATATTTTTGGGGTGCTGCTATTAGCACATCCTAAAATGTCATTCAGCACTCCTTTTTAGTTTTTTAACATTCAAATTCCAAATTTGCTCCTGCATTAACGTTATTGACACTCCTAAAATGTCATCCTACACTCCTCCCTCCATGTATACACAAATTAATATCATATTTAATGCAGTGGTAGATTTGGAATTCAAATCTTAAAAAATTAAAGAGGAGTGCCTAATGACATTTTAGGAGTGCTAATAGCAAAACCCTATTTTTTAATGCAAACAAGTAGCAGACATCGATCATTTCACATCACTCAACGGGTGATGATAAAATATTCGCTGTTGGACATGGGGTACCATGGTCAATGGTGTCCCCATTCAAATTTTTGCTGTTGGGAGTCGTTACTAATGGCCTTGCGCCAGCCATTATCAATGGCGTTTCACACTAATTTTTACAAATTGTGTCCTGTTCCATTTTTATTTGGGATGCCATTGACAATATTATTCCACTTCATTTTCATTTGGGATGTCACTGACAATGACGTCCCACTCCATTTTTATTTGGGACGCCATTGACAATGGCATCCCATCCCCTATTTGTAATATTGAAAAATTCTCCTCTTCTATGTAAATACGTCTAATTTTCTCCCTATCTACATTTAGTACGATATGGTATGATGGATCAACTTAAAATGGATTTCTCCGTAAGTTGTATTAATTGGCCAGAACATATATCGATTTTATATATTTTGAGACTGAGACATGAGAACTTATTACGTTTAACAACAGAGATTTCATATAGATGGAGGCTATTTGCAGCTTCTGGAGAATTCTTGTCTCTAGTCACACATGTAGCAATATTACTCTATCATCCCTCAAGTCTATGGGATTATACATGCTTCATAAAAGGGATTATACATGCTTCATAAAAGACACTTTTAAAAGAGTCCATACCCTTTTATACCACAAATAACTTGCATATCTTACAAAACGTCCCAACACCAGAAAAGAAAGGGTTGCATCCACATAGTACTTTACTTTTGTTATTTTGGTTATTTGCACTTAAATAGCCTTAATTTTGTCCTATGTTCACTTTGATACTATGACCTTTTTTTTTGTTAAGATCAGTTAGCGACGGATTTTAATTTTTCAATTCAGCAATAGAATTGTCTATGATGAAGTGATTATTCTTGGTTTTTTCTAAGGGCATCACCATTTTTGCTAAGGACTAGCCCAAAAAAGTTTCAAAATATTACAAGTTTACCATCAATTTTTTTTACTTGGGGCTAGTCCAAGCAAATGTATAAATACCAACTTTTATTTTCATTTTCTCTCTCCCTCTTCTCTTTTCTTTTCTCTCTCAACTATTTTCTTCTCTCCCTCAACTCTAGGTCAAAGAATTTAACTCCAACTCTTTTCTTTTCTCCCTACATTTTTTTCAAATTGTTCTCTCCCTCAACTCTAGGTCATTGACTTCTCTCATTTATTGGTAAGTCATCGAATTAATATATGTTTAATGTTTTAAACATGAATTTCACATATAAAAGTTGAATTATGTGTTTAATGTAGAAAAATATTGAACATGGAACAACCGGGATCATCAAATGTTCCCGCCACGTCCGAAGAACACGTTCCCGCAACGTCCGAAGACCACGTTCGAAGAATATTGAACATGGAACAACCGGGACCATCAAATGTTTCCGCCACGTCCGAAGAACATGTTCCCGCAACGTCCGAAGACCACTTTGATGCATCGGAAGCCCTCTTGGTAACTAAATTTTAACTTGTCATCGGGTTAAAATTCGTATTGTGACACAGAGGACTGCCAACACTCTGTCAGTCCCGATCATAGACTAGGACTGCCAGAGTGGTGGCAGTCCTTCTTATGTGAATGACTGCCACCACTCTGGCAGTCATAGTCTGTGATACCTGAATGCAAAGTTTTAGGATGTTGTCTAATTGTACTAACTTTTAAGTACACCAATCTTATGTACGGTCCTAATCTATGAAACCTATTTGCTTTAGGATGTTGTCTAATTGTACTAACTTTTAAGTTCTATTGTAGGACTTGAGATTTTTCGATTTTGCGGTACCGGCTCAAATTGCAGTCAATGTAGCCCATTTATTCTGGACCGATCTTTGTTTTGAATAAAGCGAGGGTGCGGTACATTGGTGTCGAGAAGTTGGATGGGAAAACAACATAATTCTAGTGATATCTAGATCGGCTCGAAATCGACCGGGACGACAAATTGTGGTGGTTGGCTGTGAAAGAGGTGGCGTGTTCAGAACGCACAAGAAAAACACAGTTATCCAAAGTAAAGTTCCAAGAAGAAATGTTGGAACGAGAAAATGTGGTTGTCCATTCACGATACATATTAGAAACGAAGAAGAAGGAAAATGGACACTAGAAGTGAAGAATGGAACCCACAACCATGAGATTGCTGTCACGACCCGCTACCCAAATTGTTGGGCCAGGCCGAGTCATGCCCAGCCTACGTTTGATATAAAATATAGTAAGCTTGTCACTCCCCGTTCCCGGAATGCGCATTTTTATACATGTACAGCTCATGTGTATTTATTTAGTATTTATCATGTATTATTCTGTAGTTAAATTCCTTTAAATTTAAATTTTCATGTTAATTAATTAGATGCTCTTTAATTTTCATGCTAATTTATTTCTGTAATTTTATTACCTGCATTTTATTTGTTGCTTTAGTCTTATTGGGTTTCGGTTTGCTGAATCCCCTTAAACCCGGCCCATTAGCTCCCACCTACCACCATCTTCCTATTTAAAGCTTCCATCTCTTTCTCTCTCCTCATAACTTCATTCTCACCATTACTTCTTCTTCTTCCTCTTATTACTCTCTACCACCTACCAGCAGCAGGAGAAGGCAAGTGCAATCTTGCTTCTTGCTTGGAGAACCATTTTTGTGGTTCATTTTCCTTCCTCTCATGATTCTGAGAGAGATTAGTTCTTAACGTTTTTGATTTCTGTGGCTGGTTTCTCCTAGATCTAATTTGTTATATTCTCGGTTGTCATGGGTTTTTGATCTCCCAACTTAGCGTGTATTTCTGGCACTGGAATGAAGGCTCCATAGGACTTGGAGTTTGGAAGATGTTTCACGCACACGTTCTTACGTGCTCGCGTAAACATCAGTCCAGTCACGCACACGTTCTTACGTGTCTGCGTGTATTTTCAGTCACGCACACGTCTTTACGTGTCTGCGTGTATTTTTAGTCACGCTCGTGTTCTTACATGTTAGCGTGTATTTTTAGTCACGCTAACGTTCCCATGAGCGTGCGTGTATTTTTAGTCACGCTCGCATTTGAGTGCGTGAATTATTTGTCACGCTCGCGTTGTCTGCGTATATTTGAGTCACGCTCCTGTCTTTGTACTGCGTGCGTGACTTTTCACGCTCATGTCCCTGAGCTTGCGTGCGTGACTTTTCACGATCACATTGTGCGTGACTTTTGGCGTGCGTGACTTTTCACCCTCACACTGCGCGTGCGTGCGTGAATTATTTGTCACGCTCATACGCTCACGTTGCCAGCACGTATCACTTGTCAAGTGTATTTTGTGTATTAGTGCCAAGTGTCTGGATTGGTATATGGATATCCAGTGAGACTGGAATTTGACCTTGAGAGTTATAGACTCAACCCTATTTAATGTTAATGACTTTCATGCCTTGTCACCATTAATGACGATGGTTATCTTGACTAATTTGATCATGCGTTCCTAGTTGGAACTAAGAGACTGGCTAGTCGTCTTATTGAAATAAATGAATGAGACACGTTCATGTTATGAACTATTGCAATCGACTGGCTGATCCCGAAATATTGACATACATGCACATACAGGCTTCAATCTATTTATTTATTTATTTATTTATTTATTTATTTATTTTCTACAAAAGAAGCATGTGTACTTTATGGTCAAGGCATGATTACCGTGGTTAGATTTGATTGTTGCATTATGCTATGTAAGACCTGCAACCTAACCGCACTGGTATCGTTGTAGAGTTGTGCATATCGTACCCCGTACGAAAGTACTCATTTGAATGACCATGATCCACGGCATGGGACTTCACTCAACATAGTGACTATTAAGTTAAATAAAATAATGATGGCATGGAGAGAATGGATTCTCGAGTTCTTATATGGCAGCCCCCTTGGGACTATTAAGTGCCCGACGGGCCGGCTGGTTCCCACAGATACTGTAAATCTGTCACACGGACAGGGAACGGTATCTGCTTATATTATTGTACATGCTATAACGGCGGGCGTCCCGCTGGAACTCGTCTAACTACATGATTGGCGCAATTGATTGATTGGATAGACTAGCCTTGTTTGTACATAGTAAGAACTGAGGAATCCCTATTTGCATAATTCCAGGATAACTTGGGACTCACAATAGCAAGCCGTAGTAGTTGATTGGCCGTTCAAGATGATTTGTTTGTGTACTGTACCTACTCTGTTGCCTAACTGAGATGATCAGAATGTCAGGACATGACGGGCCAACTTCTGTCCTTGTTTGGTTGGGAGGTTGGTTCGAAGTGTCGTGATGTTATGTGAATCCTAGTGGAAAGCAGAGATCTATTATTATATTCTCTTACTTACTGGTTTAGTCCTTCATATCGTTCTTCCTTGTGGTACTTGCTATTAGAGGTCTAACCTCTCTGGTTTTGCATGGCCAGATTTAGAGCCGGTTTCCGAGGATCCAGCGTACTTCTACCTCCAAGATGGTCAATACTAGAGGCATGATTGCAGGAGGACTCGAGTGGGTTCCTTACTTCACCGCTCGTTTTGTTATTTACTTTATACTTAGCCGTTTGGCACCGACATGTTAGTCGGATTGTCTTGTACTTACTTTTACATGATTGTAATTAATTCAGACTGCAACTGATAACAATTGTGTATACTTGCTATATCATCTGGCTATATTTTGTAAAGCCAGATCTCAAGAACATTTTGACTGAGCGTTTGGGACGCCTTACTGCTTTATCTTACATGTTCTCTACTACTGTTTCCTTGTTTGAATGATTGAGACAATAGATGTGAAATGACCATAGTAAGACCTTTATGTAGTATGCACCCCCTCGTCTGGTTAGACAGCATTGATCGTATTATACGGTATTCATCTACCCGTAATACGTAGCTGGCTGAGTCATTCCCCCGCTCTCCAGTATTCTGGTTCTGGGGCGTGACAAGGTTTTAGTGGTGGCCCATGCAGGTCTGATTTCAGACTTGTGGGGTGTTTTTATTTATAGGATGTCTCAATCACACATGTTCCCCCTTGATCTCCTGATTCGTTATTCTCAACTCTTGCTTGATATTTCGGTATTCTTTGACTTCATTGATCCTTCATGTCCGGTCGTTTGATTGTTCTCTTGTCCCTTTTCTTAGGGGCACTTCGTCCGCAGCGGTCAGAGCTGGGCGGCAACAACAAAGGCAACAAGGACAACATGACCAGGTTGGTCAACAACCAGGGCCAGTCTCGCCTCAGGAGGCTATCCAGAAAGAAGTGATAGTAGAACCAGCGGTTGGACCGCAGTATCCAGATATTCCAGACCCACCCGTAGTTCTACCTACCCCTGTGGAAGTGGACATACTAGCCCTTCTGGAGATCATGAGAGGAATGATGGCTGCTCAGCAACATCAGATGTTGGCCCAACAGCGCATTCACACTCAGCTGCAAGAGCAGAATGTGTTGCTTAACCAAGGATTGCAGACGGCTTTGGAAAGAGGAGTGAGGGCTGATTCAGGAGCATCAGCCAGGTTTTGCAAGTACAACCCCTGCCGTTTCGAGGGCACGGAGGATGCCATTTCAGCAGATGCATGGCTTAAGGATATGGAGGCTATTCTGACAGCAGCTAAGGTGCCGGCAGAAGAACGTGTGGATCTAGTGAAGTTGTTACTTCAGGATCTCGCACGTGATTGGTGGGAATCGGAGGAAGTTGGCATCAGACGTCCTGTGGCTTGGGATGATTTTACTACAAGATTCAAGACTAAGTACTATGGAGTTGTGGCGCAGTTTGAGCTACAACAGAAGTTTATCAACCTCAGGCAGGCCGGCAAGACTGTAGATGCTTATGCAGCAGAATTCTGCAGATTGAGTAGATTCGCCCAGAGATGGTAGCAACAGAGCACCAAAGGGCTATGAGGTTTCAGCAGGGGTTCCATCTTGAACTCTTGCAATTGATCGAGGGGCACAATTACCAAACTTTTGATGAGATATTGACGGCAACTCGAAGGCATGAGCTCACCATTCAGAGGCTTGCGACCAGGACTGGGGGTCAGAAGAAATCCCACAGTCAGATTGAAGGAGGGGGGGGGGAGCAGCGCCCCGAACAACAGCACCATCCCCTGGCATTCGTATCCACGATGTGGCGATACGAGGACCAGCACCACCCAGGCAGCAGCAGCAACAGCAACAGAGGAAGAACCAGCAACCCCCGACGGGATGCACTTATTGTGGAAAGATGGGACACACTAGAGATGTGTGTCGGACATTGAATGGACTGTGTCTGATATGTGGAAATCCAGATCATCGGGTTACCACATGTCTCATGAATTCGAGAGCAGGAGGACCAGGGCAGCAGTTTCCTGCTCTGCCAGCACCAGGGGCAGGCCAGTATCGAGGACCAGCGGTGGCAGTTAGGCCATTGGCACAGCGTCCGTTAGTACCGCAGGCTCAGATGTTTCGGCAGCAGGGACCGCCGATGCAGCAACACCAGCATAGACCACCCCAGCATCACCAAGGCAGGGGCCAGCAGCAGCACCAGGCTAGGCCGCAGCATGGAAATCAGCAAGGAGGTCGAGGGCAAGCATTCACTTTGTCCTTGGAAGAGGCATTGGCATCGGGAGATGTTGTGGCAGGTAACATTCTCGTCGTCTCATATCCCGCAGTAGCATTATTTGATTCGGGAGCATCCCATTCATTTATATCTGCACAATTTACGACACGACTAGGAATGGAGTTCGAGGCATTGCCAGGGAGGTTGAATATACTCACTGGCAATGGGCTCGTAGGAGTTAGTAGAGTTATTCTAGCGTGTAGCATTGTAGTTTGCGGGCATTCTTTACCTGTCCGGTTGATAGAATTTCCTGTTAGAAATTTTGACGTTATCTTAGGCATGGACTGGCTGAAAGACAGTCATGCGATAATAGATTATCGTAGAGGGAGTGTATCTTTTGATATTCCAGGCATGAAGAGATTCACCTTAGTCAGATCAGAGGCAACTCAACCAGAGCAGGGAGTAGTAACGGCAATGGAAGAAGTTCAGATCCCGAAGGTAGTCGATGAATTTCTAGACGTATTTCCTGAAGAACTTCCAGGTCTACCACCGATTAGAGATATTGAGTTCAGCATAGAATTGGCACCAGGAACTGAACCGATATCAGATCGGGTTTACAGAATGGCGGATTCAGAGCAGGCCAAGGTTTATCAGCACATAGAGGAATTGAAGGAGAAGAAATTCATCCAAGCTAGCGTGTCACCATGGGCAGCACCAGTGGTACTTGTGGGAAAGAAGGATGGGTCATCCAGATTGTGCATTGACTACAGGAAACTTAACGTGGCAACAGTGAAGAACAAGTACCCATTACCCAGGATCGACGACTTATTTGATCAGTTGAGCAAGGCTAGAGTTTTCTCCAAGATAGATCTTCGTTCAGGGTACCATCAGGTGAGGGTTCGGAAGGAGGATATTTCCAAGACAGCATTTAGGTCGAAGTATGGGCATTACGAGTTCTTAGTAATGCCGTTTGGTTTGACCAATGCTCCAACAATATTCATGGATTTGATGAACCGCATCTTTATGCCATATTTAGACCAGTTTGTCGTTGTGTTCCTTGACGACATTCTCGTATACTCAGCTAGTGAAGAGGAGCATGAAGACCACCTCAGGAAAGTGTTGCAGGTTCTGAGAGAGAACCAGTTGTATGCCAAGCTCAGTAAGTATGAGTTCTGGACGGATCACATTTCATTTTTGGGTCATATCATATCAGGAGCTGGAGTAGCAGTAGATCCCAAGAAGGTAGAAGCAGTAGAGAGTTGGCCAGTACCCAAGACCGTAGCAGATGTACGGAGTTTCTTGGGATTGGCAGAATATTACAGAAGGTTTGTGTCAGATTTTGCAAGGCTTTCAGCGCCCATGACCCGCTTGACCCGGAAGGATGTGCCATTTGTTTGGTCGGCAGAATGTCAGACATCATTCGAGACTTTGAAGCAGAAGTTGATATCAGCACCTATTCTTACATTGCCAGTTGGACCCGGAGGTTTTACAGTATATTGCGATGCGTCAGGTAAAGGACTTGGATGTGTCCTTATGCAGCATGGGAAGGTGATCGCATATGCATCTAGGCAGTTTCGGGACCACGAGAAGAATTACCCAACTCATGATTTGGAGTTAGCGGCAGTAGTGTTTGCTTTGAATCTTTGGAGGCATTACTTATATGGTGACCGAGTGGAGATGTACACAGACCATAAAAGTCTGAAGTACATCTTTACTCAAAAGGAATTAAACATGAGGCAGAGAATATGGCTGGAGTTGATTAAGGATTATGACGTGGAGCTTCAGTACCATCCAGGTAAGGCGAATGTAGTAGCAGACGCTCTCAGCAGGAGAGGCGGCGCATTTATGTTGACCACGCAGAAGCATATCTTAGAAGACCTTCAGGAGATGGGCATCGAAGTTATATTTCCTAGTGATGTAGGAGTTCTAACAAGTCTGCAAGTTCAATCCGACTTGGTAGACAGGATCAAGGCTGCTCAGGCACAAGACCCAAGGATTCAGAAGCTTAGGGCAGAATGTGAGTCAGGACTCAGGAAGGAGATGAGAATTCATGAAGATGGTACACTTAGGTTTGGATCACGTCTATGTGTGCCTAGTGGAGATATCAGGCAGGAGATTATGGCAGAAGCTCACAGTTCTCAATATTCTATTCACCCTGGGGGGACCAAGATGTATCAAGATATCAAGCAGCATTTCTGGTGGAACGGAATGAAGAGGGAGATAGCTAGATTTGTTTCCCGTTGCTTGGTATGTCAGCAAGTGAAGGCAGAACAGCAGAGGCCAGCTGGGTTATTGCAACCGCTTCCTATTCCGGAATGGAAATGGGAGCATATTACAATGGACTTTGTGACCGGTTTACCAAGATCGCCAAGTGGTAAAGATGCTATTTGGGTGATAGTAGACCGACTTACGAAGGTAGCACACTTTCTTCCTTTCAGAGTAGGACAATCTACAGAAAAGTTGGCAGAGTTATATATGCAACAGATAGTCAGGCAGCCTAGAGTCCCTGTCAGTATTGTGTCGGATCGAGATACCCGCTTTACATCACACTTCTGGAAGAGCTTACATCATAGTCTGGGTACCAAGTTAAGCTTTAGCACAGCTTACCATCCACAAACAAATGGGCAATCAGAAAGAACGATTCAGACCTTAGAAGACATGTTGCGAGCTTGCACTCTAGATTTTGGAGGATCTTGGGAGAGCCACCTGCACTTAGTTGAGTTTTCATACAACAATAGTTATCAAGCCAGTATCCAGATGGCGCCATTTGAAGCACTATATGGTAAGAAGTGTAGGTCACCGCTTGCATGGGATGATATCGGAGAGAGGAAAATGTTAGGCCCAGAAATGATTGTTCAGACGGTTGAAGTGGTTAAGAAAATTAGAGAGCGACTTCGAGTTGCGCAAGACAGGCATCGTCATTGGGCGGACCATCATTGTAGGCCGTTAGAGTTCTCTGTTGGGGACCACGTATTCTTGCGGATCTCACCTACTCGTGGGGTCATTAGATTTGGCATTCGCGGGAAATTGAGTCCGCGGTACGTGGGCCCATTCGTTATCCTTGATCGGATAGGCGATGTTGCTTATCGTTTATCCCTCCCACCTTCGTTACGAGAGGTGCATGACGTGTTTCATGTATCTCAATTACGTAGGTATGTATCGGACCCAAGTCATGTCCTCGATCATTCGGAGCTGGTTGTTGGTACCAACCTGTCTTACGAGGAACAGCCTGTCTCCATTTTGGACCGAAGAGAGAAGATACTCAAGAACCGAACAATTAGTCTTGTCCATGTTGCTTGGGGTCATCACTACTTGGGAGAGTCAACGTGGGAACGTGAGGATGATATCCGATCACGGTATCCACACCTGTTTGACTCACAAGGTATATCTCTTTCTGTATACCTTGATTGTCTTGATTTTTTATGCTTATCGCCTTATGGATAGAACTACCTGATATCGTAGATTGATGGATTTACATATATAGTACTTGCTTTTGATATGGAAACAATAATTGCTTGCTCACTAGAATTGCTTGTATTAGTTTAGCTCTGATATTTCTATCCGGCTTAGATTTGAAATTCCGAGGACGGAATTTTTCTAAGGGGGGTAGAGATGTCACTCCCCGTTCCCGGAATGCGCATTTTTATACATGTACAGCTCATGTGTATTTATTTAGTATTTATCATGTATTATTCTGTAGTTAAATTCCTTTAAATTTAAATTTTCATGTTAATTAATTAGATGCTCTTTAATTTTCATGCTAATTTATTTCTGCAATTTTATTACCTGCATTTTATTTGTTGCTTTAGTCTTATTGGATTTCGGTTTGCTGAATCCCCTTAAACCCGGCCCATTAGCTCCCACCTACCACCATCTTCCTATTTAAAGCTTCCATCTCTTTCTCTCTCCTCATAACTTCATTCTCACCATTACTTCTTCTTCTTCCTCTCATTACTCTCTACCACCTACCAGCAGCAGGAGAAGGCAAGTGCAATCTTGCTTCTTGCTTGGAGAACCATTTTTGTGGTTCATTTCCTTCCTCTCATGATTCTGAGAGAGATTAGTTCTTAACGTTTTTGATTTCTGTGGCTGGTTTCTCCTAGATCTAATTTGTTATATTCTCGGTTGTCATGGGTTTTTGATCTCCCAACTTAGCGTGTATTTCTGGCACTGGAACGAAGGCTCCATAGGACTTGGAGTTTGGAAGATGTTTCACGCACACGTTCTTACGTGCTCGCGTAAACATCAGTCCAGTCACGCACACGTTCTTACGTGTCTGCGTGTATTTTCAGTCACGCACACATCTTTACGTGTCTGCGTGTATTTTTAGTCACGCTCGTGTTCTTACATGTTAGCGTGTATTTTTAGTCACGCTAACGTTCCCATGAGCGTGCGTGTATTTTTAGTCACGCTCGCATTTGAGTGCGTGAATTATTTGTCACGCTCGTGTTGTCTGCGTGTATTTGAGTCACGCTCCTGTCTTTGTACTGCGTGCGTGACTTTTTACGCTCATGTCCCTGAGCTTGCGTGCGTGACTTTTCACGATCACATTGTGCGTGACTTTTGGCGTGCGTGACTTTTCACCCTCACGCTGCGCGTGCGTGCGTGAATTATTTGTCACGCTCATACGCTCACGTTGCCCGCACGTATCACTTGTCACGCATCACTTGTCGCACCCACTGATCACGCTCACGCTTACCAGAGTGTACTATTTTTTACGCTCGCTCCTTCATGCCAGACTTGGTGTACTTTTCATGCATACGATTCTTGCGTGACTTTTGGACTTAGCTTAGACTTGTTAGCATGACTTCCTGACTTAGGAGTTTTATTTGTTCTATATTTTATTCATTTAATGTTGGCATGATAATTCTCTATTATATCCTTACGCCTTTTTGCATGAACCCGAAAATCTTAGCATGTTAATATTTTAATACCTATGGTTGTGTATTAGTGCCAAGTGTCTGGATTGGTATATGGATATCCAGTGAGACTGGAATTTGACCTTGAGAGTTATAGACTCAACCCTATTTAATGCTAATGACTTTCATGCCTTGTCACCATTAATGACGATGGTTATCTTGACTAATTTGATCATGCGTTCCTAGTTGGAACTAAGAGACTGGCTAGTCGTCTTATTGAAATAAATGAATGAGACACATTCATGTTATGAACTATTGCAATCGACTGGCTGATCCCGAAATATTGACATACATGCACATGCAGGCTTCAATCTATTTATTTATTTATTTATTTATTTATTTATTTTCTACAAAAGAAGCATGTGTACTTTATGGTCAAGGCATGATTACCGTGGTTAGATTTGATTGTTGTATTACGCTATGTAAGACCTGCAACCTAACCGCACTGGTATCGTTGTAGAGTTGTGCATATCGTACCCCGTACGAAAGTACTCATTTGAATGACCATGATCCACGGCATGGGACTTCACTCAACGTAGTGACTATTAAGTTAAATAAAATAATGATGGCATGGAGAGAATGGATTCCCGAGTTCTTACATGGCAGCCCCCTTGGGACTATTAAGTGCCCGACGGGCCGGCTGGTTCCCACAGATACTGTAAATCTGTCACACGGACAGGGAACGGTATCTGTTTATATTATTGTACATGCTATAACTGCGGGCGTCCCGCTGGGACTCGTCTAACTACATGATTGGCGCAATTGATTGATTGGATAGACTAGCCTTGCTTGCACATAGTAAGAACTGAGGAATCCCTATTTGCATAATTCCAGGATAACTTGGGACTCACAATAGCAAGACGTAGTAGTTGATTGGCCGTTCAAGATGATTTGTTTGTGTACTGTACCTACTCTGTTGCCTAACTGAGATGATCAGAATGTCAGGACATGACGGGCCAACTTCTGTCCTTGTTTGGTTGGGAGGTTGGTTCGAAGTGTCGTGATGTTATGTGAATCCTAGTGGAAAGCAGAGATCTATTATTATATTCTCTTACTTACTGGTTTAGTCCTTCATATCGTTCTTCCTTGTGGTACTTGCTATTAGAGGTCTAACCTCTCTGGTTTTGCATGGCCAGATTTAGAGCCGGTTCCCGAGGATCCAGCGTACTTCTACCTCCAAGATGGTCAATACTAGAGGCATGATTGCAGGAGGACTCGAGTGGGTTCCTTACTTCACCGCTCATTTTGTTATTTACTTTATACTTAGCCGTTTGGCACCGACATGTTAGTCGGATTGTCTTGTACTTACTTTTACATGATTGTAATTAATTCAGACTGCAACTGATAACAATTGTGTATACTTGCTATATCATCTGGCTATATTTTGTAAAGCCAGATCTCAAGAACATTTTGACTGAGCGTTTGGGACGCCTTACTGCTTTATCTTACATGTTCTCTATTACTGTTTTCTTGTTTGAATGATTGAGACAATAGATGTGAAATGACCATAGTAAGACCTTTATGTAGTATGCACCCTCTCGTCTGGTTAGACAGCATTGATCGTATTATACGGTATTCATCTACCCATAATACGTAGCTGGCTGAGTCATTCCCCCGCTCTCCAGTATTCTGGTTCTGGGGCGTGACAAAGCTGTTCTAAAGACAACATGATAAAACTAAATGTGCTAACAGTTCTATAAGTGAATAAAAGTCATAAATGCTCCAAAAACAAAAGTCGTATCATATAGTAAAATGTCCAAAGTACAAGTGATCTAAAATGTAAAACTGGATACATGTCCAGTTACAAAAATATATAGTCTAATACATGTTTACTCTCAAAAGTCTAAGTAAACAAAAGACAACTAGACGAGGTTCCCCGCAGGAACATCCTTGTAAAGCAGAGCCGGGTCCTCGGCAGTAACTCCATAATATGTGTCGCAGAGTAACTCCTCCTCAGTAAGGACACCTACAATGTTATCCTGTCAGGACGGGAGCAAGTACTGAATCTAGCAAACTAAATATACGAAGCACGAACAAGAATGTAATAAACTGGAATCATGGCATATCATGGTTTAATTGGTTATTTTATAAATAATCGTATGTAGTTTAAAAGTTTAAAACTGCAGCATGTACGTGAATCGGTCAATAGGTGAACAGGATGTACTGTGGTACATATCAAGTTTTCTGGTATGCACATACGTGCACGAACGGCATCGGTGTATATCCATACACAAACGCGATACCAGAACATACGGCAAGGTCACATGTAGAATGTCACCGAGCGTGGTAAATACATACGGAGAGGGGGTCATGTTCACGTACAATACTAACAGTTTCCCCTTAACCCGTTATTTAAACATGTGAGAGATATGAGATACTGTATAAACATGGTGGAGACTAAAAGTAATACAACATGTAAAGTTCTAACTTGCTATCCCAAGGATCAGCATTTAACATGGTGGGTAAATCACAGTTTATTGTTATAGCAGTATGTAAAGTTTGTAGAAGGTACTTGCCTCTAGCAAAGCAAAGCAAAACAAGCTGCGATAAAAGTGCTATGGATGTCCGGTAACTCGTCACTGTAGAAATAAATACAATAACTTAGTTTTTACACTAAGCTAAAACGCTAAGACACTAATCTGTGAAACACGACTTGTGACAGAGCACCTAGCCAAAATGATGATTTTAGCTTAGGAGACCAATGTGGGATGACACATTACTTTAACTACTTTTTAGGGTCCTTACACTAGTGAGGGGTGGGGTTCAACACGGTTAAAACTCAAAATAACACAAAAAGCTACAAGTCGTAATTAATCAATAAATAAATCGAATGACCATTGTGTTCTAACAATTTTTGAGATAGACAAAAAGCTTAATTTTTACATAAAATAAAGTATCAAAATGATCCTAGTTAATCATAGAAATTTATTATAATTTTTCTAGAATTTATTAATCAGTACAAGTATTTTATAAAAATCAGTTTTCCTAAGTATACAGAAAATGAGTTTTGGTTCCATATGCCAAACTAGTGGCAAAACTATAATTTAAATAATATAAAAATTATACTAAATTAGCTAACTTAACATAGTATCTAAATACTATTTTTCCATAATTTTATCAATAATTTAAGTATTTTTAGAAAATCAAAAACAGCATTGCACACAATATAAATTAATTAATTAATTATCTGCGTATTTTGTCCATGTATATAATTTGAACCAAAGTTCAAATACAGGACCCAAGGCCATGAATCAAGTCCAATATGACTTGTACAGGTCTTGAATGTGTGAAAACACATTTGGGCCCAAAAACCCATGCTAGGCCTGGACACCAAATGGTTGCAGTAATTTAAATACACTAAAAATACAATTTGGTAAAAATGTAAAATAAATATTATTATTTTAATAAGGTAAATTTATACAAAATGAATATATACATACCTATGCCAAAAGTACATATATATATATATATATACGTAAGGAAATACTTAATTATAAAGTATATATATATATATATATATATATATATATATATATATATATATATATATATATATATATATATATATATATATATATATATTTTATATATATATATATATATATATATATATATATATATATATATATATAGAATATTATATTTCATATATATAATAATAATATATATACACAAGAAACTATATACATATATACATATGTGTATATAATACATATATATATATATATATATATATATACATACATAATATAATAAAGTACAAAAAATGAAGTATATATATATATATAAAAATAGCATATATATATATATATATATATATATATATATATATATATATATATATATATATATATATATATATATAGTATATATAATAATACATATATATATACAAATACATGTATACATATATATAAATATATATATATTAAAACAAAAAGAAAAGAAAAGAAAAAGAAACAGAAAAAAGAAAAAGAAACAGGAACAGAAGGGGGGCTCGAACCCGAGCTGCGCAGGGGGGGTTTAGTTAGGTCGGGCTGGCCAGGGGGTCAGCCCGTGGCTTGTGTTAAGGATAGGACTTAGGTTAATTTTATTAGGTTTTAAGTGATTTAAAAAATAAAAAAATAATATAACACAGTCATGTGTCCTGACAGTTAGGGACACAGGTATTAACGTGTCTGAGTCGATTCGACACGCACGACACAAATTTCACCTGTCCAGGTCCACGCTCGTGCTCGCCAGGACACGGCGAACAACCCATGCCCAACACGAGACACACACGACACAAACATCACTGCTACTCACGTGTCCAACAAGTCGGGGGGGTTTGAGTGTGCTGGCCGACGGTGGAGACGTCAGGACGAAAGGGGGGTTGGGGTAGTCGTGGTGGTCGGTTAGGGTTAGGGTTAGGGTTAGGGTCGAGTCTGGGGAGAGGAGGGGTGTTTAAATAGGAGCTTAGGTCAGTCCTAGGTCGGTCGGGGCAGCCGGAAATGGCGGGGGCAGCCGACGTCGAGTCGTCGGTCAGCGGAGTGGGTAAGGAGAGAGAGAAAGAGTCTGGTCGTGGGGGGGGGTGTTGGGTAGGTTAGCAGTTAGGTCCTCCTAGATTTAGGAATTACACAAAGGCTTTAAAAGAGTATGAATGCAAATATAATTTGCATTCCACATATTAAAACAATTTAAATAATTACAAAACTGTATTAAAATAATTATATTAATTGCAAATTGATATTAAAACATTTAAATAAATTACAAAATGATATTTTTAATATATAAAACTCATTTAAAAATCATTTAGAAATTCTAGGAAAATTTCTAAAAATCTAAATAATTATTTTAAGGCTAAATTGACACTAAAAATTAATTAACACTAATTAATATGAAATTTGAAAAACAAGGGCTTACAAGTCTTCCCTCCTTGAAAAATTTCGTCCTCGAAATTCACAAGGATTGAAGACCCTACAATATTCTAACATAGCAAGCAGTGCAACAAAATGACTAAGGCTGCGATCGAAACTAACCTCTAAGGTATCAAGCGGGAATGGGTGGTTCCTTCGCAGCGGTTGGATCGAACAAGTAAGGGTATCTCTCCCTCATGTCCGACTCCCTCTCCCAAGTAGTTTCACCTGGGGAGTGACGGCTCCAAGCTACTCGTACTAGGGGTATAACCTTGTTTCTCAGCCTCTTCTCTCTCCTGTCTAATATCTCTACTGGCTGCTCAGAAACTGTAAGGCTCGGTCCGACCTCCAACTCTGTATGATCTAGCACATGACTGGGGTCTGGAACATATCTCCTCAGCTGAGATACGTAAAAGACGTCATGAACTCCTGCTAGGTTGGGTGGAAGTGCAACCCTGTAAGCTACCTCTCCGATCCTGCCGAGTACCTCGAACGACCCGATGTATCTGGGGCTCAGCTTTCCTCCTCGTCCGAACCGGATCGTCCCTCTAGTAGGTGATATCTTCACTAGCACCATATCACCATCTGCGAACTCCATCGGTCTGCGACTAGCATCAGCCCAGTGTTTTTGCCTATCCTGAGCTACTCTGAGCCTGTCTCTGATCATCCCGACTTTCTCTGCGACATCCGTGATCATCTCTGGCCCAAGCATAACTCTGTCTCCAACATCATCCCAAAAGAGCGGTATACGACATCGTCGTCCATATAGCGCCTCGAAAGGAGACATACCGATACTGGCTTGGTAGCTGTTGTTGTATGAAAACTCTACCAAGTGCAGATGGCTCTGACATGAACCTCCGAAGTCCAGCACGCAGGTCCTCAGCATATCCTCCAGTGTCTGTATCGTCCTCTCGGACTGCCCATCTGTCTGCGGGTTGTACGCCGTACTAAACTTGAGCCTGCTGCCCAACTCCTCCTGCAAGCTCCTCCAGTAGTGGGATATGAATCTGCTGTCTCTGTCTGACACGATGCTCACCGGCACTCCGTGTAGGCGAACTATCTGCTGCATGTATAGCTCTGCCAACTTCTCGGTGGAAAGCCCCACCTTGAAGGGTATGAAGTGCACACACTTCGTCAGCCTGTCCACGATGACCCAAATGGCATCCTTCCCTCCTTGGGAACGAGGAAGCCCTGAGACGAAGTCCATCGTAATATGTTCCCACTTCCACTCGGGAATGGATAATGGCTGCAACAAACCAGCTGGCCTCTGGCGCTCCGCCTTGACCTGCTGGTAAACAAGACATCTCGAGATAAAATGTGATACATCCCTCTTCATCTCGTGCCACCAAAGATGTTCCCGTAAGTCATGGTACATCTTGTTAGCACCAGGGTGAATAGAATATCTCGATCGGTGCACCTCCTGCAAGACTGCCTCTACTAGCTCTCCCTTCGGCACGCACAATCGGCTGCCATGCCTCAAGGATCCATCCTCTGCTATCGTGAAGTCATCCAGCAATCCAGCTAATGCCTAGGCTCGAAGTCTGCGAAGGCTCTCATCTGTAGACTGTGCCTCCCTGATCTGCTCTATCAAACCTGACTGGATGTCAAGCGCCATCATCTGTATCACTGATCCTGACCGAACTAGCTCGATACCGAGCTTCTCCAGATCCTCCCGCAAATACCGATCAATCATCAGATACCATGCCATTGGATGCCTGCTCAGCGCATCCGCCACCACATTTGCCTTCCTGGGGTGATACTGTAAATCGATGTCGAAGTCTTTCATCAACTCCAACCATCGTCTTTGCCTCATGTTCAGCTCTTTCTGCGTGAACACATACTTCAAGCTTTTGTGGTCAGTAAAGATCTCCACACGCTCTCCGTATAAGTAATGTTTTCATAACTTGAGTGTAAAGATCATCGCAGCTAACTCTAGGTCATGGGTAGGATAATTCCTCTTATGAGTCCGCAATTGCCTAGATGCATAAGCAATCACTTTCCCATGCTGTTGTAGGACACATCCTAGCCCCTTTCCAGAAGCATCGCTGTAAATGGTGAAACCTCCAGATCCTGAAGGTAAAGTCAGAACTGGAGCGGTCGTCAGCCTCCTCTTTAGCTCCTCAAACGTTGCCTGACAGTCCTCTGACCAGATGTACTCTGCGTCCTTCCGTGTCAGCTTCGTCATGGGTTCAGCTATCCTAGCAAAGTCCTGGACGAACTTTCTATAATAGCCTGCTAAACCCAGAAAGCTCATGATCTCTGAAACTGACGTCGGGGCCTTCCACGTCTCAACTGCAGCAATCTTTCTGGGATCCACCGAGATTCCATCTCCCGTGACTACATGGCCGAGAAACTCCACTCGGTCTAAAAAGAACTCGTACTTCGGCAATTTTGCAAACAATCTCTCCTACCTCAGAATCCCCAAAACTATCCGCAAGTGCTCTGCATGCTCCTCTGGCGTCTTCGAGTATATCAGGATGTCGTCGATAAACACTACGACAAACTTATCCAGATACTGGTGAAATGTCTTATTCATCAAGTTTATAAAGACAGCTGGCGCATTTGTGAGACCAAATGGCATCACCAGAAACTCGTACTGCCCGTACTTCGTATTGAACACCGTCTTCTGGATGTCTGCTGCCCTAACCTTTACCTGGAGGTACCCGGATCTCAAGTCTATCCTGGAAAACACCTTTGCCCCGCTCAACTGGTCGAACAAATCATCTATCCTGGGCAGAGGATATTTGTTCTTGATGGTGATGGCATTCAACGCCTGATAGTCAATACACAACCGGACTGTACCATCCTTCTTAGGCACAAAGAGCACTGGTGCTCCCCATGGAGAAGCACTAGTTCGAATGAAACCCTTTTTCAACAGGTCATCAATCTGCTCTTTCATCTCTACTGTCTCCTTGGGATTCACTCTATAGCAAGCCCGGGATACTGGTGATGAACCCGGCACTAAATCTTTGGTGAACTCTACATCTCTGTCAGGCGGAAGCCCTGGAAGATCATCTGGGAATACATCCATAAACTCCCTAATGATAGGGTGTGGCGGTGCTACGTCCCCAACTGTCGTACAACAGTTCGGCTCTAGGCTGATCTCCGGCCCTGTCCTCCTGACACTGAATGGTGTTGTGCCTGGAGGACTGAACAAAATACTACCCTCATGACAATCTATAGATGCATGGGCATAGCTAAGCCAGTCCATCCCTAATATGATATCATAACCGGGGAGTGTCATCACAAAGAATCGTCCCCTGAACTCCCTCTCGGCTATAAAAATAGAACATCTATAAATAGATCTAATAGGCACTGGTCCTCCTCCCGTCATCACTCTACTAATCTCCGCAGTAGGTGTAGCTACTAGATGGTGTTTATGCATAAACTCTAATGATAGGAAGCTATGAGATGTACCAAAATCAAACAAACATACAGCTAGAAAAGTATGCAAATAAACATGACCTGTGATGACGTCAGCTAAGTAATCCGGCTCCGAAACCTGCTCCGGCTCCGGCTCGAGGGCTAGGCTATAGACCCTCCCCTGAGGTCCCTTCTGCTGCTTCAGATGCTGCCCAAACCTCTGCTGCTGAGTCGGAAGCGGTCCTCTAGTCTTCGCTACTGGGCACTCTCGAAGCTGATGGGTGGGAGACCCACAAGCCAAACACTGACCCAACCTCTTCCTGCAGACGAGAGAGTCATGGCCTGGCCTCTTGAAGTATACACAAAAAGCTCTCTTCTGCTGCTGCTGCTGTCGGGGTCCCAGGGCTCTAACTGGCGGGGTCTGATGATGTGGTGTAGGGAGACGGTAAGTCTGCTGGGGTGGCATCGGCGCTCTCTGCTGGAAAGCCTGACGCTTGGACGGTCCCTCATGATGTACAGAAGCCGGCCTCTTGCTAGACAGAAGACGCTTCTCGATGCTCCGGGCCAACTCTAGGCTCTGGTAGTAGTCAGTCGTACCGTCCGCCACTATAAGAATGCCGATGTCTGGGACTAGACCATGGCAAAATCTACGGGTCATCTCCTCTGGATCTGCAACCAGACTAGGAGCAAAACGGCTCAGGCGACTAAACTCTGTCGCATACTCATCAACAGAACGGTTCCCTTACTGGATGTTCTGGAATCGTAGCCCCGTGGCTACTCTAGCAGTGGTCGAGAAGAATTTCTTCTTGAACTGGGTCTTGAACTGGTCCCAAGTGGCTCTATCTCTCGCAAATAATGGCTCATTCCGGAACCAGACTCCTGCCAAGTCTATCAGCAGAAATCCCGCTGCCTCGACTTGAAGGTCACCCGACATCCTTACTCCTAGGAGCTTCCTCTCTACCGAATCTAGCCAGTCATCTGCTACTACTATACCCTCAGTCCCTAAGAACTCCTTGGGATTCAGACCCATGAAGTCCTTGATAGTCCCCGCTCCCTGCCGTAGTTCTACAGGTGGTGGGACCACGGGACGTTCCTCGGAACGCTCCATGCTCTGGCGGAGTAGGGAAGTCTGCTCCTGATGGGTTGTTAGGAACCCCTGAATCATAGTGAGCAGCTGGTTCCCGTCGAGTGTGACGGAAGCCTGGGTAGGTATGATGATAGGGGGTGGTAGAAGTCTCGGGGCCTACTGGGACTGGGATGTGGGAGGTGGTGGAGGCATCTGGGTCTGTGGATCTGTGGAGTGGGGGAATGTGGTAGGTGGTGGTGGGAGTGTATCAGTCAACTGGTCAGCTGACTGGATAGGGAGTGCACCATTCTCAGGTGTAACATACTGGGACGAACGAGTAAGCACCATCTAATAAAAAGAAAAATGAAAAGGACTTATAAGGACTTGTTTAAAGTAAGCAATAATAGGCAAGAAAATCTAATTATAATAGCAAGCATGTGACGTATTTCCTATGTTGCAATCCTAGCATTCCTCTAAGTGTTCTAAGCGTCATTCCTAATGTTGTCTAATTACCTTAAGTTCCTAATTGCAGGCATGCTTGGTACAATAACGTAACCAAACAATTTAGTCAGGACCTGCATGGGCCACCACTAAAAACATGTCACGACTCGCTACCCCAAATTGTTGGGCCAGGCCGAGTCATGTCCAGCCTACGTTTGATATAAAACGTAGTAAGCTGTTCTAAAGACAACAGGATAAAACTAAATGTGCTAACAGTTCTATAAGTGAATAAAAGTCATAAATGCTCCAAACACAAAAGTCGTATCATATAGTAAAATGTCCAAAGTACAAGTGATCTGAAATATAAAACTGGATACATGTCTAGTTACAAAAATATATAGTCTAATACATGTCTACTCTCAAAAGTCTAAGTAAACAAAAGACAACTAGGCGAGGTTCCCCGCAGGAACATCTTCGTAAAGCAGAGCCGGATCCTCGGCAGTAACTCCATAATATGTGTCGCAGAGTAACTCCTCCTCAGTAAGGACGCCTACAACGTTATCCTGTCAGGACGGGAGCAAGTACTGAATCAAGCAAACTAAATATACGAAGCATGAACAAGAATGTAATAATTGGAATCATGGCATATCATGGTTTAATTGGTTATTTTATAAATAATCGCATGTAGTTTAAAAGTTTAAAACTGCAGCATGTACGTGAATCGGTCAATAGGTGAACATGATGTACTGTGGTACATATCAAGTTTTCTGGTATGCACATACGTGCACGAACGGCATCGGTGTATATCCATACACAAATGCGACATCAGAACATACGGCAAGGTCACATGTAGAATGTCACCGAGCGCGGTAAATACATACGGAGAGGGGGGTCATGTTCACGTACAATACTAACAGTTTCCCCTTAACCCGTTATTTAAACATGTGAGAGATATGAGATACTGTATAAACATGGTGGAGACTAAAAGTAATACAACATGTAAAGTTCTAACTTGCTACCCCAAGGATCAACATTTAACATGGTGGGTAAATCACAGTTTATTGTTATAGCAGTATGTAAAGTTTGTAGAAGGTACTTGCCTCTAGCAAAGTAAAGCAAACAAGCTGCGATAAAAGTGCTATGGATGTCCGGTAACTCGTCATTGTAGAAATAAATACAATAACTTAGTTTTTACACTAAGCTAAAATGCTAAGACACTAATCTGTGAAATACGACTTGTGACAGGACACCTAGCCAAAATGATGATTTTAGCTTAGGAGACCAATGTGGGGTGACACACTACTTTAACTACTTTCTAGGTTCCTTACACTAGTGAGGGGTAGGGTTCAACACGGCTAAAACTCAAAATAACACAAAAAGCTACAAGTCGTAATTAATCAATAAATAAATCGAATGACCATTGTGTTCTAACAATTTTGAGATAGACAAAAAGCTTAATTTTTACATAAAATAAAGTATCAAAATGATCATAGTTAATCATAGAAATTTATTATAATTTTTCCGGAATTTATTAATCAGTATAAGTATTTTATAAAAATCAGTTTTCCTAAGTATACAGAAAATGAGTTTTGGTTCCATATGCCAAACTAGTGGCAAAACTGTAATTTAAATACTATAAAAATTATACTAAATTAGCTAACTTAACATAGTATCTAAATACTATTTTTCCATAATTTTAGCAATACTTTAAGTATTTTTAGAAAATCAAAAACAGCATTGCACACAATATAAATTAATTAATTAATTATCTGCGTATTTTGTCCATGTATATAATTTGAACCAAAGTTCAAATACAGGACCCAAGGCCATGAATCAAGTCCAATATGACTTGTACAGGTCTTGAATGTGTGAAAACATATTTGGACCCAAAAATCCATGCTAGGCCTGGACACCAAATGGTTGCAGTAATTTAAATACACTAAAAATACAATTTGGTAAAAATACAAAATAAATATTATTATTTTAATAAGGTAAATTTATACAAAATGAATATATACATACCTATGCCAAAAGTACATATATATATACGTAAGGAAATACTTAATTATAAAGTATATATATATATATATATATATATATATATATATATATATATATATATATATATATATATATATATATATATATATATATATACAATATTATAGTATATATATATAATAATATATATACACAAGAAAATATATAGATATATACATATGTGTACATAATATATATATATATATATATATATATATATATATATATATATATATATATATATATATATATATATATATATATATATATATATATATATATATATATACATACATACATACATAATATAATAAAGTACAAAAATGAAGAATATATATATATAAAAACATCATATATATACATAATATAGTATATATAATAGTACATATATATATAAATACATGTATACATATATATAAATATATATATATATTAAAACAAAAAGAAAAGAAAAGAAAAAGAAACAAAAAAATGAAAAAGAAACAGGAACAGAAGGGGGGCTCGAACCCGAGCTGCGCAGGGGGGTTTAGTTAGGTCGGGCTGGCCAGGGGGTCAGCCCGTGGCTTGTGTTAGGGATAGGACTTAGTGTTGGCCCAATGATTACATTGTGTTTTTGAATATGGCTAATCAGTTAAATTTAACATAATGATGTCACTAATATTCATATACTCACTATCATGTTGCTACTTAAACTTAGCTTTGTCCTAATTGTCCTATATTATATTGCTATGCTTGTATCGTACTGCAATATATTCTGTTGGCCTAACATGATATCATGTTGTTACTTATACTTAGCAATGTCCTAATTGTCCCATATTATATTGCTATACTTGTATCGTACTGCAACATATTCTGCTGGCCTAACATGTATTTGTAGACATGCAGTAAGCATGATCAAACATGATCAAACAGGACATAGGCAATGAAGAATTAATGATGGAGCAAAGACGGTGTCATACAAAGAGATTTCTCCGAACCGCCTAGCGACCTATCCGGGGCCTCGCATCGGGGGTTCCGCTGCCCGGTCAGCGGACAGGGGTCGAGGGGGCAGCGCCCCCCGTCGGGGGTTCGGGGGCGAAGCCCCCGAAAGGTATTCAGATTTTCAGATCTGTTTATCTTCGGACGACTGCTGTCAGGGAAAAAGACGTCTTCAGGGCTGCTCAAATATCAGAAGAAAGGCATCATCAAAGGGCTCTTGGTTTTCCTACTTGTTCTAAGTCTGTAATCTTCAATTTATTGAGTCTAGGAGAATGTGTACGTTGAGTCGCACTGAGTCATCTCAACCCCTAGCATATCTCTCCAAAGCTCTACCATACAACAGACCAATTCCTGAACCAAGCCCAAGCTCCACAAAGCCTAAAAGCCAATGGACCAATTCTGTCTCCTGGAGACAGAGTTCGGGCCGAACTCTGCCTCCACACAGAGTTCGGGCCGAACTCTGTCCCCTGATTTTCAGGAGCTGATTTTAGGGCCTGCTTGCTACAAGCTGTCCAACGGCCAAAAATTTGAATTATCTATACCGAATTCTGGCCGAATTCTGCTTGTCTCGAACCCTATAAATAGGCCTTGGTTTCTCTCATTTGAAACCATCCATTCTTCTATTCTTCTTCTCTTACATAGCCTATATAGTCAAGGGCCTTACTCTTCCAATCTACTAGCCACAAAACTTCCTAAGCCCCAAGGTGCTCAAGTGCGATTCAGCTAGAAGTTTTTGTGCAAGAGTTGAAAAGAAAAGTCACTTGGACAATTCTAAGTCGCTTGGAAAAATCCAAGTAAATCGCCACTGCGATCCTCTGTAAGAAGTTGACGTGCTCTTCTGAAGAAAAGGCACGGGTTGTAAACTACTATTTCACAAATAGTGGATTTGAATCCTGAGCTAGAGTTCTCAGGCCTGGACTAGTCCTCCACGAGGGAAACCAGGTTAAAACTGCTGTGTTTGCGTATGCTCTTCTGATCTTTATTTACTTCCGCATTTCTCTCTGATTTATTTACTATCTTGATAGTTGTTTTGTGGAGGTGATATAGAGTTAATTTTTTTTATTTGGTGATTATTGACACAAACTCTATTCACCCCCCCTCTAGAGTTGCCTACACTTGTGTTTTCAATTGGTATCAGAGCAAGGTCTCTATTGTTAGGCTTAACATCCTTAGAGTAGATCCTTGTTTATTTGTGTATGGCATCATATTCTTCCTCCTCCGATGAAGAGGGTTTTTCTTCTAGTAGCATAGACAATCATGTTTCTTCTAAATGCAATAAGTGCTCTAAGTGGAAAGCCATGGCTAACCATTCCTTTAAGTGTGCTAAGGCTTTTCATTCTACAAATGAAGAACTTGTAGAAAAGGTTATTCATTTAGAAGAAGCTAATGAGTTTTTGAGAAATGAAATCAATGATTTATTATCTAGACTTGACTCTCAAAACTCATCTTGTGTTTCTTTAAAGAGTTTGAATGATTCTTTAATTTTGAAAATTAAATCTCTTTCCTCATCAATAGAAGATCTTAAGAAGCAAGCACATGAGCTAAATCATTTGCATGATTCTTCTATTGACTCTTTAAAGAAACAAAATGATGATTTTATTTCTAGAATTGCTTTATTTGAAAAAGAGAATTATGCTTTAAATGCTAAATTTGATTCTCTTACTTGTTTGCATAATGATTTGCTATTAGAACATGATATTCTTAAGACCAAATCCATGCATAGGGATTCTCTTACTTGTGTGCATAATGATTTGTATGATACTCTTAAGACCAAATCCATGCATACTCACTCTAGAGATATTCATCATTCTAGTATGTCACATGCTCATAATCATGCTCATTCTGATACATGTGCACACACTAGTATTAGGTGCTTCTATTGCTCTCGCATTGGACACATGAGTGTAACTTGTCCTATTCGTAGGAGTTTTTCTACCAATGCTAGAGTAAATAGTATATGGGTCCCTAAAGCTAACAAATGTGGATCCAAGTTTATTTGGATACCAAAGTCTTCGCCTAATGTTGTAGGTGGAGCCTCTTGTATTGGGATATAGCACCAAGGAGCGTGTTGGTGGTTGCAAAGCTCAAAGGTCATCTTCTAAGCAATTGCACCAACACAAGTGTGGCCACTAGAGCCACTTTGGTAACATGCTAAACGATTCTCTTTAAATGGTTTATATTTGTTGAATCTAGCATGTTTCTTTTGATGTCTTGCTACTAGCTCACATTGATATCTTTTAGTTGCTTATTATATAAATTAATGTGAGATATAATACTAGCATGCTTAGTTGATTTTCTTTCTATTTCTTTTATATAGCATGACTAGTTACACAGCTTTAAATGATTAGTTCACACTATGTAGTTTATCACTCATTTTCTAGTAGTGTGACACATTTACATATGCATGCTCGCTATTCTTTGTCTTTATAAAGCATGCATATCACTCTAGTTCATTGGAGCTTGATTCTTGAATTTTGTTTTAAAGTTTGACTCTCCATTTTTAATGTTTTTGAGATAGTTACTTCTTGCCGATTTGTATTTAATTGGTTTTTGTGAATATATGTGTTTAGCACAAGCTTCTTATCACTTTGCAAGTATACACTTATACTACTTTTTATCTTGTGCTTGCATAATACATTCATTATCGATTCTCATATTTTATTTTGATTATCCTCTTGAGAATCAATTATGTTCTTGCCTAATAAAGTCTATTTATACGTGCTTTTGAATTTGTGATAGTTTTTCAAACATTCATGATGGATACATGACTATATTCATTAATTCTTCATTTACATGTAGATCATGTATTTATTATATTGACATCTATTTTTGTATAAATATCTTTATGTGGGCATATGTGATAAGCTCTAGTTTCATATTATTTTGAAGAGTATTTATTCATACTTGTGCTTACCTTATAATTTAGCTATTGATTCTTTTGACTAAATTTGTGTTATCTTTTCTTGAATCAATTAGCTTATTCCTCAAAGTCTTCTTTTTGATGATATCTTATTGGCTTTTATTTGTTGACTTTATGGATACATGTCTTTCACTCTTATTTTGATCTTTTTCGCTTAACCAATTTTCAGCCTGATTCCAGTTATGTCACCAGAATCCGGAATTCGGGCCGAACTCTGCCCTTACCAGAGTTCGGGCCGAATTCTGCCTGGTTGTTCCAGAACCGGAAACAGCCTCAGCTGTTGATCAATTTATAGATCCAATGGCCATTATTGATTCCAAATGTTGATATTTATTTATTTAAATGCCTTTAAGTTGGAATGTTGAGAGAAAATATTTATTAGTGTTTTGTTCATGACTTTTATGGAAGTTCTTTTAAGAATTGCTTGGTTTTGTGCTTTACCTTACTTGTTGAGATCATCATACTTATTTTGAATATGAATCTTCTATATATTTATTTTCATAAAGTGTATTATGAAAATATTTGTTTTGAAAATACTCTTAGCAAATTTTTATGATCATTCTTTGATTGTTATTTGGTTATTTACCTTTCTTATACTTAGAATTTTTGGATTTTGATGTTGTTTGATGATACTGCGTATATTCTTTTAAATCTAAGTTCTTAAAAGTAAAGAACATTTTGGGAACAAGTCGAAAGGGTCCTTCTGTCCTACAGGTGTAAATAGCCTGAAGTGACACGGTGCACTAGCCTTCAGACTACCGCTAGCTGGGAACCGGCCCCTACAGCTAACCCAAAGTGATCAATACTTTATAGACTGAAGATTTATTAAGGTCTATATGCAACCATTATCTAGTTCTGGATCCACCCCTGAGTTCCAGAATACTTCATCATATCTAGCCCTATATTTTGAGCTATAAATACTTTATTATTATTGCCCAATGATATTTTTGTAGCACATGAGAATACATGTAATTGATATATCATACTTCTCATGTCTTTAGCTACTATGGGTTGAACTTTTACATTGAGATTTTCCATTTCTAGAGAATACACTTATTTCAAAATGGCTATAATATTTTGGATTCTCTAGATCAATCTATTATTTCATTATCTTGGGTTAATTTCAATATTTGGCAAAGAGATTTGCTCTACTGTGTTTTCATGAACATCTCTTTTGTGTTTACTTGATAAGAGTCTAATTCATTTACTTGCTATTTTATACTCTCATCCTTGCTTAGCAAAGAGTATATAAATTATTTTGATCATTCAAAATGTATTATCCTTATTGTGAACTCTATGCTTAAGCATGTATTTTTTTGGTGTTAGTGACTTAAGATTTAATGAGCACATTTATCATGTTAATGGCCTATCTCATTAATCTTAATTAGTTATGTAGCTAGCTTGCTTATTTGCGATATATTGTTAAGCTACATAATTTTTGTTCACTTTCACTCATCTAGCTATCTTCTTGAATTTCAATCTATATGTGATATGCTAGTTTACAAAAACAAAATTTATGAATGTTCTTGATGAGATTTGATTCTATTTTTAGATACATATGTTTGGTCTCTAAAATTAGCTTGACAAATTTTTTATTTTATCTTGTTTGTGATTCATCGCTTTAACTTCCTTCCATACTAGTCATTGGTAAGCATCTCTTAAATTTCTCTCAACTTTTGAGTCATGATTTTATCATATTATCATTACATTTCTTTGGAATAAATTTGCAATCATTTAAATGAGATTGACTCTTTTCTACATTGGTTGTTTATATGGTTTTTAAATGAGATTGACTCTTTTCTATATTGGTTTGTTTATATGGTTTGTTTTGATGAGATTTATGACTAATCATAATTATTTATTGGTTTACTTTATGAATGATCCTAATGATTGAGTAGTCCTATATTATCTAATTATGTAGTTATCAAGTTAATTTATTACTCTACTTGGACTACTCATGGATTATCACATATGCTCTTTGCTATTTGAACTTCATTGGTTTCTCATTTAGTATTAGCAAGGTTGGATTATTACCCGTTGATGGGTACATATGTGGTAAAACATGCATAGTCCTTGTAAAGCAATAAGTTGGTTGATCATTTCTTAATTAGATAATCATGGACATGATATTTGAGCTTTATTATTTTTGAGCTATATTTTGACTTTCCTCATGATTGATTTAATTGACTTTCTTCATGATTGATTTAATTGACTTTATTCATGATGACATTTTTCTTTAGTTGTATTTTTATCTTTTGAGGTATATTGTGATTCTCATCATGATTGTTTTTAATGGACATTATTATTCCTTTTCATGATTATATTTTTCTAATGGACCTTATTATTCCTTTTCATGATGATATTTTTCTAATGGACCTTATTATTCCTTTTCATAATGATATTTTTCTAATGGACCTTATTATTCCTTTTCATGATGATATTTTTCTAATGGTCCTTATTATTCTTGATCATAATAATATTTTCTAATGGACCTTATCTCTTTTCATGATGATCTTCTTCTCAAAAGATAACATGCATTGATCTATCATATTTCAATATGATATTCTTCTATATAGGTTAGTGTATGTCGTCTTTTGATTACATGTGCTAAATTGAGATATTATTTTGATCGTTCATCTTTAGTGACTATTTTATTGGATATCTCTCCTAAAGATGACATTATTTGTTTTATGTCGTCTTTATAGCCTTATATGCATTGAGCAAGGGGGAGAAATCAATAGTTGATTTACCCCTATATCTTGTAGTTATCATTTTATTTATGCTATAAGTGCTTTGGAACTAGATACGCATATTTTAAAGGGGAGCAAATAAATTGGTTCAATTCATTTATACCCTTTAATATGTCGTATACCTAGTTCATCATTGACCCATATTTTATTATTATTTATATCTTAGTGATTGAGGTCATGATACTGTTATTTTTTTGAAAGGTTTATGAGAGTTTATGCAATTGTTTTCATCATATTTCTTTGATATGAGTCATCTCGTTAATATTTACTTTCGTATTTTATCTTGATGACTATTATGCTTTCTTTGATATGACTTACTATGATTTGGCTCTCTTTGTATGTTTAATTGATTTGGCTTTCCTTGTTGAGGACTTACCCAAAATTCATGATTTTATCTATACTGGTAATAGTTTGAGGGGGAGCATTTAAGTCGATTGAATTTCTCCTTCTCAAATATTTTTCTCCTTTACCTTCATGTTTATTTTAAAGAGTATTCATAAAGCATGATATGGTAATTGAGTTCAAATGCATGAATTTTGGATAAGCAAATAGATTTGTAAATAATAAGTTTATTTATTTCAATTGATATATTTTACATTGATCATTCCTTGATTTTGTTCCACTATTTATCTGTGGACAATTGTAACTATCATAGTTTCATTGATCAATGTTTCAAGTTTTCATATTTCAATTGATATCAAGTATCTATAGTTTCATTGGTATCTTTCTTCTTTGATATCTATAGTTTCATTGGTATCTTTCTTCTTTGATATCTATTTTTTTTTGCAATTATCTTATCCCTATGGTTTTTGACTGAATTTTTTTTCATAATTCTCTTCCAAAAGTTTTTGGATGTCTTTCTTGGATTTCATGTAATACTATGTTTTTGGATGTCTTTCTTGGATTTCATGTTGGTAAACTATCTATTGATTATTTTCATATTCTTTTAGTTTTACCAACTATTTGTGTTTTGACAAGCTATTTTCTATTTGGCACTCTACATTTTGGTATGTAGTTTCTATACTTGTCTTTACACACTTCTCCCATTGTTCCTCATTTAGTATATCTTGATCATGATTGTCTATGCCTTCCTCCTTATGCTTGAGTTCATTTTATCTCTTATTACGGGGGAGCTTATTTTTTGATCATGACAAAGGGGGAGAAATAAGTTTAAGTTAGCACACTATCTTCTCGTAGTATGTGTTTATTAGTGATATATGCATCTATCGTATCTGTCTTAAACTTAACCGATTTGCCATAATCAAAAAGGGGGAGATTGTTGGCCCAATGATTACATTGTGTTTTTGAATATGGCTAATCAGTTAAATTTAACATAATGATGTCACTAATATTCATATACTCACTATCATGTTGCTACTTAAACTTAGCTTTGTCCTAATTGTCCTATATTATATTGCTATGCTTGTATCGTACTGCAATATATTCTGTTGGCCTAACATGATATCATGTTGTTACTTATACTTAGCAATGTCCTAATTGTCCCATATTATATTGCTATGCTTGTATCGTACTGCAACATATTCTGCTGGCCTAACATGTATTTGTAGACATGCAGTAAGCATGATCAAACATGATCAAACAGGACATAGGCAATGAAGAATTAATGATGGAGCAAAGACGGTGTCATACAAAGAGATTTCTCCGAACCGCCTAGCGACCTATCCGGGGCCTCGCATCGGGGGTTCCGCTGCCCGGTCAGCGGACAGGGGTCGAGGGGGCAGCGCCCCCCGTCGGGGGTTCGGGGGCGAAGCCCCCGAAAGGTATTCAGATTTTCAGATCTGTTTATCTTCGGACGACTGCTGTCAGGGAAAAAGACGTCTTCAGGGCTGCTCAAATATCAGAAGAAAGGCATCATCAAAGGGCTCTTGGTTTTCCTACTTGTTCTAAGTCTGTAATCTTCAATTTATTGAGTCTAGGAGAATGTGTACGTTGAGTCGCACTGAGTCATCTCAACCCCTAGCATATCTCTCCAAAGCTCTACCATACAACAGACCAATTCCTGAACCAAGCCCAAGCTCCACAAAGCCCAAAAGCCAATGGACCAATTCTGTCTCCTGGAGACAGAGTTCGGGCCGAACTCTGCCTCCACACAGAGTTCGGGCCGAACTCTGTCCCCTGATTTTCAGGAGCTGATTTTTAGGGCCTGCTTGCTACAAGCTGTCCAACGGCCAAAAATTTGAATTATCTATACCGAATTCTGGCCGAATTCTGCTTGTCTCGAACCCTATAAATAGGCCTTGGTTTCTCTCATTTGAAACCATCCATTCTTCTATTCTTCTTCTCTTACATAGCCTATATAGTCAAGGGCCTTACTCTTCCAATCTACTAGCCACAAAACTTCCTAAGCCCCAAGGTGCTCAAGTGCGATTCAGCTAGAAGTTTTTGTGCAAGAGTTGAAAAGAAAAGTCACTTGGACAATTCCAAGTCGCTTGGAAAAATCCAAGCAAATCGCCACTGCGATCCTCTGTAAGAAGTTGACGTGCTCTTCTGAAGAAAAGGCACGGGTTGTAAACTACTATTTCACAAATAGTGGATTTGAATCCTGAGCTAGAGTTCTCAGGCCTGGACTAGTCCTCCACGAGGGAAACCAGGTTAAAACTGCTGTGTTTGCGTATGCTCTTCTGATCTTTATTTACTTCCGCATTTCTCTCTGATTTATTTACTATCTTGATAGTTGTTTTGTGGAGGTGATATAGAGTTAATTTTTTTATTTGGTGATTATTGACACAAACTCTATTCACCCCCCTCTAGAGTTGCCTACACTTGTGTTTTCACTTAGGTTAATTTTATTAGGTTTTAAGTGATTTAAAAGATAAAAAATAATATAACACAGTCCTATGTCCTGACAGTTAGGGACACAGGTATTAACGTGTCTGGGTCGATTCGACACGCACGACACAAATTTTACGTGTCCAGGTCCACGCTCGTGCTCGCCAGGACACGACGAACAACCCATGCCCAATACGAGACACACACGACACAAACAGCACTGCTACTCACGTGTCCAACAAGTCGGAGGGGGTTTGAGTGTGCTGGCCGGCGGTGGAGACGTCGGGACGGCGGCACTCCGGTGGCGCTGGGGTCGTCTCGGCAGGGCGCGTTGATTGGTGGTGGTGGCTGGTGACGACGACGGCTGTAGAGGTGGCGTTGGGGGTCGCCGGAGTTAGGGTTAGGGTTTAGGTTTGTCGGAGAAGAAAGGGGGGTTGGGGTGGTCGTGGTGGTCGGTTAGGGTTAGGGTTAGGGTTAGGGTCGAGTCTGGGGAGAGGAGGGGAGTTTAAATAGGGGCTTAGGTCGGTCCTAGGTCGGTCGGGGCAGCCGAAAATGGCGGGGGCAGCCGACGTCGAGTCGTCGGTCAGCGGAGTGGGTGAGGAGAGAGAGAGAGAGAGTCTGGTCGTGGGGGAGGGGTGTTGGGTAGGTTAGCAGTTAGGTCCTCCTAGATTTAGGAATTACACAAAGGCTTTAACAGAGTATGAATGCAAATATAATTTGCATTCCACATATTAAAACAATTTAAATAATTACAAAACTATATTAAAACAATTATATTAATTGCAAATTGATATTAAAACATTTAAATAAATTACAAAATGATATTTTTAATATATAAAACTTATTTAAAAATCATTTAGAAATTCTAGGAATCTAAATAATTATTTTAAGGCTAAATTGACACTAAAAATTAATTAACACTAATTAATATGAAATTTAAAAAACAGGGGCTTACAATTGTCGAGACACTATTGGGTCATCCGTATGTCGGACGGTTGAACAATACGGAGAAGAAGATAGTCGAAGACTTGTCCACCTTCGGAGTTGTACCAAGACAAATATATTCCGTCATACGCCATGAAGATGAGAAGAACAAGTCTACAATGAAGTCAATATACAACGCCTTATCTTCTTCAAACGCTGTCCGGACGAAATCAAGAATGGCGATGCAAAAAGTGCTCAAGTTGCTTGCCGATAATCATTATGTTGAGTTCCATAGAAGACATCTCCAGAGTAATGAAGTAATTTCAATCTTTTGGGCTCATCCCGATTGCACAAGTTTGGCCAGATCTTTTGCCGACGTGTTAGTCCTTGATTGCACATACAAGACCAATAAGTTCAAGATGCCTCTCTTTCATGTTGTCGGGTTCACCTCTACTTGGAAAACATTTTCAGTGGCATTTTGCTTCATGAAGATTGAGAAACTTGAAGACTACACATGGACGTTGGAGAAACTGAAAACACTTTACACTGGTCATACATAGCCGTCAGTATTTGTAACCGACAGAGAGTATGTCCTAATTAATGTTATTCACATTATTTTTCCTCAAGCGGATATATTATTGTAGCTTCCCTTCCCGGATTAATTTTTTTGAATTATTTTTATTTATTTAATTGATTTGAATGGTGATTTATAAATAATTATTTTAATTAATTATTACGATAGATGACTTTAGCCATGGTTAGGAATTAGAGTACCAGACGCCTAGGAATCATGGCACGGATAGTGCAGTGGCGTGCCTTGACTAGTGTATTAGCCATGCCAGGGAAGACCGAGCCATAGCAACGTCCTAACTAGGAAAACCAGACTAAGTTGCGGCTTAACCATTACCGAAGATTTTAATTATTATTTAATTATATTATTGAGTTTTTGGGAACACGGTTGTACCAAACTTGTCCAGATTGGGCCCAAGTCAAATCCAAGCCCGTGTAGGCAGGAAGTATGACCAAGATGTTAGTGTCGATATATTTTGTGTGTACGTATTTTCTTAATGCTCTATTACCTATATTTTGTAAGTAATTAGTATTAATATTATTACGGTTATTTTATACATATATAAGTATTTAATGTTCATAAGGTATTTAAAAGTATTTTAAATGATTTTCTTACTTATCCTGGTGTATTTTTGGAATATTTAGACTACATATTTTGTCTGTACACTTAGTATAGATTTTCTTATTAGTATCATTATTATTGTTATTAGATTTATTATAATAAAAATATATTACTTAGTATTCTAAATTATTTGGGAAATAAATATTATATGTGGATATATATATGAATATATATAAATATATATGTACTTGTGTGTGTGTATAAGATATATGTATATGTGTTTATATATATAATATATTTGTATACGCGTATATGTATATGTATATATATAGATATATGTGTACGTATATAGACATTAATTTGTTATAAGTGTGTGTATATAAATACGTGTAAATATATATATGTAAATATTTTTTTTTGTGTATATATATATATATATATATATATATATATATATATATATATATATATATATATATATATATATATATATATATATATTTTTATTTTTTTTTTTTAATATATATATATATATATATATATATATATATATATATATATATATATATATATATATAGTGTATATAGATATATCTAGATATAAATAAATATATATGCGTATATTTGTGTATATACATTTATATATAGTATAGGTATACGTATATATATATATATGTATGTATATTAGACTAAAAGAAAAAGAAAAAAAGAATGAAAGAATAGGAAGCTGTAGCAGTCGGCCTACTCACTCCCAAGCCCAACCCGGCCTGTCAGCCCGAGCCCAGCTCGATCATAAAATTTCCACAGCCGAGCGCAGGATATATGGGAGTATCGATCAAGCGAGGACAGAACAATAACTCGAAACCCTAACTATTCATCTGCGCGCCGACCTTCCCTGACCCTGCGCGCGGCCACCAGGAGCATCGCCGGCCCCACCGTGCCACCGTGGACGGAGAACCGTCGGCCAAACGGCGCACAGGCGCTGCAACACAGCAGGCGCACACAGCAGGGACAGCAGTTGCAGGGCCAACTTCGTGACTACTTTCCCGCCACCCCGCTTCACCGTTTCTCGATCTGTCTTCGCAGGTGTAATCCCTAACTCTATGGCTTTTAACTCTATCAATTAGTTTTATGTAAAAGAGATTAAAAGCCCCAGGAAATTTGATGTGAAGTTGACCAAAATCCTGTTAAAAAATAGGGCATTAGATAGTTGAAGTATTCATGTTTACGAACGAATCATCGTTAACCCAATAACCTTTTCAGAGAACTATTTAAAGACAGTCCTAGACACCATATAGGGCTTCACCACCCTTTTTGCGGATTTAGAAATTATCGACTACGCGTCGAGAAATCGAATCCCAAAGTTTCCCAAAAATCTGTTTTCAAAACTAGAAAATTGTCCGATACCACGTCCGTCCCGCCATTCCGGGCAACGTGGTCGCGAACCGAAAGCATCAAAAGCTGCGTATCGGCTTTGTGGTCGTGTGGGCTTTGACGGAATTCAAATTGGTCGCGTGTGCGCGACGAATTTGATGCGTATCCGTCAAAATTCACCGTATCGTACACTTTGCAAATTTCTTAATTACTTTGTGCACGCTCGTCAGATCGAGACGAAACTTATGCCAGCAGGACCGTATCGTTTTTCTGGTCCTGTATGCCAAGTTTGGTCCGATTCTGAGACAGTTGATAAAATCGTCGTTTTGCGGGCCCTACGGTCCGACTCAACGGGTGATTTTGTACACGGCCCGCCGAAATCCAACTTTGGACATACGGTTGGGTTTGTATCGGAAAATCGGATCCGTAGACATATAGTTTGACGACTTTAGAGATCGTTGACTCTGGCACGCTTTTCGGTGCAAAGCGGGAACAACGGCGGCATCGCTTTTGCCCGAAATTACTGTTTTGCCCATGTGTTCAGAATTGGACTTAAGGACAGACAATCTTAGCTAATTTGACTATTCTGAGAATGTTGGTAACATTTTTTTCAGCTTTCAGATACAGTTGTGATGACTTGGACTTTCTGACTTGTGATTTGCGATACATTGTTGGTTCTCCATGCAACCCCCAGGCAAGTATACCTTGCCCACTCTACAGTATTTTTATGCATATTGCAATTTCTTTTCTGTCATATTTTATTACCTGCTTTTTATGTTCATATCAGTGATATTCTCCTCATTTACGTGCACGTACATTATTTTCTGTATCCATTATATCACTGTTACTCCATGTATAGGTCTTGGTAGTATTGCCTTGTCGCGAGTCACATTCACTTGATATGTCTTGACCTGTTAGTTGTACTTGACTTCATTCGACTTGACAGGACACATGTATAGTTCTTTGTGACATAGAGGACAGTTACTAGGCATGCGGGCTATATGATAGTTTCTGTTGGCCGGCAGTTCAGATGAGCTTCGGTTGTATTGATTATTCTGTTGGTCGTTAGTTTCGTGCTACGGTTGTGATATTCTGTTGGTCGTTATTCTCGGAGGAGATGCGATTGTGATTATTCTGTTGGTCGTTAGTTTCGGATGAGCTACGATTGTCATGGTACTCTGTCTATTAGCCCAAGTGTTGAACATTGTCCTTGATGTTGCGTTATCATGTATTTGTTTAGAAGTAGAGTGTCATATTTCTGTCATTCCCTTTATGCATATTATTTACTGTCATAGTGGCATGTTTTATGTATCTTGCTAGTCCTCTGAGGACCTGATGATCTCTTCAGGTTTAGCGATTGTATGGAGTTAGTTAGCAGAGCGGGATGATAGAGGATTGCGATGCATGATACAGGTATTTGTTGTGATATTTCTTTATTATTCTCTCGTGCTTTATATTCAGTACCATGATATACTCTGCTTATTTATAGACTCATATCATTCTTGGAGTCTAATCGGACAATATACTAATGGGCTGCAGACCATAACCCATAATTGTTCATTCTTGTTTTATATGATTCTTGTGGATTGAGATATAGTTTAGAATAGACACGATACCCATGACCTTGACAGCTTATACGTACTCGAGTCGGGCTGGAGTCCGCTCGATACGTAGCTGGCTTGCTCACGAGCTCGCGTCCGAAAAGCGGGTGCGGGTCGTGACAAGTTTTTGTGGTGGCCCATGCATGTCAGAGCATATCGTACCGGTTACGTAACTGTACTAGTACGAGCCTGCGACTTTGACTAAACCTTAGAAATCTCAATCCACTCTGCTTTGAAAACTCTCCTAGAAATTCTCTACGTCCTTGAAAACTCCATAATTTCTCTCGATTATACTCCCTTGCTTTTCGTACCATTGATTCTCGTCCCTTTTATTTTGAGGTGACGAACGATCGTGCTGTCTAGAATCTCTCAGAAATCCTTAAATTATAGTATAATATTGCATGATTATTGAGTTTGGGTTGTTTATAGATATGAGGGATTATAGATGCCATACGCCCTAGATATATGTTGGTAGACTTGTTAGCAACTAGTTAGAAGACTTTAGTGACCGTATTTTAAGGAGTAGCGGGACCCAAGGTGGGTAGAAGCCCTCGAGACTTCGTAGCTACAAAATGATTAGGAGGAGGATATAAACTATTTTCGAGGAATTAAATTTGAGAAGATTAAGGTGATAGTAGACTTTGAATTTTACGGGATAGTCATGAATTAGAATTTCGAGGACGAAATTATTTTTAAGGTGGATAGATTTGTAGCTTCCCTTCCCGGATTTTTTTTGAATTATTTTTATTTATTTAATTGATTTGAATGGTGATTTATAATTAATTATTTTAATTAATTATTACGATAGATGACTTTAGCCATGGTTAGGAATTATAGTACTAGACGCCTAGGAATCATGGCACAGATAGTGCAGTGGCGTGCCTTAACTAGTGTATTAGCCATGCCAGGGAAGACCGAGCCATAGCGACGTCCTAACTAGGAAAACCAGACTAAGTTGTGGCTTAACCATTACCGAAGATTTTAATTATTATTTAATTATATTATTGAGTTTTCGGGAACCCGGTTGTACCAAACTTGTCCAGATTGGGCCCAAGTCAAATCCAAGCCCGTGTAGGCAGAAAGTGTGACCAAGATGTTAGTGTCGATATATTTTGTGTGTACGTATTTTCTTAATGCTCTATTACCTATATTTTGTAAGTAATTAGTATTAATATTATTACGGTTATTTTATACATATATAAGTATTTAATGTTCATAAGGTATCTAAAAGTATTTTAAATGATTTTCTTACTTATCCTGGTGTATTTTTGGAATATTTAGACTACATATTTTGTCTGTACACTTAGTATAGATTTTCTTATTAGTACCATTATTATTGTTATTAGATTTATTATAATAAAAATATATTATTTAGTATTCTAAATTATTTGGGAAATAAATATTATATGTGGATATATATATATATGAATATATATAAATATATATGTACTTGTGTGTGTGTATAAAATATATATATATATATATATATATATATATATATATATATATATATATATGGCTGTATATAGATATATCTAGATATAAATAAATATATATGCGTATATTTGTGTATATACATTTATATATAGTATAGGTATACGTATATATATATATATATATATATATATATATATATATATATATATATATATATATATATATATATATATTAGACTAAAAGGAAAAAAAAAAGAATGAAAGAATAGGAAGCTATAGCAGTCGGCCTACTCACTCCCAAGCCGAACCCAGCTTGTCAGCCCGAGCCCAGCTCGATCATAAAATTTCCACAGCCGAGCGCAGGATATATGGGAGTATCGATCAAGCGAGGACAGAACAATAACTCGAAACCCTAACTATTCATCTGCGCGTCGACCTTCCCTGACCCTGCGCGCGACCACCAGGAGCAACGCCGACCCCACCGTGCCGCCGTGGTCGGAGAACCGTCGGCCAAACGGCGCACAGACGCTGGAACACAACAGTCGCACACAGCAGGGACAGCAGTTGCAGGGCCAACTTCGTGACTACTTCCCCGCCACCCCCGCTTCATCGTTTCCTGATCCGTCTTCGCAGGTGTAATCCCTAACTATACGGCTTTTAACTCTATCAATTAGTTTTATGTAAAAGAGATTAAAAGCCCCATGAAATTTGATGTGAAGTTGACCAAAATCCTGTTCAAAAACAGGGCATTAGATAGTTGAAGTATTCATGTTTACGAACGAATCATCGTTAACCCAATACCCTTTTCAGAAAACTATTTAAAGACAGTCCTAGACACCATATAGGGCTTCACCACCCTTTTTGCGGATTTAGAAATCATCGACTACGCGTCGAGAAATCGAATCCCAAAGTTTTCCAAAAATCTCATGTTTTCAAAACTAGAAAATTGTCGGATACCACGTCCGTCCCGCCATTCCGGGCAACGTGGTCGCGAACCGAAAGCATCGAAAGCTGCGTATCGGCTTCGTAGTCGTGTGGGCTTTGACGGAATTCAAATTGGTCGCGTGTGCGCAACGAATTTGATGCGTATCCGTCGAAATTCACCGTATCGTGTACTTTGCAAATTTCTCAATTACTTTGTGCACGCTCGTCAGATCGAGACAAAACTTACGCCAGGAGGACCGTATCATTTTTTTGGTCCTGTATGCCAAGTTTGGTCCGATTCTGAGACAGTTGATAAAATCGTCGTTTTGCGGGCCCCATGGTCCGACTCAACGGGTGATTTTGTGCACGGCCCACCGAAATCCAACTTTGAACATACGGTTGGGTTCGTATCAGAAAACCGGATCCGTAGACATGTAGTTTGACGACTTTAGAGACCGTTGACTCTGGCACGCTTTTCGGTGCAAAGCGGGTCCAACGGCGGACATCGTTTTTGCCCAAAATTACTGTTTTGCCCCTGTGTCCAGAATTGGACTTAAGGACAGGCAATTCTAGCTAATTTGACTATTCTGAGAATGTTGGTAATATTTATTTCAGCTTTCGGAGACAGTTGTGATGACTTGGACTTTCTGACTTGTGATTTGCGATACATTGTTGGTTCTCCATGCAACCCCCAGGCAAGTATACCTTGCCCACTCTACAGTACTTTCATGCATATTGTAGTTTCTTTTCTGTCACATTTCATTACCTGCTTCTTATGTTCATATCAGTGATATTCTCCTCATTTACGTGCACGTACATTATTTTCTGTATCCATTATATCACTGTTACTCCATGTATAGGTCCTGGTAGTATTGCCTTGTCGCGAGTCACATTCACTTGATATGTCTTGACCTGTTAGTTGTACTTGACTTCATTCGACTTGACTGGACACATGTATAGTTCCTTGTGACATAGAGGACAGTTACTAGGCATGCGGGCTATATGATAGTTTCTGTTGGCCGGTAGTTCAGATGAGCTTCGGTTGTATTGATTATTCTGTTGGCCGTTAGTTTCGTGCTACGGTTGTGATATTCTTTTGGTCGTTATTCTCGGAGGAGATACGATTGTGATTATTCTGTTGGTCGTTAGTTTCGGATGAGCTACGATTGTCATGGTACTCTGTCTATTAGCCCAAGTGTTGAACATTGTCCTTGATGTTGCGTTATCATGTATTTGTTTAGAAGTAGAGTGTCATATTTTTGTCATTCCCTTTATGCATATTATTTACTGTCATAGTGGCATGTTTTATGTATCTTGCTAGTCCTCTGAGGACCTGATGATCTCTTCAGGTTTAGCGATTGTATGGAGTTAGTTAGCAGAGCGGGATGATAGAGGATTGCGATGCATGATACAGGTATTTGCTGTAATATTTCTTTATTATTCTCTCGTACTTTATATTCAGTACCATGATATACTCTGCTTATTTATAGACTCATATCATTCTTGGAGTCTAATCGGACAATATGCTAATGGGCTGCAGACCATGACCCATAATTGTTCATTCTTGTTTTATATGATTCTTGTGGATTGAGATATAGTTTAGAATAGACATGATACCCATGACCTTGACAGCTTATACGTACTCGAGTCAGGCTGGAGTCCGCTCGATACGTAGCTGGCTTGCTCACGAGCTCGCGTCCGAAAAGCGGGTGCGGGTCGTGACAAGTGCTATGCACTTGGCATGTCAATCGTAATATTCAAGCCCAATATAAGTTGAAGTTTCGGAAGAAGGATGATAAAATCGACATGCAAATTTTTGACGAATTCTACAATAATTGGAATTGTGTGTGGTGAGCCTCTACGATTGCCAGTTACGCCGCCGCATGGTACTTGTTCAAGCAAAAGTGGGAGGCGAAGGAGCCGACATGCATTTCTTACATCAAAGATACATGGCTTGAACCGCACAAAGAACAATTTGTCTTAGCATGGTCGAATGTGGTGAAGCATTACGACACTACAACTACCAACCGTGTCGAAGGAGCACACTTTTTATTGAAAAGACACCTAAAATCATCTCTCGGCAACTTTGTCTCTGTTTGGCAAGCTATACATTTATCCGTAGACCGGACGGTGAATGAAATTAAGACATCATTTGAGATGAGTTTGAATATAGTCAAGCATGAGAAAAAAAAGAAGTACTCTTAGATGCTTTAATGCGCGTGGTATCTCACAAGGCGTTGGCCTTAATAGTTGATGAGATTGAAAGATCAAAGTTTGTCGGGTTAGATCCCGAGGTTTGCGGGTGTGTATATCGACATACACTGGGCCTCCCTTGTGCACATCAGATTAATAAATATCGTCATGAATCTATTCCTATTCCAGTAGATGCTGTCGATCAACGTTGGAGACAGTTGTCTATGATGCCCCTGGTGAAGACGGACGATAATTTCTTCTCTTTGCCACAAGTGAAACTTCTCCACGCAAGGTGGTGTGCCTCAGTAGGAGCGGAACGGATGTCCATTAAGCTTAAAATCCAAGAAATTGCATGTCCGGTGACTACTAGAATGCATGAACCGTCTGTTGTTTCCAATCCTAAAGGCAGACCTTAAACAAGATTGACTAGTTCACAGAAGAGAAGGCTGGAGTCGACTAAGAGAGATCCATCGTCCTTTGAGCATGTTGAACGAAGTTTACAACAACCTTCGCCTGCACGGAAGGGCAAGCTTGTCGTTTGCCAAAAAATGGAGAAAATGGACCTCCCAAGAGAAGATACCGTTGTGTCACGCCCCAGAACCAGAATACTGGAGAGCGGGGGAATGACTCAGCCAGCTACGTATTACGGGTAGATGAATACCGAATAATATGATCAATGCTGTATAAAAGACGAGGGGGTGCATAATACATGAAAGTCTCACTATGGTTACTTCACATCTATTGTCTCAGTCATTCAAACAAAAAACAGAAATAGAGAACATGTAAGATAAAGCAGTAAGGCGTCCCAAACGCTCAGTCAAAATATTCTTGATGTCTGGCTTTACAAAACATAGCCAGATGATGTAGCAAAGTATACACAATTGTTTATCATCTGCAGCCTGACTTTAGTTACAATTATGTAAAAGTAATTACAAAACAATCCGACTAACATGTCGGTGCCGAACGGCAAGTATAAAGTGAATAACAAAACGAGCGAGAAAGTAAGGAACCCACTCGAGTCCTCCTGCGATCATTCCTCTAGTATTGACCATCTTGGAGGTGGAAGTAAGCTGAATCCTCGGGAACCGGCTCTAAATCTGGCCATGCAAAACTAAAGAGGTTAGACCTCTAATAGCAAGCACCACAAGAGAGCACGATATGAGAAATTAGAACCAGTAATAAGAATAAATATGGTAAATAGATCTCTGCTAGCTACTAGAATTTACATAATATCACGACACTTCGAACCGACCTCCCAACCAAACAAGGACAGAAATTGGCCCGTTATGTCCTGATATTCTGATCATCTCAGTTAGTTAACAGAGTAGGTACAATGCACAAACAAATCAATTTAAACGGCCATTCAACTACTACGGCTTGCTACTGTAAGTTCCAAGTTATCTTGGAATTATGCAATAAGGATTCCTCAATTCTTACTATGAGCAAGCAAGGCTAGTCTACCCAATCAATCAATTGTGCCAATCATGAATTAAACGAGTCCCAGCGGGACGTCCATCATCAATATACAATAAATAATATAAGCAGATACCGCTTCCTGTCCGTGTGGCAGATTTGCAGTATCTGTGGGAACCAGCCGGCCTGTCGGGTACTAATAGTCCCAAAGAGGGCTGTCATGTGAGAACTCGGGAATCTATTCTTTCCATGCAATCATTATTTTATTTAACTTAGTAGCCTCTATGTTAAGTGAAATCCCATGCCATGGATCATGGTCATTCAGAATGAGTACTTTCGTACGGGGTACGGTATGCACAACTCTACAACGATACCCGTGCGATTAGGTTGTAGGTCTTACATAGCGTAATACGACAATCAAAACTAACCACGAAATAATCATGCCTTGACCATAAAGTCCACATGCTGCTTTTGTATGAAATAAATAAATTGAAGCCTGCACGTGCCTGTATGCCAATATTCGGGATCAGCCAGTCGATTACAATAGTTCATAGTTAATATGAACGTGTCTCATTCATTCAATTCAATAAGACGACTAGTCAGTCTCTTAGTTCCAACTAGGAATACATGCTCAATTATTAGTCAAGGTTACAATCAATGTCAATCAATGATAAGAATCAGTAAAAAGACATTATAGGCTAGAGTTCATGCGGCGAGGGGCCATGCGGCCAAAGGAAAACAGCTTATGCGGCTGAAAATAATAAACTCATGCGGCTGAGAATAATAAACTCATGCGGCTGAAAATAATAAACACATGCGGCTGAAAATAATAAACTCATGCGGCTGAAAACCAAATGGTTCATGCGGCCAGGGAACGATGAGGGCGCATAGGGTCAGGGAAAACATGAGCTTATGCTGCCAGGAAGCATAAGGGCTTATGCGGCTAAAAAAGAAGAGTCTCATGCGGCAAGAGCAACATGCGCTTATGCGGCTGAGAAAGAAGAATATCATGCGACTGAAACAGTTCAGAGTTCATGCGACTAAAGTTAAGTCATATGCGGCTAGATAGGACTCGGGTCCTTATGTGGCCAGGATGTCAGAAGCTCATGCGGCTGAGAATCGCGTGGGCTTATGCGGCTGAAAAAGAAGAGTCTCATGCGACAAGAGCTCCATGCGGCTCGGGGACTGATTCTTATGTGGCGAGGAGCCGACCAAGCCCATGCGGCTGAAAATAACAGCGCTCATGCGGCCAAGAGAGACTTGCCGCATGAAAACTCATGCGGTCAAGTACTGTTCTTCTTCTCCACTTCCAAGAACAGAACCATAGAAGCCTTTATTTCTAAGCTCTCTAAATCCTTCATTCCAAGCCCAAATCTGGACTTTCATAGGTCAAAATAGGGTAGAACAAAATTCTCTACAACATGGAACCATAAAAACTTGGAAATAACAAAGTTAGCTAGATCAAAACCTAAAAAATCCGAAAATGCATTAAATTTAGATCTACATGAAGTGAGCTATGGAAATTGAAAATGCTAAATACTAAAGGGACTTAAAATCAAGTAAGGAAGATGATGGAACAATAATACTGGAGTTCCATCATGAAGCAAGTTGGCACTTGCCTATACGGCTGGGTAGGTGGGAAGAGTTATAAAGGATGAAGAAGAAGAGTAATGGAGAAGGAGTAAATAAAGAGAGAGAAGGGTTTTGGGGTTTTAAATGAAGAAGGGTGGTAGGTGGGTTCATGTTGAACCACCCAAGACTGGAAAATAAACTAACTCAGGCCGAACCAAAAAACAAGGTAAAAGCAGAAAGTAAAATGCAGAAAAATAGTTAACGTGAAATTAAAGAAATTTAAATACAGAACAATACATGATAAATATTAAATATATACATTTAAGCAGTACACGTATTAAAATACATATTCTGGAAACGGAAAGTGACACGTTGCAAGCCAAACAACGAGTTTGTATATTGACAAATTTTAACCTGCGCTTCGAAGTTACATTTGGTCTATTGTCGATGTCCCCGGTGATGGCCATTGCGGATTTCATGCGCTTGCAAGGCATCTTGGTTATGATGACAAAGACGGATGGAGACGGGTGAGGCAGGAGCTGTACGACGAGTTAGAGACTCGTCTTCCATTCTACTCCCGCATCCTAAGCGAAGTAACGGCTGCAAGTTTGTTGTTAAGTATCCCTTGCACCGACAGTATTACCGGAAAAGACCACTACATGTCAGTTCCGTCGGCCGGCTATTTATTTGTTAATAGGTACATGATACCTGTTGTACTTATCTCGTTGGATATTAACAATACATTCTTTCCGATGTGCGCTCCTCCGACGGACTACGGAGTGTCGAAGCTATGTACTATAGGTCTGATCGGGGATCACTTTGTTATACTAAAGATGATCGCTCATTCTCCGATTCCTCCACCTTCAACAGTTTGGTACAAAAGAGCACCGGTCGAAGCCATCGCTTGGACCATACCTTTCGTTAATCAGATCAACTATTATAAGAAGTTGTTGAATATTGAGGAACCAAGAGACTTACCTGCTGACCACTACGACGTCGAAATCGACTAAGTATAGATATATTTACAGTTTGACATTTTGTATATGGAGGACCACTTTTGTATACAGTGAAATATGAAGTCCACTAATATATATGGAGTAAATTTTGTGTTGTATGTGTTTACTGTGTGATACCTGTGTTATATGTTTTTACCTGTGTTATACATGTATTATATGTGCCTACATGTGTGCTATTTGTGTTATATGTGGTTACTTGTGTGTTATCTGTGTTATATGAGTGTACCTGTGTGCAATTATGTGCGACAAAAGTAGGACTGTCACAGAGTTTGATAGGTAGGACTGCCACACCCCTGGCAGTCCTATACTGAAGTAGGACTGCCAGGGTGCTGGCAGTCCTAACTAAAACTTGATGTTGCAACAAGTTTTAGTTAGGACTGCCAGCACCCTGGCAGTCCTACTTCAGTTAAGGACCGCCAGGGGGTGGCAGTCCTACCTATCAAACTCTGTGTGAAGTTTCATGTTTGAATCAAATTGTCACAGAGTATTAGAGTTAGGACTGCCAGCACCCTGGCAGTCCTACTTCAGTGTAGGACTGCCAGGGGGTGGCAGTCCTACCTATCAAACTCTGTGTGGAGTTTCATGTTTGAATCAAATTGTCACAGAGTATTAGAGTTAGGACTGCCACACCCCTGGCAGTCCTACACTGAAGTAGGACTGCCAGGGTGCTGGCAGTCCTAACTAAAACTTGCTGCAGCAAGTTTTAGTTAGGACTGCCAGCACCCTGGCCGTCCTACTTCAGTGTAGGACTACCAGGGGTGTGGCAGTCCTAACTCTAATACTCTGTGTGGAGTTTCATGTTTGAATCAAATTGTCACAGAGTATTAGAGTTAGGACTGCCACACCCCTGACAGTCATACACTGAAGTAGGACTGCCAGGGTGCTGGCAGTCCTACTTCAGTATAGGACTGCCAGGGGTGTGGCAGTCCTGATACTGATACTCTGTACATAAATAACAACAATTTATCACAAGTACATAAACAATAATTCATCACAACTTAAGATTCATCATAATAAAGAAGCTCAATAATCCAACTACAATAAATTATCACAATAATTTATCACAACTACAATAATTCATCACAACTACTTAAGTTTCAAACATTCTACATCCAAATTAAGTTTCAAACAAGCAAAATATCCACAATAATTTATCTCAAGTACGTAACTATTCCACATCCAACTTAAGTTTGAAATAAGAAAAATATCCAGAACTATCTATATATCATGCCGGGCCTTTGAACGAGACTCCCTATTGTTCATGAAGGGGAAGTCGACCACGTCATCGATACGATCAAGCTCGTTGGCGACCGCGACACTAATGTCACTTTGGCAACCTCTCCGGAGTATCTGGGCCAATTCTTTCACCTTTTGAGACTGAAAATGAAAGTATAAATGAATTAAGTCTACAAACATGGAAATCTCAGTCTTATTACAAATAATGAACTCACCATCCTCACCAACCCAGCATACAAGATATTTTTGGAAGAAAGAGCTCCAATTGCTTCGACGGCCACGGGACCCGGGTTGGTAGGGTTCGACAACTTAGGATGTCCGACCCCCAGGAAGTACGGCATGTAGTCCTCGCTGCAGTCGGCCATCTGGGTGACTGGTCGTCTTTCAGATTTCCGAAGTACATGTCATTTCCACTCAGAGTAAAAGTCGGTCACCCAGTCAAAATTTGTCGGTTTGTAATTTAAAGGTTGGGTTCCGCACGAAGGCTCCAACAGCCATAGTATGCGCTTCGACACAGTTTGTATGAAGCCAAACTGATGAAGTACTCTATCGGACATGTACGGCTCCGTGATATCATAGCATGTGATCATGCCATAAAATAAAGAAACTGGTTGGACCTCACGATTCAGCTCACGTAGATCCCGGTATGGATTCCAAAAAATCTGTAGAAAAACAGTTAACAACAAAACAAAATTAACATGAAAAAGTTAGTCAAAACATAGTACCTCTTCTGGCACCAAATTGTCTAATACTTCACGAATAGAAGCCAGTGTTTGCCAATTTTTGGTTTCCACACACACTAGGAAGATGTTCAACATACTCTGGGTTCAGGTCACCCCGTCTGAGCATCGACAAGTGCTCGTATATCTATGCCTATTCAGTTTATAAATGAATAGTAAAAAATTAAACAACAAATTGAAGTATACAAGATTAAATTGTTAGAAGTTTTCTTACATGTAGCAGAGTCTGACAGCCGGCCATTGTCTTAGTCCCGACACGGGATGCGATGCCGAGCTCGCGGTAAAGATTGGTTAGGATACCGCTTTTCCAGGATATATCAATGAAGTCATCCACTTCAGATAAGTTGAGCATGTACCTAGCATGTATCGACGTTCCGGACTTGTCCGGAATGCCGACCGTTCCTAGGACGAACAGCATATATGCATGGGCCACCGCGTCGACCGTATCATCGTCATCGTCATCCACCTCCATATCCATGAACTGGTCCACCAGAAATGATAGGAATTTTGTACGACTTCTTGAAGCCTGGTAGAGTTGTAAAACTCGTAGCCGGAACTCCAAGGTTGATTGAGACGAAGTTGACAATCTTCTCGTACCATTTCACGAATTTCTCATTGGTGTAATATTCTTTGGTCATTACGCGCCCGGTCACTGGAAGCTCCAGTATCTGGTAGACGTCGTCAAGTGTAATGGTCATCTCCCCTGCTGGGAGATGAAATGTGTTGGTCTCTGGGTGCCATCTCTCCACAAAGGCGGATATGAGGGCACTATCCATTGTCCGGTAGGCGTTTTGTGCCAAATTGTGCAAGCCGCTCAGTATGATTTTGCTCCGGACAGCCTCCGATAAGCTTGCAAACTGTCAGGACACGGTTTTCTTCCCGTGACTCACAGCCCTAAGGATACGATATGTCCTCTGTATATCGAACAACAGAAAAATATATCAATTATGAAATACATATGTATATAGTATACTAAACTGGTAGCTTACAAACGTCATGTACATACCGGGTTCTTCCATATTTCATACGTAATGTGGTTCTCAAAAGAAACCAACATTGAGCAACCGGACGGACGGACAGACGGCTCAGAAGGACCGGCCTCCTCAGAAGGACCGACCTCCTCAAATGGAACAGAACCGTCTTGACGTGATAGGAGTCGGACAATTGGCACGTCGTCGTCGTCGTTATCGGAAGAAGGCGTAGGAGTAGGAGCTCGTTGCTTCGACCGAGCTTGACGTGCCGGTGGCGATGTCCGAGACCGAGCTTGGGGCGCCGGTTCGAAAATTGTTATCGGACGCTCGAGAGGACGCCCCGCACGTTCCTTCCGCTTTGACGCGGTGGGCCGTATTTTTTTGTTAGCGGCCGGTGGACTGCATGACAACATAAAGTTATTAAATAATAGAAACAGCATGCAGTTACCCACCCCCATATGTCATAACAGTAGGACTGCCAGGCATGTGGCAGTCTTAATGAAAATCATGACTGCCAACAGTCCTCTTTCGCAAGAGGACTGCCAGGACTGTGGCAGTCCTGATTTTCATTAGGACTGCCACATGCCTGGCAGTCCTACTGTTATGAGACCCGAACTGCCACAACGACATCCTAGTTTGTCGTGTTCTAGGGTTAGGATTTCAACATAAAATGTGGGTTTTTGTGTTCGAAAATTAGGGAAGAGAACCTGAAAGAGATTATAAACCTATTTATCAAAACTTTTTCAAGAATTAAAAAAATTCTAGGGTTTCGAATATAATGTACAAAATTCTCGAAGAAATTAGGGAAGAACGTACCTGGATTCCGGTTGCTTTGACTTGTGTGTCATCTCTTCAAGAAGGTTGTGGAAGAAATCTTGGTGGAGGGATTGAGAATGGAGTGGTGGAGAAGAAGAAATTAGGGTTTTAGGAGAGGGAGAGGGAGAGAGCTTTTTTTTTTTCTTTTTCTTGAGGAGAGAGAGTGTAGAATGGAAATGAAAGTGAAATGAAGGGTTTGGGGGGTTGGGCTGCCCCCTAGCAAGTTTTGGGTGCCCCCTGGCAAATTCTCCACCTTCTTGGGCTGCCCCCAAATAAGGGCTGCCCCCAAGCATTTTTTGTGGTGCCCATAGAAAAAACCTTATTCTTTTGTACTGCAATAAGTTTGACACAATATCAGGAAGGGTTATAATAACTACATGTCCACAAGCGATTCAAAACCTTTGTCATTTCTTATACACATTTTGTTGTTGGTTTTTTTTTGGCACACAAGTCTCTTAAATCTACTATATTTTAAAATGTCTCCTAATGTCTACAAATATATGCTCAAAATTTTGTCATAGGAACCTATCCCAAACTCTTCATAGTTCAGACTAAAGAAGCTTTCCATGTAACTTTCAATTCCCTGCTATCCGTATTGGTTCAAAACTACAATGTTAAACTCCAACTGAACTATTCCAAACCATTAAACATTCTGCAAAGAAAGAGGGACAAAAAATCACATAAATGGAAGCTAATCCTTATTTCCAAGGGATCAAATTCTAAAGGATCGATCAAATTGGCGCCTCGTTAAACCTCTCAATAAAAAAGAAGGAGATATGCAAATAGATTATGGGAATAAGGTTTTCAGTATACACAACTAGAAATTTACTAGATGTAACCTAGGTTTTCTTCTTGGAATTTGAACTATGTATTCTCCATTTCCATAGGTAGGGATTAGCTCATAAGATTAGTTAGCTCGAGGAGTATGGAGCTTGGGAGGAGAGTTAAAGGGGGTGCGGGCAATAGTTGGAGGAGGAGGGATTAGGTTTGACGCACAAGGGAGAGGAAGGGTGGAGTTGAGGAGGTATGTTAGAACTGTCTCACATCCTGGCAAACGAATGATAATGGTTGAGTGCTCACAATTGAGCTCTGATACCAAGAGAAAAATTGAAATAGACAGGAAGGAGCTTTGGATTGGATAAATGAGACTGTATTTCTTTTCTTTTGAATGAATCCGGATGTTACACATTGATTTCCATTTAAAGAAAGAAATCTAACAACCACACGCTAACAAACATCCAACTAGCTAACAAAAGATGACAACAAATTGAAACCACTAATAAACTAACAACTATGTAGAGGCTCTTCTTGCACCTGGACTTGAATGTGAACTGATGCACTTATCCTAGGATAAAACCGAATTGATTCTGCTGTTGATGATAAAACGGAACTGATTCTACTGTTTTCATGCAAGATATTCTCATTTTGTTGAACTAACTTTTGGTTTGAATTTGTTGACCCCAAATCTTCTTGATCACTCTATTTCTCTCCACTCTATGTTTAAAATCATTATGAGGAACCACACCCTTATAACTCCAAGATTTTTGGGTCTCCTTATTACTCCTTTGATCCTCATAATTTTTGTTGCCAGGATGTGAGACATTTCTAACGAGGTAGACAAGGGTAAAATTGTTCTTATGAATTGTTAATCCTTGGATGTATTTGATTAGAAGCATAAGGGAGTTATAACTCTATTTTGCAGTAATCTGGGAGAGTTTTAAGGTATTCATGAGATTTATGGGACTTAATTAAAAGATATAATAGATTTAAGGAACTTATATTGAAAAAATAAACCTTGTTGTTATTGATAGGTTACCGATCAATTATGAAGTGAGAAGGCTTAAAAGATGATGTGGTGGAGTAATATTAGAGAGTAAGTTTCCTCTTAAAAAGAACATGGTCGTATCCACATGATGACAAAGTTACTGGAATTACCAATCCAAGAAGATCAAGGGAGTCATATAGATACCTTCATATGATCCTTACTGATGTTTGCTTAAAATCAGTTAAATCCTGCTGTGAAAATTCTGCGCGGAGTTCAGAATCTTTCTTCTTTCTAGAATTTTCTCATCAATATAGCTTTAGTTTCTTGTAACTGAAGAATTGGTGGAACCAACAAAGCCCAAACATAACATCATCTATGCTAAAATAGAGAAAGAAATGGTTCTTTAAGCAGAAGTTTGATAGCAATGTGTTACTACTCATGCATTCCCTTTTTCCCCTGTAGAGAGCAAGTCATGGTTGGCTAAGTTACAACTACTCCCGGCCTACTAGATGCATGGATGATCACCTTCCCCCATCTCTCTTATCTGCAGCCAATTATGTTTAACCGTGCGACGAGAGAGTTGCAAAGATACTAAGCTGCTAATTGTTCATTGTATGAGCCTGGTCTTCATTAGATTAGTTATAAGCGCAAAAACTCAGTGACTAATGATCTAGGCAACACTGATGTTAAGGAAACTCAATATCCCTATCTTTTCTGTAAGGTTACCATTAATTACACACGCTTATCTGCTAATTTTTGGGTTAAAAAAGGGCACCAACAATGCAAAATGACTCCTTATTCTTCAGTATTTTGGTTTTACTATTGAGAATGAGTAGATTATTTGGGTACGTAGAAAGAAACATGAGTACAATATTTGCACTCTATACTGCAAAAAGTTACAAACAGATTTGACTCTCAAGATAAAGTAGTCTTGTATAGTTGAGTTGTTAAGAACTTGCTTGCAGGTCCGAGCTCTCTAGCCTAATGGTATTAGAGCGGACATCCGGAGGGCCGGCAAGGTTCGAGCCCCCCAGTTGTGTGTGTAAAAAAAAAAAAAAAAAAAAACTTGCTTGCAGTACAATACATAGGTTAATGCAAAATAGAATAATTTATTTGGTGCCTCTTTCCCTCTCAAGGAGGCTTTCCCTTCTTTTATAGATTTTCCATAGTTTGTAGTATTGGCCGATACCAATACGATATAGCTGATACTGATACAGGCATGTCCCGATCTGATACCGACTGATACCGATACCGACGTTGAGGATCTCTTTCCCAGTCAATTTCGAAGACAAAATTGAACAAAAAAGGCCGATCAACAAGGGTGTAAGAGTATAGGAATGTTGTAAAAGCATATAAATGAAGAAGATTTATTTATCGCAGGTAAACCAACAAACAAGGATGACTACTAAATTCCAAATCTACTAAAAAACAATGCAAAAATACCTAAAATTATGCCTAAATGTACAAAATATATATTTTTAAAATTTTATAGTTTTATTAATAATTATTTGTTTTCTAATACCAAAAAATTTGATACTCCAATCCAAAACCGCCGATACTATCGTACCGCCTCATAGGAAGGGTCCGATACTGATTTCGATACTGGTACTGCGAACCTTGAGATTTTTTTGCACCTGTAAAGTATCAAATAATGTGGTAAATATTGCTTACATCATTTTTAAAACGCTTGCCCTTCTCTTTATAGATTCATGTTTGAACTTTTGTCATGTAGACTAACTAGATTTACAAAACTTGTGTCCGAAAATACCAACATTACACAATGTTCTATCAGTGCACTTTGAGCTTTTGACTTCTGAGTCTCCTTGCATCCGTACTTCATACTAGGAAGTACTGCAGGAAATTTATATTTTTGTCCCAAAAATAGTTTCACCTTGTTCGGTAGTGTTAATGCTAGGTTGAATCTGTTCAACAAAAATTCAACCATACAAAGAGAACAGTTTCTTAATAGGTTGAACAATTTCTGCACTTCTCATTTCTTAATCTCCTTTTAGTTGACAAAAATATACAAAGCAATTTCATATATGACTCAGTTAATACCTCTGATTGTCTAAAAACTATAGAACCCAGGTTCTAAAGGTATGTTTGGTAACGTTGAAGTGGTGGTGGATTCCACTGTTACATGGAAAGAGGGGGATGGAAGTGGAGTTCGGGTGTTTGGTGGGAAGGGAAGAAGAAGAAGGAACTGGCAATGCCCGTTCCTGTCGGCGGGAAAGGATGGGAAGAGGAGGGGTGTTTTCATGCCACCCACATCCGGAGTTGGCAGCCGGATGTGGGTGGGAGTTTGGTTTTTTTTTTTTTTTTAATTTTTTTTTTACTTTTCTTTCAAAAAAAATTTTTTTAATTAGTTGTAGATTTTATTTTTTTAGTAACAACCACACTGATTTCTTGCTAATTAATATAATTAATGTAATTAATATTTTTGCTAACAGTAATTTTAATATTTTTTGCTAACAGCCGCATTATTGACAAGTTTAATAGTAGTATAATTAATGTAATTAATAATTTTTTTGCTAACAGGCGCACTAATTTTTAATTAGTTACTAATTAATTATCTTAATTTATTAAACTAATTATTTAATTTATTACATTGTATTATGGTTTTTTTAATCAGCCGGATGAGCTTAATATTGCTAAATTATTTAATTTTGTAATCTAGCAAAAACTAATTATTTAATTTTTATTAATTTAAATTAATTTAAAGCTAATTATTTCACTCTGTTAATTTACTAAACTAATTATTTTATTTATTAAAGCTAATTATTTCACTTCTCACTTTCCACTTTCCTATCTCAACCAAACATATTCCTCTGATTTTTCACTTTTCACTTCTCACTTCCTATCTCAACCAAACACATTTCTTCCCTTTGAAAGTCCAAATCCATACGTGGATTCCTATCCAACTTTCCTCTTTGAAAGTCCAAATCCATATTTTCCAACACTTACGGTTTACCAAACAGCCCCTAACATGGACTTCATGAGTTACATGACAGAAAATATAGAAAATGAAGTTGGAATGAAACTAGTAAGCATGACTAATTGAACTCATCTAGATTTGGCTCCAAACGTTTAGTTTGACTACTTAACCATTTTTAGTTACAAATTAGCATGCTCCAAACATGTAATCCATGACTTATAAATTCTTATTCATTATGGATCTGGATAGACATGGGAGTGACATATTTATGTATTGTGGAATCAAATCAAATTTGCAACTCTTATTCATTAATTATATAGTCCTTCATATTTCCAATTCTTTCTTGATCTTTGCCACTTGTTGTTTCAACGAGCGTTGGCGGCATAAACTATGCAGCCAACGGAACGAAAATGTTATAGTAAAGGGTTAGGGATTGACAATAGTGCATTTTCCACAGAAGGGAAGTTCTGACATAAGCTTGGTTTGCTAAAGTACAAGAACAAGTTTCAGAAAACAAGGGTTAGCCAAGAGTTAGTAGACAACATGTAATTAGATGTTCCTGCAACATTATTAAGTTAATGTTGAGAGTCAATAAGGGACTTTTAGTCCCACATCGGAATATGTAGTATGTAGAGGAGCTAGACTCCCTATAAGTAGTGAAGTAGTCCATCAATAAAAATCATCCAACTATTATTTTCTACATGGTATCAGAGCCATAACTCTCTCTCTCTCTCTCCACAAAAGAAAAAAAAATTCCCCTCCAAGCCGCCGCTCTCCCGCAGTACCCCGCCCCCCCTCATCCCCTGCCCCCCCCCCCCCCCCCCCCCCCCCCTCTCCCGCAGTACCCCGCAGAAGCCGACCCCCCCCCCCTCTCCCAAAGCAGCCGACCCGCCCACCCCCTGCCGCCCCCCCTCTCCCGCAGCACCCCGCCCCCCTCTCTCCCGCAGCAGCCCCCCCCTCTCCCGCAGCAGCCGACCCCCCCTCCCCCCCACCCCCTGCCGCCCCCCCACCCCCTGCCGCCCCCCCTAACCCTAGCCCAAGCAGCCCCTAACCCTCTCCATGGAAACCCTAACCCTAGCCCTAGCAGCCCCATCCACACCCTAACCCTAACCCTAGTTAAAAAAAAAAAACGGCGTATTTCAAAGACAGTCGAGATGTCAAATATTTATTTGCACCGACTCTGTTCCTAGATTGCGCCGTTTGGAACTAACAAATGTTTATTTTGTTATTCCTCCTTCACATCGGGATCTATACAGAGACTGATCATGTTCTCTGGTATCCTGACGTGTTCACTTTACATGCGCGTGCCGGTGCTGGCCAAGTTAGTAGCGCATTCGTAAAGTCTGTGACGTCGAAGAAGACGACGAAGACGAAGACGACGACGAAGTTGGAGAAGTTGTCGCCTCCGACGTCGAAGAAGACGACGAATAGGGTTCACAGTTGAAGCAGCCATGGATTCGATCAGTGGCAAACTGACGGCCGACGAGATGAAGGCCTTGGTTGATGATATCTTATCGAAGAGATTAACCGAGGTAACCCCACGTGTGATCCATACTGATGTGGATCCGTCCCCTTACAAAATGGGAAAATTGGAGAAGCTGAAGACGAAGTTGGAAGGAACGTCCAACTACTTAAAGTGGTCGCGACAGGCGATGCGGACACTGAAGGGACGTGGCTTGGTTGGCTATGTCACTGGCCAAGCCAAGGCGTCGGCCGATCACTCCGCCAAGGAGTTTGCTGTTTGGGAGATTGTCAACAACGTCGTGGCTGGGTGGTTGACTGCCTCTTTAACCGACCAAGTGTCGGGCAATGTCGAGGCAATGGAGGCTGCTGGTGATATATGGCAAACTCTAAAAGATATGTACTCTAGCTCCGGCAACCATATGCGAGTCTTTCAACTGCAAGATGAACTCGATAGGGTGACCCAAGACGAACGTACCATCTCTGAGTACGCGGCCCTGTTGAAGAAGTACTGGTCTGATCTGAATCATTATGATCCTCTTGGGATGGAAGATGCACAAGTCGAACCGGCATTCGCGAAGTACTTTCAGACGTTCCTGGCTTATATTTTTCGGCAGCGTATGATGAAATTCCTGAAGGGTCTACATCCTGTATTTGAGCAGAGACGGAATATCCTCCTATCCCAACCCACGCTTCCGACCTTGGAAGAAGCTATAGCCGTCATGATACAGGAAGAAGCTCGACTGAAGTTGATGCCCAACAAGGGCTCCTACCAGGGGGAGCGAGCCGAGGTTGAAAAGTCTGCCCTTGCTGCCTTCAATCAACCTCCATCTGTTGGTGGTGTTTGCCACAATTGTGGTGACTCCGGACATTACATCCAATTTTGTCCAAAACCCTTGCGAAATTAGTCTACTGATCGAGGACGGGGTCGTGGAGGCCGACGTAGTAGTAGAGGAGGATATGCTGGTAAACGGGGAGGACACCAAGTGAATCTGGTGGAGGAAGGGGGAGAGAATCAACTGGCTGAAATAACCCCGCTTGAGCGGGAGTTCCTTGAGAAGTTGCGAGGCACAAAGCTGGGTTCGGCTGACAGTCCTGGGACGTCTTCTACCTCGGGAGATCTCATCACTTGCTTTGCCCAAACCAGCACCGGTGTCACGACCCGCACCCGTTTTTTTTTTTAAACGGATACGAGACGTGTCCAAGCCAGCCTACGCCGCAGTGTCGGCGGTAGAACGCCGTCACGGCCATGAAGATCAAAATCACAAATAATCCAACGCTCATTCACAGAAACTAATTTAACTTACAATGATCACAAGTTTTACATTTGTAGAAGAATATAAGCTTGTACAATTCAATGAATGACTATAACTCAACTATCTAGCTAGTCTCTAGGCTTTTGTCTGCAAGTATTCTCGTCACTCCCCAAGCTAAGTGAATCCACGGCTAACCTGAAAATGTTGGTTTCCAGTCAGGAATGGAACGAGCACAATTCACTGAATGTAATTTCAAATAAAGAAAATGACTATAAACAAAGATTAGACATCAATCATGAGTTTTGGAAATAAACAGTAACTACGGAAAACCAATAATAAATAGACACAAAATACTTTCCCCAACTGTTAGAAGTACCTTTGATATGTGATCGGTCTCGGGACAATTATGTGACACGGTCTACACGGTCTAAAGTTACACGATCTACAGTTACACGGTCTACAATTACACGGTCTACAGTTACACGGTCTACAATTACACGGTCTACAGTTACACGGTCTACAGAAAATATTGCAATAAAGAAACATTGTCTACAGAATAATAATCACGAACTACACAGATTAAATGCAATAAATAAATTACTGTCTACACGGTCTACTTTACAATAAATAAATCACTGTCTACATTATCTACAAGAAATAAATACAACACGGTCTACAAGAAATAAATGCAACACGGTCTACACGGTCTAAGGTCAGATCACACATCCTTGGTACTTCTCATTCCCGACTCAACAATTTATAATAGAAAATAATCACATAACTAATGACCAACCAATGAAATATAGTGAAAATCAATATCGAAATGCAGACAATAAATTGTACTCGCCTGTGGTCCTCTGCTGGTGAAACCCACAATCTGAACTACTCAATGTGCCACAATAGTCAAAACCCGTACAACAGTCCCCGGATGCTGAAATAGACAATACCAATGATCTCAGAATAGTCAAATTAGCTAGGTTGCCTGTCCTTAAGTCCAATTCTGGACACAGGGGTAAAACGGTAATTTCGGGCAAAAACGATGTCCGCCGTTGGACCCGCTTTGCACCGAAAAGCGTGCCAGGGTCAATGGTCTCTAAAGTCGTCAAACTATATGTCTACGGATCCAATTTTTCGATACGAACCCAACCGTATGTCCAGAGTTGGATTCCGGCGGGTCGTGCACAAAATCGTCCGTTGAGTGGGACCGTGGGGCCCGCAAAACAGTAATTTTATCAACTGTCTCAGAATCGGACCAAACTTGGCATACAGGACCAGAAAAATGATACGGTCCTGTTGGCACAAGTTTCGTCTCGATCCGATGAGCGTGCACAAAGTAATTGAAGAATTTGCAAAGTGCACGATACGGGAAATTTCGACGGATACGTATCAAATTCGTCGCGCACACGCGACCAATTTGAATTCCGTCAAAGCTCACACGACCACGAAACCGTTACGCACCTTTCGATGTCTTCGGTTCGCGACCACGTCGTCCGGTTTGGCGGGACGCACGCCGTATCGAAAGATTTTTTCAATTATTTTAATATTTCGAAAAAGGTTTTTCGCCGATTTGGGAATCCGATTTCTCGACGCACAGTCGAAGAAATCCGATTCTACAAAAATGGATTCCAAGCCCTATAGGTTGTCTAGGCCTGTCATCAAATAGTTTTCAAAATCTGTCGATAGATCGACAGTAAATCGTCTTCCAAAACGGCCTTAGAACCAAGCTTTGTTCTGTTTTTAAATACATTTTCCGTCGATGTTTGGATTCGAAATCCTATCGAATCATGCTTGTTCCTATTCAACTAATTGACAGATATTTGAGAGGGTCAGGTTGGGAGTTTACCTGCACGATTGGTCCGACAAATGGCGAACCGTGGCGTCAGAAAACCGGTTGCGAACAGGCTCCCCCCGCTGCCTGTTCGGTGCTCTGCTTGTGCACCTGCTGTTGTTGGCCGGCCGTCCTCCGGCCAGCGGCAGCGCAGTGGTGGCGCGCCTAGGGTGGCCGCGCATGGTCCAGGTGGTTAGGGTTTCAGGTTGCGTCGATCTCCTCTTCATCAATATATATGAACAGAATTTTGCGGTTTTGAGTACTGGGAACAAAACATGCGGGTTGGGCCTGCATTGTTTCACTCGCGAGATATTGGACCCCCATCCAATATCTCGTGGGTTAATATTTTTTTTTTCTTTATTAACTATACATATATATGTATATATTTATTTATGTATTTCCATATATTCATATATATACCAATAGTATCAAAAAAATCCAAATAAAACTTATTATTATCCATTACTAGTGTAGGCCCAAAATATATATATATATATATATATATATATATATATATATATATATATATATATATATATATATATATATATATATATATATGACTATATATGTATAATAATATTTAATTTGACAAATAATATGACCATTAATAATAATGTTAATATTATATATGAATATTCTCAATAATAATAATAATAATAATAATAATAATAATACATGAATACATAGACATATTTATTAAACATTAAAACGGAAAAGCAACACAATCATTCCAAATCACACCAATACGTATGTCATTTGGATGTACTGCATGACTACCTGGCTTGGGTTGGGTCCTGATCAAGTCCAGACTGGTTTGTACAACCGGGTCTTCTACAAGTCCATAAACTTTAATAATAAAGAATTAAACTATTTCTAGAAGTCAAGTCGTAACCTGGCCTGGTTTTCCTAGTTAAGACATCATTATGGTTCGGCCTTCTCTATCAGGGCTAATACACTAGTCTAAGCACGTTATCGCACCATCCGTGCCACGATTTTTAGTCACCTTTTACCCCAAAACTCCACTATGGTCAAAGTCACCTACCGTAATAATTAACTAAGTACTTATTTATAAAAATTCTAAAATCACCATTTAATTCAAATAAATAAATAATTAAAATATATTATCAAAATTCTGGGAAGAGAGGCTACAAATCTACCCACCTTAAAAATAATTTCGTCCTCGAAATTCTAACTCGTAACTATTCCTTAAATTCAAAAAGAAAATCTACCATTCCCTTAATCTCCTCGAATTTTTTAATTCCTCAAAAAAAACTGTTTAAATCCTCCTCCTAGCCATTTTGTAACTACGAAACTCCGAGGACTTCTACCCACCTTTGGTCACACTACTCCCTCAAATCTCATGTCACTAAAACTTTACAATCTTGCAACTAATTGCTAAAATTGCTACCAATAGATATATATACTGCTTATGGCCACTATAATCCTCTCCTATTTATCGAACAACCCGAAATCTAACAAGCAATAATTTACACAAGTAGCTAATAGGTATTGGTAAACTCTAATAAACATGACCTTTCATCGTTCCGAAATAGGAAGAACAGGAAGATAAGGAAGAATAATCAGGAGCAAGTATGAAATTCCAGGGCGATAGAGAGTATCCAATGATGTAGACGAAACGAAGGTCTATGAACCATCGACTTATTTGCTAGATTGGCTACTCCAGTCTAATCACTTGCTAAGTCTAAGAACCCTTCGTTTCTTAGAGGGGCTTGAAATTCGTAAAATACAAAAGTTCTGTCTTCGAAATTCTAAACAGGTTTCATAATAGAACGAAAATTGGAGAAATCAAGATTGTGAACCTTTCCGTGGTTATTTAAACATACGAGCAAGGGATAAAGTGCAACACAAGTTCGTATCGCGACTTCCAGGCAGATTGAATATTGGTTACGAATGACTTCACATTCTAAGAGGTGGGGACTACATAATAGGTATAGGGACCTATTTCAAATAGTTCGGTTTTAAAGTCCAAATATGGTGATACGCAAGGATGGATTTTACTGGGTCTTAATGGATTTTCTGATTGGACATCAATCGTGGGTTGTATGAACCTTGGATTTCAGTCTCTAATGACTGGTCTAGTTCCCAATGGTAAACTATTACTGCTAGGTTAGGATAATCCGAGAATAGTTTTCACCCAAGTGATTGAGCTAGATGGGCAGTCGGATTGGTTCGCTAGGTTCCTAAAGCCCAAAAATGTGTCTTCGGTGACTTCTGTGTTTAAGTAGCACGAGAAAACACAATTGAGTGGCACACCAGTGACATGTGCATAGTGAGCTTCGAGTAGATCACAACCATATATTTGGTCGAAATGTTTGAGTCGAGGTTGCGGCTCTAGTGGAGGTCGAAAGGTAATACCGGTATTATGGTAAGGGTTATAGTTAGTCCTTTCTACCTGAAAGTCGTACCATAAAAATAGAGTACAAGGGGACGGGTTTGAATGGGACATGATATACCTAGACGAAGGTGGACTCGTCTAGAACTTACATATGAACTTTGTTGGAAGGTAACAACTGGCCTCGTGCTCCGAATATTAATGACACGGCCGGGGACACGAAATAATCTAAATGGAAAGTGGGAGTCCATGGGGCTCTAATTATCATCCTAGTGGAAAATTATTCTAATCAATTAGAAATCCTCGTATATCCTAAATTTTAGAAGGCTTACAGTCTACCATAGTCACGGTAACTTATTGTCCTTAGCCTTGTCTATTCATCTCATGTCTAAACTGTGGGCTTTGGTCGAGGGACGGTTGAGTCAAGGCACAAGAGTTGAAAGTAAAGGCAATATTCAAGAAAATATTTAGAGACACAATGAATTGTTTCTTGAGAAAAGATAGTCTCCTAGGTTGGCATTACGACCAAGGGTAAAATCCTAATCATTCTTAAATTCAGATGGCTCGAAAGTCTCGATAGTAGTTTAAGGGTCGATGGAAGAACGAGTAACTCAATCATATGACTGGTCGATGGTAGCTACACTTGTGCCTACCATTATCATAGCCATGGGAATACTCTGTATCTATCTACCATCACGAGCTTTCGTCTTTCCAAATCGGTGAAAGACAAAACAATAAAGAATTCAAGGGAGATGTTTACTGAATACAATTTCATGATTCAAGGACGAACATATAATTCAAGAGGAATTGTCAAGCAGTCGCGGATGAGATCCAAGATACCTATATATCTCCATCCACGTAGTGTAATTAAACGAAGAGCGAACCAAATGCATCATGGTTGATCAGACCATAATACACTGATTCTGATTAGGCAATATGTTAGCAGGCGTCCCCAATAAACATATGTCTTGAATCAAGCTCGATAAAAGAGTAAGCTTGCAAAACTAGGCTGTAATAGCAGAATTGGTCAAGAGAGTCAACATATAAATGTGCGAGATTTCTGAAAGAAGGAATAAGTAGTTTTGGATTTTGGGAAAAATCAAAACCTTAACTGGTGCTCTTGCCTATACAGGCAATCTACTATCTTCTATCCATAAGGCCTTGATCGACTAACGGGTTATAGACTTCTGAGTTCTATATTCTAAGTAACCTATTAGTGTCAGTCAATTACCTTGCTAATAGATCACAAGGACCACGGAATGCTAGGTTGGAAGACTTGCTACCCAACCTACAGAGCTTTCACTAGTTTTGACTTTGGATCTTATGGAACACACAGGGCATCCTTCTATGCTCTATAGTATCCTAAACTTGTAATCACGCCTGAAATCATTTCGCCTAGAATTATGCCTCGCCTGTATACTCTGGCTATGACAAACCCTTGGTTCCGTGATTCAGGTGTGATAGGCTATCAGGTGCTCTACCTCATGTTGACACAAGGATATCTAAGATCTAAGAGGTCAACGAGAACATAGTTCTAGTGATGTCCCATAGACTATGATTCTCCAAAATGGTTTCAATTCTATGGGTTGTGCCTCGCCAGTGCGCTGCTGGCTGCAGTGAACCCACACTATCCATTCTCAAACAATTGGTGACAGTGCGCTGCTGTCTAGTCATTGCAGTCATTTAATTACTCTAACTATATTCCTAAAGACTTCAAGGGGCGGCTAGTGTTCAAGCTAGTTGTTTATGATAGAGAGCGGAAACATCTACCTATAAGTCTCCACCCTCAAAATAAAGGATCGACCGGGCAGGAAATAACTGAAGACGAGGAAAAATAAGAATAATCCAAATCTTCATTTCATATGTATTTCAAAGGGTTGAGGAAAACTTAAAACCAATCCTACATCGAGATTTGTATATGAAAAAGCATAATCAGAAATTATAAACCAGTTATTTACAGCAAAATAGAATTTAAAATAGGCAATTCTAACTGACGATAAAAATTATATCTACAAAGAGCAAAAGAAAACTGAACAGGTTATCAAGATTATAGCCTTAATTCTAGGGAAAGCCTAACTAGCCAAGTGAGTAGTGGATCCATATTGAATCACATTGTCATATCAAAAGCATAGTGTACCTATAGGGATCTAGCAAGCTATCTAAATTGCATGGCCTATTTAATAACCTTAACTACCCAATGGTCAATTTGAACAAGGGACTCCTAGTCCTAGTTATTCTCGTAAATTAAATTAATTTCTAATTCGTGAAAGCGTTTCTAGTCGCAGGCTCGCAATAGTACGACTAACTTAAGTACTATCACGAGTTCGCATTATTTGCAAAGACTGACCTGCATGGGCCACCACAAAAACTTGTCACGACCCGCACCCGTTTTTTTTTAAACGGATACGAGACGTGTCCAAGCCAGCCTACGCCGCAGTGTCGGCGGTAGAACGCTGTCACGGCCATGAAGATCAAAATCACAAATAATCCAATGCTCATTCACAGAAACTAATTTAACTTACAATGATCACAAGTTTTACATTTGTAGAAGAATATAAGCTTGTACAATTCAATGAATGACTATAACTCAACTATCTAGCTAGTCTCTAGGCTTTTGTCTGCAAGTATTCCCGTCACTCCCCAAGCTAAGTGAATCCACGGCTAACCTGAAAATGTTAGTTTTTAGTCAGGAATGGAACGAGCACAATTCACTGAATGTAATTTCAAATAAAGAAAATGACTATAAACAAAGATTAGACATCAATCATGAGTTTTGAAAATAAACAGTAACTACGAAAAACCAATAATAAATAGACACAAAATACTTTCCCCAACTGTTAGAAGTACCTTTGATATGTGATCGGTCTCGGGACAATTATGTGACACGGTCTACACGGTCTAAAGTTACACGGTCTACAGTTACACGGTCTACAATTACACGGTCTACAGAAAATATTGCAATAAAGAAACATTGTCTACAGAATAATAATCACGAACTACACAGATTAAATGCAATAAATAAATCACTGTCTACACGGTCTACTTTGTAATAAATAAATCACTGTCTATATTGTCTACAAGAAATAAATACAACACGGTCTACAAGAAATAAATGCAACACGGTCTACACGGTCTAAGGTCAGATCACACATCCTTGGTACTTCTCATTCCCGACTCAACAATTTATAATAGAAAATAATCACATAACTAATGACCAACCAATGAAATATAGTAAAAATCAATATCGAAATGCAGACAATAAACTGTACTCGTCTGTGGTCCTCTGCTGGTGAAACCGACAATCTGAACTACTCAATGTGCCACAATAGTCAAAACCCGTTCAACAGTCCCCGGATGCTGAAATAGACAATACCAATGATCTCAGAATAGTCAAATTAGCTAGGATTGCCTGTCCTTAAGTCCAATTCTGGACACAGGGGCAAAACGGTAATTTCGGACAAAAACGATGTCCGCCGTTGGACCCGCTTTGCACCGAAAAGCGTGTCAGGGTCAATGGTCTCTAAAGTCGTCAAACTACATGTCTACGGATCCAGTTTTCCGATATAAACCCAACCGTATGTCCAGAGTTGGATTCCGGCGGGCCGTGCACAAAATTGCCCGTTGAGTGGGACCGTGGGGCCCGCAAAACGGTGATTTTATCAACTGTCTCAGAATCGGACCAAACTTGGCATACAGGACCAGAAAAATGATACGGTCCTGTTGGCATAAGTTTCGTCTCGATCCGATGAGCGTGCACAAAGTAATTGGAGAATTTGCAAAGTGTACGATACGGGGAATTTCGACGGATACGCATCAAATTCGTCGCGCACACGCGACCAATTTGAATTCCGTCAAAGCCCACACGACCACGAAACCGTTACGCACCTTTCGATGTCTTCGGTTCGCGACCACGTCGTCCGGTTTGGCGGGACGCACGTCGTATCGAAAGAATTTTTTAATTATTTTAATATTTCGAAAAAGGTTTTTCGTCGATTTGGGAATCCGATTTCTCGACGCACAGTCGACGAAATCCGATTCTACAAAAATGGATTCCAAGCCCTATAGGTTGTCTAGGCCTGTCATCAAATAGTTTTCGAAATCTGTCGATAGATCGACAGTAAATCGTCTTCCAAAACGGCGTTAGAACCAAGCTTTGTTCTGTTTTTAAATACATTTTCCGTCGATGTTTGGATTCGAAATCCTGTCGAATCATGCTCGTTCCTATTCAACTAATTGACAGATATTTGAGAGGGTCAGGTTGGGAGTTTACCTGCACGATTGGTCCGACAAATGGCGAACCGTGGCGTCGAAAAACCGGTTGCGAACAGGCTCCCCCTGCTGCCTGTTCGGTGCTCTGCTTGTGCACCTGCTGTTGTTGGCCGGCCGTCCTCCGGCGGCCTCCGGCCAGCGGCGGCGCAGTGGTGGCGCACCTAGGGTGGCTGCGCATGGTCCAGGTGGTTAGGGTTTCAGGTTGCGTCGATCTCCTCTTCATCAATATATATGAACAGAATTTTGCGGTTTTGAGTACTGGGAACAAAACATGCGGGTTGGGCCTGCATTATTTCACTCGCGAGATATTGGACCCCCATCCAATATCTCGTGGGTTAATATTTTTATTGTTTTTTTTTTCTTTTATTAACTATACATATATATGTATATATTTATTTATGTATTTCCATATATTCATATATATACCAATAGTATCAAAAAAATCCAAATAAAACTCATTATTATCCATTACTAGTGTAGGCCCAAAATATATATATATATATATATATATATATATATATATATATATATATATATATATATATATATATATATATATGACTATATATGTATAATAATATTTAATTTGACAAATAATATGACCATTAATAATAATGTTAATATTATATATGAATATTCTCAATAATAATAATAATAATAATAATAATAATAATAATAATAATAATAATAATAATACTAAAATTCAATAAATGGTGTGTATATACCATTTGTACATTCTAGAAATTTCAAGGCGTACAAGGACCTATTTTAGACAAACATCATTGAATACCCACCAATAATAATATTTATAATATTTAACTATGAATACATAGACATATTTATTAAACATTAAAACGGAAAAGCAACACAATCATTCCAAATCACACCAACACGTATGTCATTTGGATGTACTGCATGACTACCTGGCTTGGGTTGGGTCCTGATCAAGTCCAGACTGGTTTGTACAACCGGGTCTTCTACAAGTCCATAAACTTTAATAATAAATAATTAAACTATTTCTAGAAGTCAAGTCGTAACCTGGCCTGGTTTTTCTAGTTAGGACATCATTATGGTTCGGCCTTCTCTATCAGGGCTAATACACTAGTCTAAGCACGTTATCGCACCATCCGTGCCACAATTTTTAGTCACCTTTTACCCCAAAACTCCACTATGGTCAAAGTCACCTACCGTAATAATTAACTAAGTACTTATTTATAAAAATTCTAAAATCACCATTTAATTCAAATAAATAAATAATTAAAATATATTATCAAAATTCTGGGAAGAGGGGCTACAACCGGTAATCCTGCACGTGCTATTGCATCTGTCCATCAGCCAGGATGGATAATGGATTCTAGGGCATCTCGCCATGTCACGGGATTCCGTGGTGCATTTCAGGACTATACTCACCTACCATTGCCGGAGAGTATTCAGTCTGCTGATGGTACATCCAGCCTTGTAGTGGGTAAAGGCACTATCGCATGCACCCCTTCCATCACTCTAACCAATGTCTTACATGCTCAATCTTTTCCTGTCAATCTTCTGTCCATTAGTGCCATTATACTTGATCTTAACTGTACTGTTTCCTTTGACATTCCTACGATAACTTTTCAGGAGAAGGGGACAGGACGACAACTTGGGACTGGCACATGGCATAAGGGGCTGTGGTATTTAGACAGGACTGGACTGGACAACGCATTGGCATCCTTGGTCGCAGCCGCACCACCAGAAGCTTCCTGTCGCAGTGTTGAAGCCGACTTGCTACTCCACCACCAGCGTGTCGGTCATTCCTCTTTTCAAGTTATTAGTCGAATGTATCTGTCCTTATATCAAAGGGATGATAAAGAGAAGTTATTTTGTGATGCTTGTGAGTTGAAAAAACATACCAGAAACTCGTATGTGAGCTCGGGGAATAGGAGTTCAGCTGCTTTTGACATGATACATTCGGACGTATGGGGCCCTTGTCCTACAACCGGAATTAACGGTTTTCGATGGTTCGTCACCTTTATTGACTGTTATACCCGCGTAACATGGGTCTACCTTAGGAAGAATAAAAGTGACGTCCTTGAGGCCTTTCGGGACTTTCATCGACGGGTGGAAACACAATATGGCGCTAAAATTAAGTGTTTTCGGTCTGACAATGGGACGGAGTATACTAATAAGCGGGTTGCTGAATATTTTTCCACTCATGGAATACTACATCAAACTTCATGTGCTTATACTCCGGCATAAAATGGTGTGGCTGAACGAAAGAACAGACACCTGCTAGAAGTCGCACGGACGATGATGCTGGCTATGAATGTCCCGAAACACTTATGGGGGCAGGCTATATTGACGGCCTCTTATCTCATCAATAAAATGCCATCTCAAGTATTGGACTGGAAGACACCGTTGGAGATGCTTACTGGGGCAACTACATACACTGTTCCACCGAAAGTTTTTGGATGTGTGTGCTTTGTCCAAGATAATAGGCCAGGCGTTGGCAAACTGGATCTTCGGGCAGTTAAATGTGTCTTTGTCGGTTACACGGTGACTCAGAAGGGATGCCTGTCGGAGTCCAGTCGAGCGGAAGATATTTGTCAGCATGGACGTTACATTCAGAGAACTCGAACCATACTATGGTTCGGATGAAGGTTCAGCATTTGGTGACACACCTAACACAGATGGTGTTCGATGTGAGGGGGAGATAATAAGCCCAAATGTGGTCGTCGGATCGGTTCCGTGTCCGGTTGTAGAAAACTGGACGAAAGAGGGAGAGCACAGTGACTCAGATACAGAGAATGAAGAAGACGATACATATGTTACGCAGGGGGAGCAGTAGACAAGGAAAAAGGAGCTCCAAGTCTACAGAAGGAGACAACAGAAGTCTAGTACTGTGCCTATGCCGTGCCCTGTACCTACTGTACCAAGTCCCTCGTCTACTCCTGCTCCAACTCCTGAAGATGTTGCCCCCGCACTGAATCACTCGGATTCTGATGCGGATCTCTCCGACTCGGATGGTATGATCTCTCCACCACCTATTGCTCCCTTAAGGAGATCTTCTCGCATCAATGCGGGTAAGGCTCCTGCTCGTTTTGATGATTACGAACATAACATTGCCAACTTCTTGTCTTATTCTAAAATTTCTTCGAATTATCAAGCCTTCATTGCATCGTTAGACTCTACTTCGTTGCCCAAGTGTTGGCAGGAAGCAAAGAAAGATCCAAGGTGGAAAGCTGCAATGATGGAAGAACTTGGGACACTGGAGAAAAATAAGACATGGGAGCTGGTTCCATTACCCAAAGGAAAGAAAGCTGTGGGATGCAAATGGGTGTACACAGTGAAAGAGACGCCAGAAGGAAAAGTAGAGCGGTACAAGGCGAGACTGGTTGCAAAAGGATTCACACAGTCATATGGAATAGACTATGATGAGACATTTGCTCCAGTAGCAAAAATGAGCACCGTGAGAACTCTGGTCTCCATTGCAACGAACTATGGGTGGAAGCTGTACCAGTTGGATGTGAAGAATGCCTTTCTTCATGGGGACCTGCAAGAAGAAGTATACATGGAGCTCCCGCCTGGGTGCTATACGACGGAATCAAACGGAGGGACGTCGCAAGGAAAGGTGTGTAAACTGAAGAAGTCACTATACGGGCTCAAGCAATCTCCTCGAGCCTGGTTTGACAGATTCAGAAAGGCTGTTACAGGCATGGGATATCGTCAAATAAATGCAGATCATACGGTCTTCCTTCAGCATGCAAGAGGCCACATCACTATACTTGCTGTATATGTGGATGATATAGTGATCACAGGTGATGATGAAGTCGAGATCACTAAACTGAAGTCAAAACTCGCGAAGGAGTTTGAAGGGAAGGATTTAGGAGCGATGAGGTACTTTCTAGGTATCGAGGTGTGTGAAGGCGAACAAGGAATTGTTCTCTCACAGAGAAAATACACACTAGATCTGCTGAAGGAGACAGGGATGCTGGGATGCAAAGCAGCGGTCACTCCAATTGATCAGAAGTGCAAGTTGGGAGCAGAAGCAGGAGAGCCCGTTGATCGTGAAAGATATCAACGACTTGTAGGGAGATTGATTTATCTGGGACACACTCGCCCTGATATCTCATTTGCGGTGAGTGTAGTGAGTCGCTACATGCATGATCCAAGAAAGGGTCATATGGAAGCAGTATTTCAGATCTTGAGGTATCTGAAAGGAACGCCAGGAAAGGGGCTATGGTTCAAGAAGAATGGACGCATAGAAGTTGAGGGATACTGTGATGCAGACTGGGCGAGCTGCATAGACGACAGAAGGTCTACCACGGGATACTGTATTTTTGTAGGAGGAAATCTGGTCTCATGGAGAAGCAAGAAACAGTCTGTGGTAGCACGGTCGACAGCTGAAGCAGAATACAGAGCAATGGCTCTGGGAGTGTCAGAATTGCTGTGGGTGAAAGCGTTGCTGACAGAGTTAAAGCTAGACAAGGGAGCACCATTACGTCTTCTGAGCGATAGTCAAGCTGCAATAAGTATAGTTAACAATCCCGTTCAGCACGACAGAACGAAGCACATCGAGATTGATCGATTCTTCATCAAGGAGAAGCTGAAACAAGGGATACTGAAGATTGACCATGTCCGCTCAGAAGAACAAGTTGCAGACTGTCTGACTAAGGGTCTTAGTTCATTAAGTCTGTCGAAGCTATGTAACAAGATGGGGATGATCAATATCTATCGCCCATCTTGAGGGGGAGTGTTGAGAGTCAATAAGGGACTTTTAGTCCCACATCGGAATATGTAGTATGTAGAGGAGCTAGACTCCCTATAAGTAGTGAAGTAGTCCATCAATACAAATTATCCAACTATTATTTTCTACAGTTAACAGAGTTATGAAGGGTTCAGCAGGCTGCTGATCTTTATAGGGATATTTTAGCAAATGCCCCCAATCAAAATTTAGAAACTAGCATATACCCCCACTATTTTTAAAAACTAGCAAATGCCCTCGTTCGTTTGTAAATCAGCCAAAATTTTGGTTAAATAGTAGGAGTATATCTTAAAAATTTATTTGTTCTATATGATGGCACTTGCTACTTTTTAAAAAGAATGGGGGCATATCTTAGTTTGTATATTTTGAATGGGAACATTTGCTAAATTATTCCATCTTTATATATTGGTGTCCCTGCTCACAAACATGTCCCTTTCTTGGAGGAGTGCTGAGTACTGAAGTTGGTCTTCGATGCTTTCATGATGTGGTTTTGTCCTTTCAATTCTACTCTTTACACATCTTCCGCAAAATCCAAATCTAAACTCGTAAACTACTTCTTCTCAAGCTATAATGACATGCGTCACATCCCTTAAACATGATTAATTAGGCACATTGGGTACTGCTTACGTACCTAACGACGCTATCGTTAGTCCACTAATCCAGTTATCGTCGGCAAAAATGCTACCGAGAGGCCATTTCAGGCCTGTTCCCTTTTTTCCACACCATGGCTAAAAAAATTTCTTCTTGGTCTTTTCAGCATCAATAACTCATCCTTACTCTTCACGTGAGAATTTTACGATATGGATGAGATCAATCGTCTTGAATGGCAATGGATGCACCACCATGTCGATAACTATGACTCGAAGTGTCAGAGCGAAGTCATGGATTCTAGTGGCAAGGTCCTATTCAAGATACTCAAGAAGGTAAGTAAGAAGTACTAATGTGCCAAATACTTTGTTTGAGAAACTTGACTCGTCTATAAATAGTATATTTTTGCTCTTAGAAGTAGACACTACTGTGATATTTAATAACTTGATGTTACCGAGACTAGTCCTCTTTAAAGAAAGAGAATAGGAGCATGTACATCATGAACTCAATTTCCATCAATTTAATTTACAAATAGACAAGAAAATGAGTGAAACTCATAACAGAAGGTGTAAGACGCAATAGAGTATTTGCTTTTGCCTTTTGGCTTCTGTTTGATAAAAGAAAGGCAAACACCAATTTTTTTTTTTTTTTTTTTTTTTTATACATGGTATCTTTCTTTTGAAAAGAAGTCCTTGACAAATACTTTCTCCAAAAAAATGAATCTTGAGATTCATATTACTGAGATTGCATTTTTCTTTACTCACTACACTTATTATCAAAGTAGACTATAGAGAACACTAACTATTTGTCAAAAAAAGAAAAAAAGAAAAAAGAAAAGATTGAGACTAAATTCACATGTTGTTGTTGATGAGTCCACACACAATAACAATCCCCATTATCAGCAAATTGTCTACGTTGCGCTCCACCTCCAGCGTCAAGACGTCATCTCCAAGTGCAACACCGGAGGCTGTGTGCTTCCGTTTAACCTGTTGACACAAAAACCACCAAAATCCTACATCAGTGTTTTCATCCCGGTGATCGTCACACTCCACCAGAATCTAACTATTTCTTGTACGAATCATGTCGTAAAATACATCTAATTGGGATTTTCCAGCACCGTGGTTAACCAATATGGTTATGAATAGTATTATGACCTATCAGTTCGAGCTTTTGGATGTTGTAATACTTCTCAATTACCTCTGCTACGGGTCCTCCCGCAATGTCCATAATCTTGTACTCTGACTTGTGTGCCAGACCCACAATCTTATAGCAACTGGGGCTGGCACTCCCCCTCCCAACAGTAGCCATGTATTCGTAAAGCTTGCCTCCGGCCTTCTGGACACTGAACCAAGGCCTTCTTCTGTCTTCACTAGTCGAACCATCGCATCGATACCCGTTCCATCGTCCAAACACTCTCATTCTCTGCGCAATCAGCAATAGAGGAAGGACTAGATTTTCAGTACACAGATTTTGTACAGGTATCGTCTGGAAAAAAGAATACAAAGACCAGATACTTACATTTCTTGATATCTTTATCAATGTTTCGCCCTTTTGATCCATGAGGTAAACTTCATCCCTGCACTTGTAGGCATAGTTATCGACCCGGTACGCCAATTGGCCTTTCGAGTTGTAGACGGTACAACCGTTTCCGCTCATGACCAACGATTTCATCCATAGAGTAAACATCTCGCTTGAAGAAGAAGAAGAAGAAGAAGAGGAGGAGACCAGGGATTGAGGACATACTTTGGCCATTGTGTGTTCAATAAAACTTAGGCTTGCGTCTGCACTCTTTTATATATGTAAAGATGTACAAAAACATCAATATTAATTGATTTGTATATACACGTGAAGTATACTTTTTGGTAGTTAAGAAGAAGATGTGTATATACCTTATAGTTAAGTATGTTGTACCTTGCCTTGCCCATATATTTTAGAGAGCATATTTTGAATAATACTTCAACTACAGAGCATACATCATCTTGCATATTAATTTAGAGACGACCATACTCAGCCACATGCTAGATTAAAGACTTTCTTGATATAGACACATATGGATCTGGACATTTTCTGCTTGAGAACTTACCAAGGTTATTCTCTGATATGTATAAATCATGGGTAAGAACATATGTTGAACAACATTTTTTTTTTTCTGGGTGCAGCTGCATATGCTTGTGTGTTACATGGGTGAGGACTAGTACCCACTAATTTGCTGGAAGGCCACGATTCGTTTGCGGAATCAGGACCTCGAAAAAGGAAAGTCATTCATTTTGGATGCATGCCAAAGGAAAAGGAGCGGTACGGTAAAATGGTTACCTAAGGAAAGAAAAATAGGAGATGGTTTCCCCGCCCCAATGATTCACTTTTTCTCCCAATTTCTTGTATTGATTACTAAACTGTCCTTGATCAAAGGTGTATATATTCTGACTATATTTCTGGTCTTTTCAAACACCGAAAAAAATGGGTAGAAAAGACAATTTCTCAAAGAGAGATGCTACGTTGTCCGTCCGGGAGGCTGGCCTGCGCTGGTCCGGCCCCACGTGGCAGACTGCCATTGACTTCCCCGCCTGGGGTGGGCCTAGGTTAGCAGTGGGACAATGGCTGTCCGCCACGTGGGTACGGGCCAGCCCCACGGGCAAACAAAATTGCATTTTCGTTTCTCAAGGAAAGAAAAGTGGGAATTGATTTCCTTTCATTTCCTTTCCGAGGACCAAACGAGGCCCACGTTTGGTTCGCGGAACGGAAAGTAAAGGAAACCAATTCCTTGATCATTTCCTTTCCTTTGAAAAATTGTAATTCTCATCCATTTTCATTTCCGGTGTTTGGAAAGGCAAAGGAAATTGTGAGGGAAAGTGAATCCTAGGTGGATGGGAGAAACCACTTTCCTTTTCTTTTCCTTGGGAATCAGTTTTCTTTCCCAAATATTTTCTTTGGCATCCAAACATAGGAAAAGAATTACTTTCTTTTCCTAATGTCATGATTCTGCGAACCAAACATGGCAAGATGACTGATCTTCCATATTGGACTATGTTCATCCAGGCACATTTCACTCTCAGTGTCAGCTAAGGTTTTCACTAAATTCTAATTCGTACATGCATGATGAGAAAAAAAAAAAACCTTTACCGATCCCGAACGTAATGAATGAAAATGACATCATGTCCTGATAATAAAAGAAAAGAAAAAAACAATTAACCTTTGATTATGTTCTTATTCTTTTGGTACTAGAATTTGGAGTTTATCCTCGCCGGATAAAAACAAAAATTTTCTTCTGATTGCATTGCAGGCTGGGAAGTCATATTCAAGGGCTCCACATCCAAGTTTGGCGAGGTTGAGAAAAAATAGAAGTACTAGCATACTGGCATTTTCAAACAGAAGTTGCTGATATATATATATATATATATATATATATATATATATATATATAATCACATCAATATATAGTTTTATAGGCCATGCAGTCCACATTGTTCTAGAATATTATCACTTATAACTTAGAAATACCTTGATCAAGTCAGACCTCATTTAACTTGTGTTTTAGGTTCTCAAGAACAGGTATTTTCCTTTTAATCAATTATGAAAAGAATGGGCCAATATATATATATTAACATTTTGTGTCTCGTTTGGTTCATTGAGGAAAGGAAATCAATTCCTTATTTATTTTCTTTCTTTTAGAAAATTATAATTTATATCAATTATTCTTTTCGATGTTTGGAAAGACCAACAAAATTGGAAAAGAAAGTAAATGTCTAGAGTGGAAAAGTGAATTCCTACGTGGGTGGGGAACCACTTTCTCCCTTTTTTTTTTATTTCTCTTGGAAATCGATTTCATTTTCTAGTCATTTCATTTTGTATTCAAACATAGAAAAAATGACTTTCCTCTCATAATGCCATGACTCCGTGAACCAAACATGGCCCAGATTTTAGATTGAATCATTGGTCTTCTACACATGGCCAACCTGTACTTCTTCCAGGCATATCAGAAAAACTCCCAAAGCCGGGGTTGGAAACCTTCATAGTTGTAACATAACATGTGTAGTAGGTTCTCTTCCGCATAAAATATACAAAGCTACACACGTTCAAAAAAAAAAAAAAAAAAATAATGTTGAAATTTATTGTTCTCGGAAACAGAGCAAAAAAAACACAGACTATTCAGTAGTAGTCCTTTCCTCCTCAACATCGACCTCTGCATGAGAACCATGCACAATTTATAACTGAGGCTTGGTTTCGCGGAAGCAGATATCCCCTCGGACCCCTCCCCACAATAATAATTATTATTATTATTATTTTATATACAGAAAATTTCATATAGAGTGATGAAATTTGGTATATTTATATAAAAGAGGAGAAGTTTTCAATATTTATAGGAAAAGTGATGTGGAGCCATCTTAGATGGCGCCCAACTTTTTTTATTTTTTTTTAGCTTGTGGCGCCATCTAAGATGGCGCCCAATCCTTTTTTTTTCCTAACATTTTTTTATTTGATGGTTACGTGAGAAAGTTAGATTTTATCATCTTAAATAAATTTAACTCTTTATTTTTAGTTTTATTTGAAAAAACTATGTACGATTTCAAATTGTGTACGATTTCAAATTGTATCTAAGATTTGAGAAACAATATTTAAGATTTTAAATTATTATTTTAAACTTATCTTTAAGATATTTTTCTAATATTAGATTTAAGTGATTTTTTCTAAAGTATTTTTGAAATATTAGATTTAAACAAATATCTAAGATTTGGAAACAAATTAAAAATAAATTGTATATAAGGAGTTAAATTTATTTACGGATGAATAAATCAACTTTCTCACGTTAAAGATAAATTTATTTTAATTTTTACAATTTTTTTAAACATATTTTTGGTAATATTAGATTTAAAAATCTAATATTTAAGATTTTGAATTATTTTTTTAAACATATTTGTTCTAATATTAAATTTAAATAATATCTAACATTAAAAAATTGTTTTAAATATTTTTTCTAGAGATATTTTAAAAATTGTTTGATAAAATTATTACGATTTCAAGTTATATCTAAGATTTGAGAAAAAATATTTAAAATTTTGAATTATTTTTTAAACATATTTTTTCTAATATTAAGTTTAAATAAATATCTAAGATTTAAAAAAAAAAGATAAAATTGTATATAAAGAGTTAAATTTATTTATGATGATAAAATCTAACTTTCCCACGTAACCATCAAATAAAAAAAAAAGTTAGGAAAAAAAAAGATTGGGCGCCACACGCTGAAAAAAAAAAAAAAAAAAATTTGGGCGCCATCTAAGATGGTGCCACATCCCTTTTCTTATAAATATTGAAAACTTCTCCTCTTTTATATAAATATATCAAATTTCATCACTCTATATGAAATTTCCTGTTTTATATATATATATATATATATATATAGAGAGAGAGAGAGAGAGAGAGAGAGAGAGAGGATAGGATGCGGATAAAAAAACCTAGCCAAAACTCCGCTCCCCTATACACCATCGGACCGAGGGGTTCGCGTGGGACCCCTGCACGCGACCGCTCGATCCAACGGTCGAGGACGACGGGACTCCGGATCCGGACATATATGTGTGCGTGCGCGCACGCACGATCAAAAGTTCGGCGGGGGGAGCCTCACCAAACTCCCCCCTCCACCATCGGATCTGGGGCTCATGTGGGGCCCCAGTGTGCGCCCGTTCGATCCAACGGTTGACGGCGACGGGCTCTCAATCCGGACCATATATAAATATATATAGGAAGCGGATCAAAAGCCCCCCTTAGAAAACTCCTTAAATTAAACCCCCTCACTCTCAGCCGTCCATTTAATGTTAATATTAATGTTAATGTTAATATTAATATTAATGTTAATATTAACATTAAATACTAAAATTAACATTAAACTTAACATTAAATTAATATTAACATTAACATTAACATTAACATTAACATTAATATTAACATTAACATTAACATTAATATAAAAATAAAATAAATATTAATATTAATATTAATATTAATACTAACATTAATATTAACATTAAATGGACGGCTGAGAGTGAGGAGGGGGGGGGGGGGGGGGGTTAGGGGGTTTTCTAAGGGGGACTTTTGATCCGCTATATATATGGGAGCGGATCAAAAGTCCCCCTTAGAAAACCCCCTAAAAAAAACCCTCACTCTAATTCGTAATATTAATGTTAATATTAATGTTAATATTAATGTTAATGTTAATATTAATTTTTTTATATTTTTTATATTAATGTTAATGTTAATATTAATGTTAATGTTATTGTTAATGTTAATATTAATTTTAATGTTAAGTTTAATATTAACATTAACATTAACATTAATATTAACATTAATATTAACATTAACATTACGAATTAGAGTGAGGGGGGTGATTTTCTAGGGGGGGCTTTTGATCCGCTCCCATATATATATACTAGCATATGTGCACGTGCCTTGCACGTATTTTAATATTTCTTAATTAGTTTAGGAAGACTTTTTAGGAAGACCAAAGGATAGTCTTTCTAATTACTAAGTTGTCCTTATTAAAATTAATGAACTATTTTTAATTAGTATAAGTATGTAAGGGTATTTTCGGAATCAAAAGTTTCACCATCTTAGTTTTCCTATTATATAGTAGAATAGATTAATGAACTATTTTTAATTAGTATAAGTATGTAAGGGTATTTTCGGAATTCAAAAGTTTCACCATCTTAGTTTTCCTATTATATAGTAGAATATATATATAATATATATATATATATATATATATATATATATTATATATATATATATATATATATATGAAGCGGATCAAAAGTTCAAAGTTCCCTTAGAAAACCCCTAAAAACCTCCCTCACTCTAATCCGTAATTTAATGAATATTATGTTAATATTAATGTTAATATTAATGTTAATATAATATTAACATTAAATACTAAAATTAACATTAAACTTAACATTAAAATTAATATTAACATTAACAATAACATTAACATTATATTAACATTAACATTAAATTAATATAACATTAATATTACGAATTAGAGTGAGGAAGGTTTTTAGGGGGTTTTCTAAGGAAACTTTTGATCCGCTCCAAAAAAAAAAAAAAAAAAAAAATATATATATCTATATATATATATAATATATATATTATAGTAATTAATATATATCTATATATATATATACATATACACACGGATCTAGAGTCCCCGGGAGCCCGTTCCACTCGATCTTTGGATCGAGCGGACGCGC